>CM043704.1:1785000-1865000 GCA_023935145.1 Bretschneidera sinensis | reverse complement strand
GTAGATGGCTCAGCATCTCTCTTTTCTTTGTTGCCACTTTCTTGCCCTTGTATAGGAGTTGATAAATTTCCCACCGCAAACTGTTCCTTTGGGTTAGGATCAGGTTGACTGGGGAACTTTCTTTCCTCTCCTTCACCCACGTAACTTGCGATATGATCAATTTGACTCTCTAGCTCGGCAATCGCTTGGGTGTTTTCTATGGTTGCACTCATCATTTCACTCATAGATTGGCTAGTCGTTTTCATGAAATCATTGAGAGCGTCCTCCAATGACTGTGAAACCGACACTGGCACTTGAATGGGAGCTTGGTAAGCGGGTGATGGTGCTGGATAGGCATAACCTGGTATTGGTGGAGGAAATTCGGGAGGGTATTGATTATAAGGGGCTCCTCCCTGATTCATCAGTTGGTTCTGCTCCTATGAAAAATTAGAGTGGTTCCACCACTCTGGATTGTATGATTCGGAGTAAGATCCATTTGATTCCCAACAACAGTCATTGAAAGCATTCATTTGTTCCATGGGATACTCGGCACAAGCCGGCATTGATGGACAATTCTGTGCTAGATGCATAGGACTAGCACAGATGGAACAGCTATCAACATTGAATGTGTTGGCAGCATTGAGGGACGGGCCGGTCATTTTAATGAAATCCTTGAGGGCGTCCTCTAAAGACTGTGAAACCGGCACTGGATTCATCCACAATTTTTTTTTTTAAATTAAATTAAATTATTATTACTATTATTTTTATTTTTATAACAAAAAGATAACTAGCTAGTAGAAAAATAAAATCATTTTAGACCAAAAATTTTCAGAAACCAAACAATTCCCCGGCAACGGCGCCAAAAACTTGTTGTGAGTTTTAATTTACTCGCAAGTGCACGAGTCGTTTGCAGTATAGTGTTGTGCAAGTGCGAGGTCGAATCCACAGGGAATTGCGTTGTGAAAATATAATTTTTAATCTAAATTAACTCTATCTTAACCTAGTTCCGAATTTTGAATGATAATTTGCAAAACAAATTAAAACTAAATTAAATTGATTTAAAATCTAATAATTAAAAACACTAAGGTTTCCGAATCCACCCCACCAAAGTTAAGCATACATGTTCTAAAAATATAGCCTATCAAAACATTCAATGAATCCAACTATAAGACAAAAAACAAAGAATATCCCAACTAAACCAAAAGCACCCGATGTATCCGCTCTTAACAAATCACAAAGGGAATCCAATTTAATCGAAAAGCATTCAATGTATCCATCAGATGAAACACAAAGAAAATCCAACAGACAATTTAAACTCAATCAATTATAAGATTAACTCAAATAATTGACAGAACATTTATACTAAAAATTGTCAGATTCTTACAAGCAAATCTGAACTACTAAGCCAAACAACGGCGGGGCTTCATCTTCAACCTTAGCTGAAGAGTCTAGCCACTCATAACTATAAAACTATAATAACAAGTGCTAAACATTTAAACTAAAACAACTGAATATAAAGAAATAAATAAACAACTTTACATGGGAGAAATTCCACTCGCTGACGGGCGGCGCTTCCCCTCGTGTTAGCAATGCCTTCGAGATCCACCAAAATGCTGGCAGACGTCCACCGGTAAACACCAAAGTGGCTCAGGAATTGTACACTGAATGATGAAGTGGAGTGGGTCTTATATACGCAAATACCACAAGTGGAATGTGTTTCCAATCCGATGTGGGATGTGGGATATAGAAATGTGTTTCCAACCAATGTGGGATGTTGGATTTAAGTCTTCACATGCCCTTCAAAACTTCTGTTCACGCTGAAATCCCGCACAGCCCGCACAGCCTGACCTTTGTCTACTAAAATGGCCATAACTTTCTGTAGAAAAATCATTTTTACGAGCCGTAAAATTCTCCAGAAAATAGACTTCTGGATCTTTCTAAGCATATATGGCTCATATCCTGGTTCTTCTTGAATCAATACAGTTTAATTTTCAAAGATGATTGATCTGTATGGGCAATTCTGGCAATTTTAGTGAAACTCCTTTCCCAGTGCTTGTAAACCTGAAAAACAACGAAAACAACTCAAAGTAACAAATTCCTAAGCTAACAAATGTAAATTAGAGGGCCAAAATATGCAATATTTGGCACTCATCAAATACCCCCAAACTTACAATTTGCTAGTCCCTTAGCAAAACAAAATAAAAGACTCAATGAAAAACAAAGAACATAAAGATAAAGTCATCACTCATGGTATCCAAAAATTTAAGGAGCACACATCACCATGATATTCATTCATAAGCAAGCTTAAAAAGGTAAACCCATCTTCGCTATGAATAGAAATGTTAAAATCTAATTACTTACAAAAGGCAGGATAAGGCATCACAAGCTTGAATCAGTGTAAGGTGAATTAGCATATAAAAATGAAGCTTCCAAGTAACTCTAATGTGTAAGGTCTCCATGTCTCAAGATACACCGAATTTCCCATCAAAAATGAACGACAAAGGCATAGTATTTTTTTTTTTTTTAAATAAGGCACGGCTATGTTTAGTTCCCTTAAGCTTTCTAATTGACCCATGTAGCGAGTGTTAAGTCAATGACTCCCAAACCAGGTGGTTTTAGGGCATTAGGTGTAAAGACACCCCTAAGGACTTACTAACTCGAGTCAAAAAGGCTACGAAATTAAACCGACCTTAATATTACCAAGCAAAATTCCACCTTTTGACGTGAACACTCACTGCTTACTGAGGCAAGAGGTCCAGTTACTCAGCGAAAAGTTTATTGATAATTTTTTTTTTTATATTTTCCTATGCCCAAGAGTTCATCCAACAAGTCATCCAGTTTCAATTAAGATAAGGAAAAATACACATTAAAATCACATGTCATACCTCACATAATTTGTGCTAATGTGCTCGTGTTAGATTAGATCAAACATGTGAATTCTCAAAATGCCTAAAGTAAGTAACTAAATTTTAAAAATTTATCACCAGATCATGTGTTCAAAATGTTAAGCTCACCAATGACATCACATCACAGAAAATGTTTAGATCAACTAAAATTTCACGATAACATGAGCATGCATTTATCTCTATGACGAAAAGACAGCAAATTAGGACAAAGTGTGTGATGTGTCTCCCATACCCCCAAACTTAAATTACACATTGACCCCAATGTGTGACTAATATGGAAAGAGTTGACCTGAGATATGGAGAACTATCTGGACTGGTATGGCTCATAGCATACCCCCAAACTTGAACTGAAGTACGCTTTGTCCCTGAAAAATAAAAACTGGAAAACAAAAAATACTGGAAACAAACATTAATCATAAAAATGCAAATTAATAAATAAACAAAAGAAAAGATAAGCTGTGGGGTGCCTCCCATTAGTGCTAAGTTTAACGTCTTCAGCCATACCCAACATTAGTAAACAGGCCCAACTAAGCTCTCCACCATCTGATCAATAAATGGGAATGGAAAATGATCAGGCCTAGTGGCAGCATTCAATTTACGGTAGTTTAGACACTTTCTCCATCTTGACTGCACTCGAGTTGGAACCAGCTCGTTGTCTTTATTTACTACCGTAAATTCAGCACGTTTGGGCACGATTGGAATCTGGCTCACCCACTTGCTATCAGAGATGGGATAAATGATCCCTGCCTCTAACAGCTTAATATCTTTCGCCCTCACAACCTCTTGCAAAGCAGGGTTGAGCCTTCTTTGTGGCTCCCTCGATGGCTTGGCATTCTCCTCCAACTGTATCATGTATGTCACCACCGAGGGGTTGATTCCTTTGACATCTTCAATAGTCCAGCCTATAGCTTCCTGATGCTCTCTTAAGACGTCCAATAATTTCTCCTCTAGAGCATCACCCAAATCTAAAGCTATAATTATAGGCAAAGAATCTGCTGGACCTGGGAACTTATACTCAAGATTATCCAGTAAAGGCTTAAGTTCCTTCTTGTGAGGTTCAGGTGTTGTGGTTTCCTCCGTCTCACTGATCTTTAGAGGTGCAGACTCCAAAGTAGCATTAGCTTGCTCAAACAACTTATCTAAGCCCAAATCCTCTTCAAATTGAGCAAAGCATGCCTCCATGGGGTCCTCAATACGTGATTCATCCATAATCTCCTCCGTCTCACTACTCTTCTGAGGATCAGACTCCAAAATGGCATTCACTTCCTCGAGTAACTTATCTAAGCCCAAGTCCTCTACAAAGTGAGCAAAGCATGCCTCCAGGAGATCCTCAAACTCCTCTCCTTTCTTGGGCGCTTGTAATCTCTCAGGGTAAGGCGCTTTAGGTAAAAACGACCTAGGGAGATCCTTAATGATAGGTGTGGCTGTAGATGGCTCAGCATCTCTCTTTTCTTTGTTGCCACTTTCTTGCCCTTGTATAGGAGTTGATAAATTTCCCACCGCAAACTGTTCCTTTGGGTTAGGATCAGGTTGACTGGGGAACTTTCTTTCCTCTCCTTCACCCACGTAACTTGCGATTTGATCAATTTGACTCTCTAGCTCGGCAATCGCTTGGGTGTTTTCTATGGTTACACTCATCACTTCACTCATAGATCGGCTAGTCGTTTTCATGAAATCATTGAGAGCGTCCTCCAATGACTGTGAAACCGACGCTGGCGCTTGAATGGGAGCTTGGTAAGCGGGTGATGGTGATGGATAGGCATAACTTGGTATTGGTGGAGGAAATTCGGGAGGGTATTGATTATAAGGGGCTCCTCCCTGATTCATCAGTTGGTTCTACTCCCATGAAAAATTAGAGTGGTTCCACCACTCTGGATTGTATGTTTCGGAGTAAGATCCATTTGATTCCCAACAACTGTCATTGAAAGCATTCATTTGTTCCATGGGGTACTCGGCACAAGCCGGCATTGATGGACAATTCTGTGCTAGATGCATAGGACTAGCACAGATGGAACAGCTATCAACATTGAATGTGTTGGCAGCATTGAGGGACGGGCCGGTCATTTTAATGAAATCCTTGAGGGCGTCCTCTAAAGACTGTGAAACCGGCACTGGATTCATCTACAATTTTTTTTTAAAATTAAATTATTATTATTATTATTATTTTTTATAACAAAAAGATAACTAGCTAGTAGAAAAATAAAATCATTTTAGACCAAAAATTTTCAGAAACCAAACAATTCTCCGGCAACGGCGCCAAAAACTTGTTGTGAGTTTTAATTTACTCGCAAGCGCACGAGTCGTTTGCAGTATAGTGTTGTGCAAGTGCGAGGTCGAATCCACAGGGAATTGCGTTGTGAAAATATAATTTTTAATCTAAATTAACTCTATCTTAACCTAGTTCCGAATTTTGAATGATAATTTGCAAAACAAATTAAAACTAAATTAAATTGATTTAAAATCTAATAATTAAAAACACTAAGGTTTCCGAATCCACCCCACCAAAGTTAAGCATACATGTTCTAAAAATATAGCTTATCAAAACATTCAATGAATCCAACTATAAGACAAAAAACAAAGAATATCCCAACTAAACCAAAAGCACCTGATGTATCCGCTCTTAACAAATCACAAAGGGAATCCAATTTAATCGAAAAGCATTCAATGTATCCATCAGATGAAACACAAAGAAAATCCAACAGACAATTTAAACTCAATCAATTATAAGATTAACTCAAATAATTGACAGAACATTTATACTAAAAATTGTCAGATTTGTACAAGCAAATCTGAACTACTACGCCAAACAACGGCGGGGCTTCATCTTCAACCTTAGCTGAAGAGTCTAGCCACTCATAACTATAAAACTATAATAACAAGTGCTAAACATTTAAACTAAAACAACTGAATATAAAGAAATAAATAAACAACTTTACATGGGAGAAATTCCACTCGCTGACGGGCGGCGCTTCCCCTCGTGGTAGCAATGCCTTCGGGATCCACCAAAATGCTGGCAGACGTCCACCGGTAAACACCAAAGTGGCTCAGGAATTGTACACTGAATGATGAAGTGGAGTGGGTCTTATATAGGCAAATACCACAAGTGGAATGTGTTTCCAATCCGATGTGGGATGTGGGATATAGAAATGTGTTTCCAACCAATGTGGGATGTTGGATTTAAGTCTTCACATGCCCTTCAAAACTTCTGTTCACGCTGAAATCCCGCACAGCCCGCACAGCCTGACCTTTGTCTACTAAAACGGCCATAACTTTCTGTAGAAAAAATCATTTTTACGAGCCGTAAAATTCTCCAGAAAATAGACTTCTGGATCTTTCTAAGCATATATAGCTCATATCCTGGTTCTTCTTGAATCAATACAGTTTAATTTTCAAAGATGATTGATCTGTACGGGCAATTCTAGCAATTTTAGTGAAACTCCTTTCCCAGTGCTTGTAAACCTGAAAAACAACGAAAACAACTCAAAGTAACAAATTCCTAAGCTAACAAATGTAAATTAGAGGGCCAAAATATGCAATATTTGGCACTCATCAGCCTAACAGGAGATGAAAGCATAATAAATTTAATCCAAGCTATTGATGGGGCTGATCTTGCTTAATTGGTGACACAAGTGTGTCCAACAAACCCAACAAATAAGGCCTCATTTTTCCAGAAGCTTCAGTCAGCCCATTTCAAGTTAGAAAAGGCCAATTATGTTGATTTTGAAGTTTCAAATATTCAAGCCAATATGTTGAACGAATTTGCCAAGAAGTGAATCAGCATCTATTGGACTATCTTGGAAATATCCCAGCCTTTAATTTGTTGTCTCTTGTCATTTTATTATGTTGTCTAACATTTATTATATTGTTTAGCATTTATTATGTTGTCTAGCATTTATTATGCTGTCTATGGTCTTTATTATGTTGTCTAGCATTTATTATGTTGTCTAGCATTTATTATGCTGTCTATGGTCTTTATTATGTTGTCTAGCATTTATTATATTGTCTAAAGTATCATTGAATTTTATTTAATGTAATTTCGTTTTCCTAAGCTTAGAGGGTTGTTCTAAGCATCTATATAAGCTATTTGGCTGGAATGAAAAAGAAAGAATAGAATTCAGAAAAAACATGAGGTTTGCTTCCTCTATTGGTTCTTCAGAGAACTTATGAACTTATCAAGGATTCTTCTTTGTGGCGTTCATCTTTGACTTATCAATCAATCCTTCCATAATTGATTGTTGCGTTTTCATTATACCAAGGTTCTTGCTTCAATATAAGCAACGGGTCGCGGTGTCACATAAAATTTGTTTTCTAGACGATTTCTTGGCAAGTATTCCAATATTTTTTATCAGGTCTCAAAGCATGTCGATGAGGTTCGCATCATAGCCTCTTGCTTCCTGAGTTGGAGTAGAGAGCTCTCCGAAAAGATGATGTGAAAAGATCCCCTAAAAATGGTTTTTGGCTTTGTATATATAGAAGAGAAACTAGGGTTGCGGCTGTGCACATGTGGGAGGACAATTGAGGTGGCTGGCTAGGCTTGTTTAGAATGTAAATTAGGGTTGCGACTGGGCTTAATTTGAAGAGAATTTTGGGTGGCTGGCTGGGCTTTAATTGGAAGGAAAATAATAGATGGCTGCCTTATGCAAAATTAGGAGAGAAATTAGGGTTTTGGGCAGTGCACAATTGGAAATAAAAAATAGGGTTTCGGTTGGGCTCATTTAGAAGGTAAATTAATGACATGGGTATATCCAACCTAACATGGGCTTGCCCAACAAAAATCACATAATACTTTTTTCAACTAAGAAAGGTGCAAGGTCCAAGCCCAAAGTGGAAGAAAATTCGGATGCAACAGCCTACTAGGTTGAGGCCCATCATAATAGGCTCAAATGATATCCTTTTGAGACTTTCTTAGGTCCAAATTGAAGTTCAAGACATCATCTTTCCAACCCAATAAGTTTTAGCCCATTTGGAGATACGTGCAAGAAGATATGACCATTTTAAATCTAGTCATTGAGTCTTGAAATTCCAAGGTGGAAATTCCCTACAAAGAAATCATAAAATAATAAATAAGGAAAGTTTCCATAATTAGAAGAGAAAAGATATCAAAAAGGCAAGTTTCCAAATTAGGAAAGTTTCTTAGAATGATAAGACTATTTTCTTGATCCACTTAGATTTCCTAAAGTAACTAGGAAAACTCATCTTTTGCACCTTCTTTTGCCATTCCCACGTTCATAAGCTCTCTAAACACTGAGAATAGAAACTAAGCTCAAAATAACAAAATTAAGAGAATTACAGAGCCAAATAGGGTAGGAACGGTATTAAAAACATCACACAAAGTATTCCTATCAGCAGTCATCAGCTTCTCCCATGTGTTGATATAACCTGAGGGTAGATCAAACAACCAAGTCTTTGCCCTATCTTCAAGTGAAAAAGGGAATGACTTCAACTTTAGAATGTTGAGATCTGCATTATGTGGGCACATACTGGAACACACAAACCGAAACTACTTGAGATGTTTGTGAGGATCTTCGTTAGTGAGCCCATGGAATTTGGGCAAATGGTGCAAGAACCCACTCTTCAGCTCGAACTCAGCTACCTTGCCAACTGCTGGATCTGGATAAGTAATACAAGTTGGTGTAGCTCCCCCATTAGTTGAAGAAGACATTTGCCTAATAGTTTCAGCCATTGGTAATTCGTCTTCCTTATTTGTGTCTTCTGAGTCAGGTATGTCTTCTTCCTCGTCTGACAAGTGATGTGAAGAATTATCTTACTCCTCTGACTCTACCCTCCCTACTTAGTGAGGTGGAGGTTGATTTGTAGAAAGTGTAGCTTCTTTTAGCAAAGCCAAACGTTTTGAAAGTTCTTGGGTCTTTCTACTAAACGCTGACATTCATGGACCTGAACAACAAAAGCAAAGGCATCAATATATAAGTTAAAGATTGAAATACAAATAATAATGAGCTTCCCTTCATACAAATGTTATAAATGGTTTTAAGGAAGTCACATGCTAAAATTGCAACAAGTAAAACACAAGGTATATTACATGCAAATTTACAAGTAAGCGGAATATTAACAAGTTAAATGACACTAAAATATAGGGATTTTGCAATCCCCGGAAATGGTGCCATTTGATAGACCATTTATCAAATCATCAACAAACGCTTGCAGAAGATTGTAGTAAAGTAATTAGTAGGGTATCGTTATTGGCTGGGCATTACGGGTACTCCTATACTAAAGAGTAATAAAAAAAATATTTGGTTGGTTTAATTAGTAATTTATAAACAAATATAAATCTACATCTATTAATATATTACACAAAATTAGGGATTTTTATGATTTGATTTTTCTTTATGAATTTTACTAAGGAAATTAAAGAACAATTATTTATAATTGATCATTTTCTCTCACAATTTAGAAAATCAAATTTATTAAATGACTAATCAAATTGGTTCAATGTAGACAATGAATTCATGCCTCAATCACATATCAGAATTGAATCAAAGTGCAAGCCTAAAGAGATCATGCATTTCATAAAATCCATCTTAGATAATCCCTAAGCTTAGGAAAAGTCCATCAGCTAGTTATTTTGTCTAAGCAATCAAGTTAATACTCAGCACATCTTTACAATTACTTAAACAAATCATTAAGATCAAAAGGAATTATGATTCAATAACCTGTTCCTTATTCCTATGAAAAAAAATCCATGGATAAAGAGCATGCAATTTCAAGAACATTGGTTATTGTTCATAGCTTTTACCACTTTAAATCGTACTCCAGATCAATTAGGTGAAAGGAAGTGCGATTATGGCTTCAATGATTTGCAATATCAAAGTTATAGCTTTTACCACTTTAAATTGTACTCCATATCAACTAAGTGAAAGGAAGTGCAATTATGGCTTCAATGAATTGCAATATCAAAGTTTTCAATATAACAGAACCGAAAATTCAACATACGTAATAAAGTTCACGAATTCATATGTCTACATGTCATGAACAATTCGAAAACATCAAAGAATAAATACGAAAATTAACCAACTCATTGAATTAACAATAATCTCCAACATAAGAATCCAACACAGTATTCTTTACTCTAATAACAACAAGGTTTGAAACAATTAAAAAGAATAGTCATAAGAGTTACATTTTTTTAACACAATCAAGGAAGCTTTAGATGTTGATGGTGATGATCCTCACGGCTATGATGATGGATGAAGGAATACACAATTTGGAGAAGTCCTTATGTGCTCACGATTAGATATGGAATGGTGGAGTGTTTCATCCTCTTGCTTCTTGAATTTGGAGTAGAGAACTCAGCTGCCGGTTAGAGAAAAAGATTCAGAGAAAAAGATCCCTCCAAAAGGGTTTTCGGCTTTGTATATATAGAAGAGAAACTAGGGTTACGTTTGTGCACAAGTAGAAGGACAATTGAGGTGCTTGGCTAGGCTTAATTAGAAGGTAAATTAGGTAAAACAATTATAATTTATGATGAATTATTAAGGAAAGACCTAGGATCCTTATGAATAATGTAAAAGACAAGCAGACATAAATTCTGGTTAAGGTTGAACAAGAGTTCGATGATGATGACAGTAGAATGATGTCCTTAAATAGTAGAGCTACTAGCATTCTTCATTATGCATTAGCATTAATGAATACAATAAAAGTTCTTCTGGTGCTTCGGCTATAGAAATATGGGATAAACTTCAGGTTACAAATGACGGTACTAATTAAGTGAAGAAATAAAATATCTATAGATTGGTATATGAATATTAAGCTTTTAAAATGTCTTATAATGAATCCATCTCTGAAATGCAATTTTGCATAAGCCAATGATCCGAAGTACGATTTAAAGTGGCAAAAGCTATGAACAATAGCCAATGTTCTGGAAATTGTATGCTCTTTATCCATGTTGAATTTTTAGTTCTTTATCCATAATCGCACTTTCGATCATCTAATTGATCCGGAGTACGATTTAAAGTGGAAAAAGCTACAACTTTGATTTTGCAAATCATTGAAGCCATAATCACACTTTCGATCACCTAATTGATCCGGAGCACGATTTAAAGTGGTAAAAGCTATGAACAATAGCCAATGTTATGGTAATTGCATGTTCTTTATCCATGGACTTTTTCATAGGAATAAGGAACAAGTTATTGAGTCATAATTCCTTTTGATCTTAATAATTTGTTTAAGTAATTGTAAGGATGCGCTGAGTATTAACTTGATTGCTTAAACAAAATAACTAGCTAATGGACTTTTCCTAATATTATCTAAGAAGGAATTTATAAAGTGCATGATCTCTTTAGGCTTGCACTTTGATTCAATTCTGATATATGATTGAGGCATGAATTCATTATCTACATTGAACCAATTTGATTAGTCATTTAATAAATTGGATTTTTTGAATAGTGAGAGAAAATGATCAATTGTAAATAATTGTTCTTAAATTTCCTTAGTAAAAATTCTTAAATAAAATAAAATCAGATCATGAAAACTCCCTAATTTTGTGTCATATGTTAATAGATATAGATTTATGCTAATTAAACCAATCAAATTCATTTTTTTATGACTCTTTGGTATACGAGTACCAGTAATCCCCGACCAATAACGATACCCTACTAATCACTTACTACAATCTTCTGCATGGTTTGTTGATGACTAAATTAATTGGTCTATCAGTGTGTTACAAGGAAATTGAATGATGTTTTTGGTTTTTGATTGATTTTTATTTTGAAGTCCTAACCCTACCACAAATTAATTTAAAATGATTTTGGCAAAACAAAGTTTTTTTTATCTTTCTAAGCATAAAGTTGAATTTTTAAAAGAGTTAGGAACAATTTAATGGAACTGGGCATATCCTATAATTCTAAATTATTTTTCCTCTAATAATTTCCAAGGAAAGCTATAAAAATTTTATCAAGTAAGGGAATGATGGGTCATACACATTCTAGATAAAAATTTGCATCATATAATAGTGCATGGTGCTTGTGTGGCTTCATATAGCATACATTGTATGTATGTGCATAGCATTCTAGGTAAATTGGCATAATAAAGGATACATTTTGGGTGCACGCATAACATCCTAGGAAGTTTGTATTATATGGTAGTATGTTATGTGTGCATGCATACTTGGTTGATGAAGAGCTAAGTATTATGTGTATTTAAGTGATAGCAAGGATAATATTAAAGGCAAGGAGCTTGCTCAAGAATAGCTATTGGTTGTGTGACAAGGTGAGTTCATATTACTTCTAGTACTCGAGAATGACTTAATAATTAATGGATATGGAATTAGGATGATGAGAATGACTTAAATGATTGTGATGATGAGATGGGTGGAGATTTGGGAAGAAGGATGGTGTGTGCACATGCATCACTATATGTTGCATTGCTCTTGATGTGTTGTGATGATATAATTTAAAGTTTTGTTGTTTTTTACATATATGTGTTGATGTGAAATTAATGGTATGATGTAAATGAAAATATTCCTATTCCTTAAGTATTTGTGGAGAATGAATTGACAAGGGATATAATCTCTTGTATGTGAATATGTACCTATATAGATATGTGTGTATTGACATGAACGCTAGTTTAAAACTAGATATAATGAGACTGGGTAATTAAGATTTAAAAATCGAGTACTCTTGGTAAATGAACATCACTGGGCTTTTATGCTCACTCCCCCTCTATTTTATTTTTCCCGATGCAATTAGCAAGAATTTTTGCAGTAAGCTCTAGTGAAGAGCTTACAAGTTGGCATCTTTTATGTGGGTCCATGTGTATGGCATTCTCGGCACGTATTTTCGGAGAGTTTAGTTCTAGCTGGCATTTTGAGAAAAATTGTTGATCATGGTTATGTAATTTAAATTTCATTGTGAAATATAAATCATATGAAGTGTCTTGAGCTTGGATTAATGTGGTGATAATGTTGTGTTTAATTAGTGATGGAAATATAAGTTCTAATGCGATGTGAACTTGTAACTGTGTAACCCTAGTGTCATGAGGCATTGTATTCATAGGTCAAGACTCGATGCTTAAAAGTGTTGATTCTGTTCTAGGTAGGGCTCACTTGAGATAGGTCGTTACAGTCAGAGCTTTGTAAATATCATTGTGGGCTAGTGTTTTTAGAAGGTTTTCTTTAATAATTTTCTTCTTTTTTGCTTTTTTTAATTTCAATTTTTTTTTAACTACCATTCTTGTTTGTTCTAGTCATTAGGCCTCTATATTTTATCTCTCTTTTTATAAATACACATATGTCTTGAATGTTTTGCTTGAATGAAAAAAAAAATTTATTTGTAAAATACATAAATTATTTGCATTTTTTCATCATGATAAACATTGAGATTGAGTATCTAGAATGATTCTTTTATCTTTTTATAAGTAATGTTATTATTGTTCTATACTTTTATTTCAATTTGGTTGATCTCAAGACTTGAATGAAGCAATTTTGAGAGGTTATGAAGATGGAGCATTTTTTTTCAATTTCATACTTTGTAACTAGACTACTAATATGCTTACTGCAAATATATATATATATATATATATATATATATATGCAATATTTTGTTTTATTTTTTTTACTTTGCTCTATAATGTAAAGAAACAATTTCATATGTTATATATTTTTTAATATTATCATTTTTTCTATAAGTAAAGCAAGAATGGAAATAAACTCGTGCATAGCACGTGTATGTAAATAGTGTTCATAATTTGACATCAATTCCCATTTAGTCTCCTTGACAATATCACATTTAAATATATGAGTGTAGGAGATCTCCTTTTGTCTTCAACATCCTTTTTAATTCATTTAATTTATTGAATTGAATGGCTCTCGATGACTCCATTAGGTGAGTTATTTTCTATTTTCTCCTTATTGGGGAAATTTGAAAGGGTTGTTTATCAAAATAATAAGATTTTGCAAGTTTTTCAATAGAAAAAAGATCAATTTTTGAAAGAAGAGAAGAAGAAGATGAAAAAATATTATCTATAGAAAAAGCAGTTGGTAAGCCCTTATATGAAGTTACTAAGTGTTTCTTCAGAAAAGACACTTGATAATAATAAGCAAATAGCATTTGATGTTACGGGCATGTTACTTGTAATTAATCTTATTCATTTATTGATAATAAATAATTATTAAATGCATTTATTTCATTTATCATGATCATTACAAATCACTATATGTGCATTACATGATAAAACCCATAGAATAAAAGTAATAAAAATAAGCACAATGATGACATTATGCTAGTGAGATATATTTTCTTTAAGAAATTAAGGGTAATTAACGTCACGATCACTAGTGTATGAGACACTAGAACAAGATATGTAGGTGCTTCTTAGAAAACATGTACATCAAACTGACTCAATTAAGAAATTCCTAATGGACATTTTACTGGTTGTCAATCATGATTTGTAGGAGCCCTTAAGAATTAATTGTAATTAATTCTTAATTAAAAAGAATTTTAATTTGAATTAAAATTAAAATAATTTTTATTTAATTAGATAGGATCCAATTGTTACGTAAAAATTATGACCTACTACTAACGCAATATTAAACCTAAGGGGTCACACGCAATTGGCCAATTGCAAGAATAATAATAAGAAATCCCTGGGTTCAAGTTTTAGAAATAAAAATTTTGAATTCCGTTTAATCGCGAAATTCTCAAAGGGATGTCCTTCAATCAACACAATCCGTGATCACACTACCTCCTCATTGGTCTATCTTTGCCCCCTGTTGTGGAACTTATTGATCCTAGACATGTGTTAATCATGCTTTTTTCAAGTGAAAATTTCGCTAAAGCATGGTCCATCGAACATCATATCATTAACATCTCCCCTTTTAGATTTTTCATATGGGATGCACAATTTAATCCAGCCAAAGAATCAAAGTTAGCAACGGTTTGGTTTTGCTTACCTAAACTGCCCTTGACATTTTTCCCTTTAGCCTTCCTGAAATAAATTTTTGGTTTGTTTGGTACATTTTTATGTACTGATGAGAGAACGACTCAGGCTTCCCATCCCATTCATGTTAGGGTTTGCATGGAAGTTAATACTTCTCAACCAATCCCTTATCATGTAAGGATCTCGGTTGGGCCAGATAAGTAAAAGGGTTTCTGGAAAGTGATTCATGTGGAAAGCAAGATAATATATTTATCACATTGCCATCCTCAAGGGCCCTTGAAGAAAGCCTATCGAAAGGCCCTATCTTCAACAGCCAAACCCTCTTTCGAGGTAGTGGGGACATCCTGAAACCCTAGGGCAGCGAAGAATAATTTTTCAAATCCTTTAGAGTAGAAACAATAGATATTAGAACCAATGCCTCCACAAGTGCACACAAAGGTCAATATACCTCTTTCTACTACAACAATCAAGGGCAAAGCACTTGTGCAGTAGGTTATTGAAAAATGGAAAGTTAATGGTAGAATTCATTCTCGTGATGATGAGGCTTATCGTAAGCAACATTACCAAGATTTAGTTTCCTTAGATGTTGAATATAAAATAGCTTCAGATTCCATGTATGGGGAGACCATCAGCATGGCATCGCCAAACCATTTTGAAGTATTGCAACAAGATATCTCTGATGCGATTGTTCATCTGCCAACCAAGTGATAGACCATTGTTTTAGTCATCTACAAACCCTGCAGAAGATTGTAGTAAAGTGATTAGTAGGGTATCGTTATTGTCCGGGGATTGCGGGTAATCCTATACTAAAGAGTAAAAAAAAAAATATTTGGTTAGTGATAGACCATTTGTTTTAGTCATCAACAAACCCTGCAAAAGATTGTAGTAAAGTGATTAGTAAGGTATCGTTATTGGTCGAGGATTACTGATACTCCTATACTAAAGAGTCATAAAAAAAAATTTGGTTGGTTTAATTAACAGTTTATAAACAAATTTATATCTACATCTATTAACATATTACACAAAATTAGGGGGTTTTCATGATCAGATTTTTTTTTACGAATTTTACTAAGGAAATTAAATAACAATTATTTACAATTGATCATTTTCTCTCGCAATTCAGAAAATCAAATTTATTAAATGATTAATCAAATTTTTTCTATGTAGATAACGAATTCATGCCTCAATCACATATCAAAATTGAATCAAAGTGCAAGCTTAAAGAGATCATGCATTTTATAAATTCCTACTTAGATAATCCCTAAGCTTCGAAAAAGTCCATCAGCTAGTTATTTTGTTTAAGCAATCAAGTTACTACTCAGCGCATCCTAATAATTACTTAAACAAATCATTAAGATCAAAGGAATTATGATTCAATAAAATGTTCCTTATTCCTATGAAAAAGTCTATGGATAAAGAACATGCAATTCCCAGAACATTGGCTATTGTTCATAGCTTTTACCACTTTAAATCGTACCCCATATCAATTAGGTGAAAGGGAGTGCAATTATGGCTTCAATGAATTGCAATATCAAAGTTATAACTTTTACCACTTTAAATGGTACTCCAGATCAATTAGGTGATCGAAAGTGCGATAATGGATAAAGAACCAAAAATTCAACATGGATAAAGAACATGCAATTTTCAGAACATTGGCTATTGTTCATAGCTTTTGCCACTTTTAATCGTACTCAAGATCAATTAGGTGATCGAAATGCGATTATGGATAAAGAACCAAAAATTCAACATGGATAAAGAACATGCAATTTCCAGAACATTGGCTATTGTTCATAGCTTTTACCACTTTAAATCGTACTCCAGATCATTTAGGTGATCGAAACTGCGATTATGGCTTCAATGATTTGCAATATCAAAGTTTTCCATATAACATCACTGAAAATTCAATATATGTAATAAAGATCATGAATTCATATATCTACATATCATGAATAATTAGAAAATATAAATCTGAAAATTAACCAACTTATTGAATTAACAATAATCTCTAACATAAGCATCCAACTTAGTATTTTTAATCCAATAACAACTAGGTTTTTGAAACAATTAAAAAGAATGGCCGTAAGGGTTACAGTTCTTTAAAACACTCAAGGAAGCTTGAGATGTTAATGGTGATGATCATCATGGCTATGATGATCGATGAAGGAGAACACAAATTGGAGAAGTCCTTATGTGCTCATAATTGGAGATGGAATAGTGGAGTGTTTCAGCCTCTTATTTCTTGAATTTGGAGTAGAGAGTACAGAGAAAAAATACCCTAAAAAGGTTTTTGGCTTTATATATATAGAAGAGAAACAAGGGTTGTGGCTGTGCACATGTGGAAGCACAATTGAGGTGGCTGGCTAGGCTTGTTTAGAATGTAAATTAGGGTTGCGGCTGAGATTAATTCGGAGAGAATTTTGGGTGCTGGCTGTGCTTCAATTAGAAGGAAAATAATAGGTGGCCGACTGGTGCAAAATTAGGAGAGAAATTAGGGTTTTGGGCTATGTACAATGAGAAATAAAAATAGGTGGTCAACTTGTGCAAAATTAGGAGAGAAATTAGGGTTTTGGGTTGTGCACAACTGGAAATAAAAATAAGGTTTCGGCTAAGCTAAATTAATGACATGGGTATGTCCAACCTAACATGGGACTGCCCAACAAAAATCACATAATCTCTTGTCAACTAAGCAAGGTGCAAGGTCCAAGCCCAAAGTGGAAGAAGATTCGGATGCAACAGCCTACTGGGTTTAGGTCCATAATAATAGGCTCAAATGATATCCTTTTCGAGACTTTCTTAGGTCAAAATTGAAGTTCAAGACGTCATCTTTTCAACCCAACAAGTTTCAGCCCATTCGGAGATGCGTGCAAGAAGATATGACCATTATAAGTCTGGTCGTTGGGTCCTCCCCAAATTCCAAGGTGGAAATTCCCTACGAAGAAATCAAAAAATAATAAATAAGGAAAGTTTCCATAATTAGAAAAGGAAAGATATCAAAAAGGAAAGTTTCCAAATTAGGAAAGTTTCTTAGAATGATAAAACTATTTTCTTAATCCACTTAGATTTCCCAAAGTAACTAGGAAAACTCATTTTTGCACCTTCTTTTATCATTCCCACATTCACAAGCTCCCTAAACACTAAGAATAGAAACTAAGCTCAAAATAACAAAGTTAACAGAATTACAAAGCCAATTAGGTTAGGAAAGGCATTAAAAACATCACACAAAGTGTTCCTATCAAATTCCCCCACACTTAGCTTTTGCTAGTCCCTTAGCAAAACAAAACAATATGTAACCTAGTGGAATCTCAAGAGAAACGGCAGAAACTAACTAAATGACACCACAATGACATAACACAAATTAAATGATTATAATCCTTCCAACTTACTTCTGAGAGATCCTTCAGACAATATGGCATAATAAAGTAGGAAGAGCACAAGTTTACCTAAAAAACAAGCCACAAAGTTATTAAGATTATATAACATTCATACTTTGAGTGTGTGTGTGAATAATCAGCCAAGAATAAGTGTAATATGCCACCCTCAAGTTAATGCACAAATAGTATCAAATTTTACTTCTCACAATGCATCACTATGGTTTTCACTCATTTAAATGTGGTGCTAGCTATACTAATCACTCAAACACTTGTGAAAACAGTTTAAACCATAGGCTTGCTTGTGCACCCACTCTTCACATCAGAAATAGAACATCAAAGGATCAGGAGGTATTTGAAAAGATTGTAATAGGGCTAAGGGGTCAAGGCTTCATAAGAAAGAAGAGAAAGGATATCACAAAATTTCCTCAAAACTAGAAAGCCTTCAAAAACGTCATAAATAGATCATCATTATCAAGTGCCACATTTCCATCACTCTAAGGCAGATTTCATCACTTTGGCTTTGAACTTACTTTAAAGACTCATAATGCTCCCAATTCTTCAGAACTTGTATTCTTTGATTAACAACATTTCTTTTCATGTGCCTATTACTCCTTTTATCTCGTTTTTTTTTAATCTTTTCACAACCACCTTAGAACCACATGAAATTCCCCCATACTTATGCTTTTCCACCATCTCCACGTTTCAAATCAACATAAACAAGATCCAAGCTCACTAATTCCAAGGAAAAATGGTAGGTAAAGTGTTTATGTTCATAAGGGCTAAGTGAATGTGGGTTAATGAAGAAAATAGGCTAATTCAGGCTCAAAAGGCTATCTAGGGATCAAAACACGATCAGGACAAAGGCCATTTAGTCATGGTGGTAAAATCCTAATTTGCCTCTATCTTCTCCAAATTTGAACATGTACGATCGTCTCAAGCTGTTTTAAAGCAAGTTCTAGAAAACATTATATTCACAAGATGCACTCAGAAGAGAATTTGAATTGATGTGCATAATGAATCGATTCTAAGGCTCGAAAAACTCTCAAATACTGCGGAATTATGCAAGTATCATGCAATATGTCTCCATGCTTCACTCTAAGACAACAAATTACTCAAATCAAGGCTAATATACGTTAAACTTCGAAAGTATGACTACAATATAGGCAAATTAACTCCATTTCTTGTTTTATCTTTAAAAGTATGCTCAAACTCTTTTAAAAACCATCTATCTTAAGAATTAGTTTCATCATTGAGTTGGAAGGGGTCCTAAAAAAAGCAATGATATGACTAAAAAAGTTGTAAATCCCTCCCCCACACTTAAATCCTACATTGTCCTCAATATATATCAGAATATGCATGTAATATAGAATATAAACATGGGCAAGCTATTACGAAAATCACACAAAACAAATAACATAGAAAGATCAACCAAGTAAATGGAAGAGAGAAAAAGATTGAAAATCTATGTTGATGGCTCCTCCACAGCTTCGGTTGAGTTGGGTTATGATATGATCCATGCCAAGAACTAAGAACTTGATGGATCAAGAAGACTTCTAAGATCGTCTAGAAGCAGATTTATGTGAGACCATGACCCATTACTTATATTGAAGCAAGAACCTTCGTATAATGAAGACGCCACAATCAATTATGGAAGGATTGATTGATAAGTCGAAGATGAATGTCACGGAAACTCTGATAAGTTCAGAAGTTCTAAAAAGAACCAAAGAGAATTTTCTCTCACAAAGTATGAATCAAATCTGAATTGTCTTTATTCCAAAAAGCCGATGGCTATTTAAATACATGAGAATTTGTAACCAATTAGAAAAAGGAAACTACAAAATAGGAAATAAACCTAAATAGAATTCTGGTAGGAATAAGAAACTACGAAATAGAAAATAAACCTAAATAGAATTCTAGTAACCTAAAATCCAAATAAGGAAAGTACCTAACTTGGCATGCAAGCCTTATAATTCAGCAATTAAATTACTATGGAAACAATTAAAAAAAATGTAATAAGTAAAATTATAGTATGCCATTTTTCTTGATGAGCCAACCAAAATGAGTAAGTCTCCAATTTTGGGAAACTAAGATTTTAGTTTACCATCTTGAGTTGCTAGATTATTCCAAAGCTTGAATTATGGAAACTCATCCTTGTGGATCATATATAGCATCATCCTTTGGTCCCTAAAGATGGTTCTTAGCCCAAATGTGTTGAATCAGTCCATTGAGAATTTTCTTGAACCTTTTAGCTCGAGCCCTTACGTTCACAAGCTTTCTAAACACTAAGAATAGAAACTAAGCTCAAAATAATAAAATTAAGAGAATTACAAAGCCAAATAGGGTAGGAAAGGTATTAAAAGCATCACACAAAGTGTTCCTATCAAATTCCCCCACACTTAGCTTTTGCTAGTCCTTTAGCAAAATAAAATAGTATGTAACCTAGTAGAATCTCAAGGGAAACGGCCGAAACTAACTAAATGACACCACAATGACATAACACAAATTAAATGACTCTAATCTTTCCAACTTACATCTCAGAGATCCTTTAGGCAATATAGCATAATAAAGTAGGGAGAGAACACGTTTACCTCAAAAACAAGCCACAGAGTTATTAAGATTATATAGCATTCGTACTTTGAGTGTGTGTGTGAATAATCAGCCAAGTACAAGTGTAATATGCCACCCTCGAGTTAACGCACAAATAGTATCAAATTTTACTTCTGACAATGCATCACTCTGGTTTTCACTCATTTAAATGTGGTGCTAGCTATACTAATCACTCAATCACCTGTGAAAACAGTTTAAACCATAGGCTTGCTTGTGCACCCACTCTCCACCTCAAAAACTGAACGTCATAGGATCAGGAGGTCTTTGAAAAGGTTACAATGGGGCTAAAGGGTCAAGGTTTCATAAGAAAGAAGAGAAAGGATATCACAAAATTTCCTCATAACTAGAAAGCATTCAAAAATGTTATAAATAGATCATCATTATTAAGTACCGTGTTTCCATCACTCTAGGGCAGATTTCATCACTTTGGCTTTCAACTTACTTTAAAGACTCATAATGCTCCCAAATCTTTAGAACTTGTATTCTTTGAATCACAACACTTCTTTTCATGTCCTTACAACTCTTTTTATCTCATTTTTTTTTGAATTCTCAACCACATTAGAACCATATGAAATTTCCCCACATTTAAGCTTTTCCACCATCTCCTCATTACAAATCAACATAAACAAGATCCAAGCTCACTAGTTCTAACGAAAAAAGGGTAGGTAAAGTGTTTAAGTTCATAAAGGTAAATGAATGTAGGTTAATGAAGAAAATAGGCTAATTCAGGCTCCAAAGGCTATCTAGGGGTCAAACCACGATCAGGACAAAGGCCGTTTTGTCATGGTGGTAAAATCCTAATTTGTCTCCGTCTTCTCCAAATCTGAACATGTACGATCATCTCAAGCAGTTTAAAAGCAAGTTCTATAAAATATTATATTCACAAGATGCACTCAGAAGAGAATTTGAGTTGATATGCATAATGAATCAATTATAAGGCTAAAAAAACTCACAAATATTGCGGGATTATGCAAGTATCATTCAGTATGTCTCCATGCTTCACTCTAAGACAACATATTACTCAAATCAAGGCTAATGTGCATCAAAATTTCCAAGTATGACTACAATATAAGCAAATTAACTCCATTTCTTGTTTTATCTTTAAAAATATGCTCAAACTCTTTTAAAACCCATCTATCTAAAAAATCAGTTTCATCATTGAGTTGGAAGGGGTCCTAAAAAATTAAAAAAAAAAAACAACAACAACAACGATATGACTCAAAAAGATGTAAATCCCTCCCCCACACTTAAATCCTACATTGTCCTCAATGTATATCAGAATAAGCATGTAATATAGAATGTAAACATAGGCAAGGTATTACGAAAATCACACGAAACAAATAACATATAAAGATCAACCAAAGTAAATAGAAGAGAGAAAGAGAATGCAAATCTGTGTTGACGGCTCCTCCACAGCTTCGGTTAAATTGGGTTGCCTCCCAAGCAGGGCTTTAATGTTTACAGTCTTTCAGCCTAGACTTTGTACTTCGTTTTTAGTCCTTTGTAGGTCGCGGCTCTAGGAGGGGTACATCCTCCACAGTGTGCTCCTCAAAAGCCTCATAGTAAGGCTTCAAGCGATGGCCATTCACCTTAAATTCATTTCCAGTTCTGTCACTTTTTATCTGCATAGCACAATGAGGAAAAATATTAGTGGCAATAAGGTGGGGGTTGATTTGTAGAAAGTATAACTTCTTTTAGCAAAGCCAAGTGTTTTGAAAGTTCCTGAGTCTTTCTACTGACCGCTGACATTCATGGACCTAAACAACAAAAACAAAGGCATCAATATGTAAGTTAAAGTTTGAAATACAAATAATAATGAGCTTCCCTTCATACAAACATTACAAATGGTTTTAAGGAAGTCACATGCTAAAATTGCAATCAAGTAAAACACAAGGTATATTACATGCAAATTTACAAGTAAGCAGAATATTAACAAGTTAAATGACACTAAAATATAGGGATTTTGCAATCCCCGACAACGGCGCCATTTGATAGACCATTTGTTTAGTCATCAACAAACCCTGTAGAAGATTGTAGTAAAGTGATTAGTAGGGTATCGTTATTGGCTGGGGATTGTGGGTATTCCTATACTAAAGAGTCATAAAAAATATTTGGTTGGTTTAATTAGCAGTTTATAAACAAATATAAATATACATCTATTAACATATTACACAAAATTATGGGGGTTTCATGATCTTTTTTTTTATGAATTTTACTATGGAAATTTTAGAATAATTATTTATAACTGATCATTTTCTCTCACAATTCAGAAAATCAAATTTATTAAATGACTAATCAAATTGGTTTAATGTAGACAATGAATTCATGCCTCAATCATATATCATAATTGAATCAAAGTGCAAGCCTAAAGAGATCAATCATTTTATAAATTCCATCTTAGATAATCTCTAAGCTTAGGAAAAGTCCATCAGCTAGTTATTTTGTTTAAGCAATCAAGTTAGTACTCAGCGCATCCTTACAATTACTTAAACAAATCATTAAGATCAAAAGGAATTATGACTCAATAATGTGTTCCTTATTCCTATGAAAAAATTCATGGATAAAGAACATTCAATTCCCAAAACATTGGCTATTGTTCATAGCTATTACTACTTTAAATCATACTCCGGATCAATTAGGTGATCGAAAGTGCGATTATAGCTTCAATGATTTTGCAAAATCAAAGTTGTAGCTTTTTCCACTTTAAATCATACTCTAGATCAATTACATGATCGAAAGTGAGATTATGGAGAAAGAACTGAAAATTCAACATGGATAAAGAACATGCAATTTCCAGAACATTTACTATTGTTCATAGCTTTTGCTACTTTAAATCGTACTCCATATCAATTAGGTGATCGAAAGTGCGATTATTGGCTTCAATGATTTGCAATATCAAAGTTTTCAATATAACAAAACTGAAAAATTCAACTTATGTAATAGAGATCATGAATTCCTATATCTACATATCATGAACAATTCGAAATCATAAAACAAGAAATCTGAAAATTAACCAACTCATTGAATTAACAATAAACTCCAACATAAAAATCGAACTCAATATTCTTTAATCCAATAACAACCAAGTCTTAAACAATTAAAAAGAATAGCCGTAAGGGTTACACTTCTTTAACACACTCAAGGAAGCTTGAGATGTTAATGGTGATGATCCTCACGGCTATGGCTGATCGATAAAGGAGAACACAATCTGGAGAAGTCTTTATGTGCTCACAATTGGAGATGGAAAGGTGGAGTGTTTAAGCCTTTTTCTTATTGAGTTGGAGTAGAACGCTCTCCGAAAAGATGATGAGAAAAAGATCCCCTCAAAAGGGTTTTCGACTTTGTATATATAGAAGAGAAACTAGGGTTGCGGTTGTGCACATGTTGAAGGACAATTCAGGTGGCCGGTTAGGCTTTTTTTTTAGAATATAAGTTAGGGTTGCGGCTGGGCTTAACTTGGAGAGAATTTTGGGTGGCCAGCTAGGCTTTAATTAGAAGGAAAATAATAGGTGGCTGGTTTGTGCAAAATTAGGAGAGAAATTAGGGTTTTGGGCTATACACAATTGGAAATAAAAAATAGGGTTTCGGTTCAGCTTATTTAGAAGGTAAGTTAATGACATGAGTATGTCCAACCTAACAGAGGCCTGCCTAACAAAAATCACATAATACTTTTGTCAACTAAGCAAGGTGCAAGTGGACGAAAATTCAAATGTAACAACCTACTAGGTTTAGGCCTATCATAACATGCTCAAACAATATCCTTTTTGAGACTTTCTTAGGTCCAAATTGAAGTTCAAGACGTCATCTTTCCAACCCAACAAGTTTAAGCCAATTTGGAGATGTGTGCAAGAAGATATGACCATTTTAAGTCTGGTCGTTAGGTCCTCCCGAAATTCCAAGGTTGAAATTCCCTACAAAGAAATCAGAAAATAATAAATAAGGAAAGTTTCCATAAAAAGAAAGACATCAAAAAGGCAATTTTCCAAATTAGGAAAGTTTCTTAGAATGATAAGACTATTTTCTTGATCCACTTAGATTTCCTAAAGTAACCAGGAAAACTGATTTTTGCACATTCTTTTGTCATTCCCACGTTCACAAGCTCTCTAAACACTAAGAATAGAAACTAAGCTCAAAATAATAAAATTAAGAGAATTACAAAGCCAAATAGGGTAGGAAAGGTATTAAAAACATCACACAAAGTGTTCCTATCACCTTTGTAACTGGACCAATTGGAACTTGAATAGGAAGATGGCATTTATTAGCCGTGTCCTTATCAGGTTGCCTCCCAAGTAGCGCTTTAATGTTTACAGTCTTTCAGCCTAGACTTTGTACCTCATTTTTAGTCCTTTGTGAGTGGTAGCTCTAGGAGGGGTATATCCTCCACAGTGTGCTCTTCAAAAGCCTCATAGTAAGGCTTCCAGGGTCTTACCACTCCTTGTGGTAACAGCTTTAGCTTGCTCGATATTTGGGTTGGGAACAGTGTTGCTAGACAATTTTCCACTCTCAATTATCTTCTCCATGAAGTCCACCACTTGTCCCAATTGCTTATTCTGCTCTGCAATATCCTTAGTGTGAGCCTGTTGACCTGTAACAAGAGCTTGAGTAGAAGTAGTTAAATTCTGTTGCCCTTGAGCAAGGGACTTTAAAATTTCATCATAATTAGTAGTAGCAGAATTTATAGGCACAAGAGGAATAGGGACAAACTTTTGAGGTACCTGAGGCCTCATAAACAAACCTGGAGGGTGTGGAAACACTTGCCCTTGACCTTAAGGGTTCTGAACATTATCATTGTTGGCCCAACGAAAATTGAGGTGATCTCTAAGCCCAGGGTTATATGTGTTAGAGAAATGGTTGTATCTTTGTCCTCCTTGATTACCTTGAAACCCAACAGCGTTAAGAGACTCCCATCCTCCATTATTGATCAGTTGGGGACATTGGTCAGTCGGATACCCTTGAGTACAACACACACCACAGACTTGAGCAACTTGTTGTACTTGTGCTCCCTTCATGTTCAGTACATGAGACAGAAGAGTAGACATTTTATTAACTTTTTCCTCAAGAGCAGAGTTAGAAGATACCTCATTCACCCCACGAGTGGAGTTTAACACTCCCTTGTATTGTTGATAATTAAGAGCACGTTGGGCGAGCAACTCCTTAGCAACTTCAGGTGTCTTTTAAAATCAACATAAACAAAGGCATCAATATATAAGTTAAAGTTTGAAATACAAATAATAATGAGCTTCCCTTCATACAAACGTTACAAATGGTTTTAAGGAAGTCACATGCTAAAATTGCAATCAAGTAAAACACAAGGTATGTTACGTGCAAATTTACAAGTAAACAGAATATTAACAAGTTAAATGACACTAAAACATAGGAATTTTACAATCCCTGGTAACGGTTCCATTTGATAGACCATTTGTTTTAGTCATCAACAAACTCTGCAGAAGATTGTAGTAAAGTGATTAGTAGGGTATCGTTATTGGCCTGGGATTACGGGTACTCCTATACGAAAGAGTCGTAAAAAAATATTTGGTTAGCTTAATTAGCAGTTTATAAACTAATATAAATCTACATCTATTAATATATTACACAAAATTAGGGGGTTTTCATGATTTGATTTTTTTTTTACGAATTTTACTAAGGAAATTAAAAAACAATTATTTACAATTGATCATTTCTCTCGCAATTCAGAAAATCAAATTTATTAAATGACTAATCAAATTATTTCAATGTAGATAACGAATTCATGCCTCAATCACATATCAGAATTGAATCAAAGTGCAAGCCTAAAAAGATCATGCATTTTATAAATTCCTACTTAGATAATCCCTAAGCTTCAGAAAAGTCCATCAGCTAGTTGTTTTGTTTAAGCAATCAAGTTAATACTCAGCGCATCCTTACAATTACTTAAACAAATCATTAAGATAAAAAAGAATTATGATTCAATAACATGGTCCTTATTCCTATAAAAAAAGTCCATGGATAAAGAATATGCAATTCCCAGAACCTTGGCTATTGTTCATAGCTTTTACCACTTTAAATCGTACCCCATATCAATTAGGTGAAAGTGAGTGCGATTATGGCTTCAATGAATAGCATAATCAAATTTATAGCTTTTATCACTTTAAATCATACTCCAGATCAATTAGGTGATCGAAAGTGCGATTATGGATAAAGAACCGAAAATTCAACATGGATAAAGAACATACAATTTTCAGAACATTGGCTATTGTTCATAGCTTTTGCCACTTTTAATCGTACTCAAGATCAATTAGGGGATCGAAAGTGCGATTATGGATAAAGAACATGCAATTTCTAGAACATTGGCTATTATTCATAGCTTTTACCACTTTAAATCGTACTCAATATCAATTAGGTGATCGTAAGTGTGAATATGGCTTCAATGATTTGAAATATCAAAGTTTTCCATATAACAGAACTGAAAATTCAACATATGTAATAAAGATCACGAATTCATATATCTACATATCATGAACAATTCAAAAACATAAAAAATATAAATCTGAAAATTAACTAACTCATTGAATTAACAATAATCTCTAACATAAGAATCTAACTCAGTATTTTTAATCCAATAACAACCAAGTTTTTGAAACAATTAAAAAGAATGGCCGTAAGGGTTATACTTCTTTAACACACTCAAGGAAGCTTGAGATGTTAATGGTGATGATCCTCACGGCTATGATGCGAAGGAGAACACAATTTGGAGAAGTCCTTATGTGCTCACAATTGGAGATGGAATGGTGGAGTGTTTCAGCCTCTTGCTTCTTGAATTTGGAGTGGAGAGCTCAGAGAAAAGATCCCTCAAAAAAGGTTTTCAGCTTTATATATATAGAAGAGAAACTAGGGTTGTGGCTGTGCACATGTGGAAGCACAATTGAGGTGGCCGGTTAGGCTTGTTTAGAATGTAAATTAGGGTTGTGGTTGGGCTTAATTTGGAGAGAATTTTGGGTGGCCAGCTATGCTTTAATTAGAAGGAAAAGAATAGCTGGCCGGCTTGTGCAAAATTAGGAGAGAAATTAAAGTTTTCGGCTGTGCACAATGAGAAATAAAAATAGGTGGCCGGCTTGTGCAAAATTAGGAGAGAAATTAGGGTTTTGGGCCGTGCACAATTGGAAATAAAAATAGGGTTTCGGCTTGGCCTATTTAGAAGGTAAATTAATGACATGGGTATGTCCAACCTAACATGGGCCTGCCCAACAAAAATCACATCATCTCTTGTCAACTAAGCAAGGTGCAAGGTCCAAGCTCAAAGTGGAAGAAGATTCGGATGCAACAGCCTACTGGGTTTAGGCTCATCATAACAAGCCCAAACGATATCCTTTTTAAGACTTTCTTAGGTCCAAATTGAAGTTCAAGACATCATCTTTCCAACCTAATAGGTTTCAGCCCATTTGGAGATGCGTGCAAGAAGATATAACCATTTTAAGTCTGATCGTTGGGTTCTCCCAAAATTCCAAGGTGAAAATTCCCTACAAAGAAATCAGAAAATAATAAATAAGGAAAGTTTCCATAATTAGAAAAGCAAAGATATCAAAAAGGCTAGTTTCCAAATTAGGAAAGTTTCTTAGAATGATAAAACTATTTTCTTGATCCACTTAGATTTCCTAAAGTAATTGGGAAAACTCATTTTTGCACCTTCTTTTACAATTCCCATGTTCACAAGCTCTCTAAACACTAAGAATAGAAACTAAGCTCAAAATAACAAAGTTAAGAGAATTACAAAGTCAATCAGGGTAGGAAAGGCATTAAAAATGTCACACAAAGTGTTCCTATCAGTTGGTTTAATTAGTTGTTTATAAACAAATATAAATCTACATCTATTAACATATTACACAAAATTAGGGGCTTTCATGATTTTATTTTTTTTCTTCGAATTTTACTAAGGAAATTAAAGAACAATTATTTACAATTGATCCTTTTCTCTCAAAATTTAGAAAATCAAATTTATTAAACGACTAATCAAATTAGTTCAATGTACACAACGAATTCATGCCTTAATCACATATCAGAATTGAATCAAAGTGCAAGCCTAAATAAATCATGCATTTTATAAATTCCTTCTTAGATAATCCCTAAGCTTAGAAAAAGTCCATCAGCTAGTTATTTTGTTTAAGAAATCAAGTTAATACTCAATGCATCCTTACAATTACTTAACAAATCATTAAGATCAAAAGGAATTATGATTCAATAACGTGTTCCTTATTCCTATGAAAAAATCCAAGGATAAAGAACATGCAATTTCCAGAACATTGGCTATTGTTCATAGCTTTTAACACTTTAAATCGTACTCTATATCAATTAGGTGAAAGGAAGTGCGATTATGGCTTCAATGATTTACAATATCAAAGTTTTCAATATAACAGAACCTAAAATTCAACATGGATAAAGAACATGCAATTTCTAGAACATTGGCTATTGTTCATAGCTTTTACCACTTTAAATCGTACTCTAGATCAATTAGGTGATCGAAAGTGCGATTATGGCTTCAATGAATTGGAATATCAAAGTTTTCAATATAACATAACCAAAAATTCAACATATGTAATAAAGATCACGAATTCATATGTCTACGTATCATGAACAATTCGAAAACATCAAAGAGTAAATATGAAAATTAACCAACTCATTGAATTAACAATAATCTCCAATATAAGAATCCAACACAGTATTCTTTAATCCAATAACAACCAGGTTTGAAACAATGAAAACAAATAGTCATAAGGGTTACACTTTTTAAGACATTAAGGAAGCTTGATGGTGATGGTTATGATCCTCACGGCTATGATGATGGATGATGGAAAACACAATTTGGAGAAGTACTTATGTGCTCATGATTGGAGATGGAATGGTGGAGTGTTTCAGTCTCTTGCTTCTTAAATTTGCAGTAGAGAGCTCAACCGCCGGTTAAAGAAAAAAATGATGAGAAAAAGATCCCCCCAAAAGGTTTTCGGCTTTGTATATATAAAAGAGAAACTAGGGTTGCGGCTGTGCACAATTGGAAATAAAAATAGGGTTACGGCTGTGCACAATTGGAAGGTAAATTAAGGTGGCTGGCTGGGCTTAATTAGAAGAGAAAAATAGGGTTTCGACTGGGCTTATTTTCTTTCCTTATGCGCAAAGATCTCTTCCCAAGCTGAACCAAAAACTCCTCAAGCTTCTAAACATGTCCAGATACATGCAATCAAGTACAAATGCATGCATTAGGGTTCTTCTACACAAATGGCCCACATAGGATCCCTAGTGGACTCCAATATTCTCTCGTGTTTTGACACACCATCCAAATAATTCCAAGGTGGAAATTCCCTACAAAGAAATCAAAAAATAATAAATAAGGAAAGTTTCCATAATTAGAAAAGGAAAGATATCAAAAAGGCAAGTTTCCAAATTAGGAAAGTTTCTTAGAATGATAAGACTATTTTCTTGATCCACTTAGATTTCCTAAAGTAACTAGGAAAACTCATTTTTGCACCTTCTTTTATCATTCCCACATCCACAAGCTCTCTAAACACTAAGAATAGAAACTAAGCTCAAAATGACAAAGTTAAGATAATTACAAAGCCAAATAGTGTAGGAAAGGCATTAAAAATGTCACACAAAGTGTTCCTATCAAATTCCCCCACACTTAGCTTTTGCTAGTCCCTTAGCAAAACAAAACAGTATATAACCTAGTAGAATTTCAAGGGAAACAACATAAACTAACTAAATGACACCATAATGACATAACACAAATTAAATGACTCTAATCCTTCCAACTTACATCTCAAAGATCTTTTAGGCAATATAGCATAATAAACTAGGGAGAGCACAAGTTTACCTCAAAAACAAGCCACAGAGTTATTAAAATTATATAGCATTCGTACTTTGAGTGTGTGTGTGAATAATCAGCCAAGTATAAGTGTAATATGTCACCTTAAAGTTAATGCACAAATAGTATCAAATTTTACTTCTCACAATGCATCACTATGGTTTTCACTTATTTAAATGTGGTGCTAGCTATACTAAAAACTCAAACACTTGTGAAACCATAGGCTTGCTTGTGCACCCACTCTCCACATTAGAAACAGAACATCAAAGGATCAGGAGGTCTTTGAAAAGGTTGTAATGGGGCTAAGGGGTCAAGGTTTCATAAGAAAGAAGAGAAAGAATATCACAAAATTTCCTCAGAACTAGAAAGAATTCAAAAACGTCATAAATAGATCATCATTATCAAGTGCCATGTTTCCATCACTCTAGGGCAGATTTCATCACTTTGGCTTTCAACTTACTTTAAAGACTCATAATGTTCCCAATTCTTCAGAACTTGTATTATTTGAATCACAACACATCTTTTCATGTCCCTACTACTCCTTTTATCTTTCTTTTTTTTTAATCTTTTCACAACCACCTTAGAACCACATGAAATTCTCCCACACTTGTGTTTTTCCACCATCTCCATGTTACAAATCAACATAAACAAGATCCAAGCTCACTAGTTCCAAGGAAAAAGGGTAGGTAAAGTGTTTAAGTTCATAAGGGTAAGTGAATGTGGGTTAATGAAGAAAATAGGTTAATTCATGCTCAAAAGGCTATCTAGGGGTCAAAATACGATCAAGACAAAGGCCATTTAGTCATGGTGGTAAAATTCTAATTTGCCTCCATCTTTTCCAAATCCGAACATGTACGATCATCTCAATTGGTTTTAAAGCAAGTTCTAGAAAACGTTATATTCACAAGATGCACTCATAAGAGAATTTGAATTGATATGCATAATGAATCAATTATAAGGCTTGAAAAACTCACAAATATTGCGAAATTATGCAAGTATCATTCAATATGTCTCCATGCTTCACTCTAAGGCAATAGATTACTCAAATCAAGGCTAATGTTCATCGAAATTTCCAAGTATGACTACAATATGAGCAAATTAACTCTATTTCTTGTTTTATCTTTAAAAGCATGCTCAAACTCTTTAAAAACCATCTATATTAAGAATCAGTTTGATCATTGAGTTGGAAGGGGTCCTCAAACCTAAAAAGCAACATGACTAAAAAAAGATTAAATCCCTGGCCCACACTTAAATCCTACATTGTCCTCAATGTATGTAAGAATTAGCAGGTAATATAGAATATAAACAAGGGAAAAGTAATACGAAAATCACCCAAAACAAATAACATATAAAGATCAACCAAAGTAAATGGAAGAGAGAAAGAGAATGCAAATCTGTGTTGATGGCTCCTCCATAGCTTCGGTTGAGTTGGGTTGCCTCCCAAGTAGCACTTTAATGTTTACAGTCTTTCAGATTAGACTTTGTACCTCGTTTTTAGTCCTTTGTGAGTGGCGCCCTTAGGAGGGGTACATCCTCCACATTGTGCTCCTCAAAAGCCTCATAGTAAGGCTTCAAGCAATGGCCATTCACCTTGAATTAATTTCCAGTTTTGTCACTTTTTATCTTATGCATTGCACAATCCGAATAACATACGTCTCTCAAGCATCTGATCGATGAAGGGCAGAGGGAAATGGTCTTCCTTGTTGAAGTGTTGAGCTTCCTATAGTCTATGCAAACTTGATAACTAGTCACCACTCTTTGAGGTACAAGCTCATTCTCCTCATTCTTTACCACAGTAACTCCTGACTTCTTTGGCACAACTTGAACAGGAGACACCCACTTGCTATCTGAAATAGGGTAAATAATGCCACAATCAAGTAACTTAATTTCATCATCTTGCACTACCTTCATCATAGGTGGATGTAGGCATCTCTAGGCCTCTCTAGTGGGTTTGGCACTGATAAATGCTTAAATAGTCATATTTAAGCCCTTTAATTTACACTTGTTAGGCTCTTTGTTTATATGTTTTAGTAGATTCTACTTCATTTTAGTGTTTTCTGTGTTTTTCATAGGCTTTGAAGAAAAGAAGACATTTTGGAGCTCTAAGGAACAAAAAATGAAGATCTGCAAACCAGCCAAGCGCACCTCTCTTGTGATCGAGCGCACAGGCAATGGTGCGCACACTTAGAAGAGTGAGCTTGAGTGCAGATCCATGTGATACCAGAGGCAACAGAGCCAGTTTTGGAAAGAAGTCTTCGGACCTTAAATTGGAAATTAGGGTTTTGGAGCTCCCTTAGAACTCTATATATAGTCTTGTAAAACACAAAAAACACAACTTTTGATTTTACCTTTCGATTTTGCTTGGAGTTGTAAGCTCTGGAAAGGAATTGACGACTCGTCTCCACAGCATTCTTCAGGTTTTATTTTTCATACTTAGTTGAGTTATGGTTATTATGTTCAATATACTTAGCATGTGTAACTAAACCCTAGTAAGGGCTTGGTTGAAGCCCTAATTATGTTTAAGCAATAATTCAATATTGACCCCTTTGCAATATTTATGCTGTGATTCTTAATTTGATTAATGCCTGTTTTTATTTAAATTCCTCATATGTGTGTGTCTGATCAACGTATGCATATGGTACGAATGAGTTAGTTAAATCAATTTGGATGACCAAGTCCTGGGCTTAACAATAGTAACAAAAGATATCTTATCGGATTCTTGGGTTAATCAACATGGGAAACCGAGAGCGGACCAAGCCCTAGGTCTTATATGGTTGCCGATTTCCACAAATCTTATGCTCTCTTAAGGAACAACTCAGTATACACCATGCTGAATCCCTTAAGAGATAAAAGAGTTAGAGTATACACCATGCCAAACTCATTGGATAGGGAAATCAATAGCCTAAAGAGTAGACTAAGCCCAGAGGTTGACAACCAGTAGGTATTCATAGCATGAGTAGAGCATTGGCATATTGTTTTGTTGGGGTAGCATGATTAGTGGTGGATACCAAGTCCCTACACCTCTATCATTATTATTAATCTAAACTCAATATTTATTTCTATCTATTTTTACTTTGTGAAATTAATTCTAAATCAAAATTCACCAATCTTATGGAAATGATCTCGCACTTGCACACTATGCTACTGTAGACCTTGTGCACTTGCAAGTAAAACTGTACGATTATTTGCTTATTTATTTAGGTAGATAAATGAACAACAAGTTTTTGGCGCCTTTGCCGGGGATTGCACTAAATTTCTTTCTGGAATTATTTTCGTTTAGTTTAGTAATTTTTATTTATTTATTCTGTTTTATTTTTATCAAAAATCTCAAATTTTAAGTTTCTATTTTTCACCTTTATTTTTGTTTCATCAAAAACCTAATCTATTTCCATTTCGTTTTCTGTTTCAGGTACTACAACAAAACTCTCTATGCCACTTGCAATTGAGCGCACCCTTCTGTGTGATCGAGCGCACTTGAGGTAGAGAGTCACCCGGGCAGCAGTGTTGAACTACTGCACTGAAGCAATTGTTACTGATTCATGCACAGGCTTCGATCCAAACATCTAACGTTCTTTTCCCTCGATACCGAGCTTGAGCGAACTATCCAACAAAGGCTTAGAGACAACTCTGAAGAGGTATAAGAAGAAATTGAGGAAGAAGCACCAATGGTAGAACAGATCAAAAATCAGCAACCACCTGAGCGAAGACCTATGAAGCAATCCTTCATCCCACGAAACCTCGACCAGCCATCTTGCATTGCTTATCAACCAGAGGCGAAAGGGAACTACTATATATCTCGCAGATACTCAGTGCACTGACTCACTTTAGGGGTACACCTGCTAAAGACCCACACTTGCACCTCCGAGAGTTCTTTGATCTCTGCAAGTTCCAGCATATCTAGGGCCTAGACCAAGAAGGAATCAGGCTAATTCTTTTCCCTTTTTCCTTAAAAGATAATGCTAAACTGTGGTATAATTCATTGCCTGCAGTTTCTATCCATTCTTGGGAAGAGTTGGCCAGCAAGTTCTTAAGGAAATTTTTCCCATCACAAAAGACAAGGCAGATGAGGAAGGAGATTCAGTCTTTCCAACAGAGAGATGGAGACCTGTTCTTTGAAGTATGGGGACACTTTAATGAGCTTCTTCTCAAATGTCCACATCACAACCTACCTCAAGATGAGCTGGTACTAGCCTTTTATGAAGGTCTAAATTACATAAATAAAGGTATTGCTGATTCAGGTTGTGGAGGTGTGCTGATGGAGAAAAGCAACAAAGAAGCCATGGAGCTGTTTGAGGCATTGAATGAGCACACCCAACATTTCTCATCCAGAGGGAGACAAGGAGTAAAGAGCAAGGACATGTATGAAGTTAACTTAATTGGTGGAATTCCAATTCAGATGGCTGCTATGGAAAGGAAGCTAGATATGCTTGTAAAAGCCATGACTGCTCAGAACGCCTCACCGAGTCCATAAGCTACATCACTCCAGGTATGTGCTACATGTTCTCATTTTGATCACACTACTGAAAATTTCCCTTTGTATTCATCTGCAGATCAAGAACAAGCGAATTATGTGGGACCGAACAACTATCCTCCCAAGAATGATCCATATATAACTACCTACAATCCTGGATGGCGAAACCACCCCAACTCCACATGGAACAACAATAAAAATACCTTGAACCTTCAAGAACAGCAAAGGAACTCTCACCAAGCTGCCTAAACAGTTCCAGAATCAAAGACAAGTGACCTAGAGAGTATTGTAAGGCAACTGATAATGTCACAAGAACAGTTTATGGCAAATGGAAGGCAAATTCAAACTAAGCAAAGACAAATAATTGCAAAGCATGAGAAAACCATCCAAAGACTAGAAGTACAAATGGGGCAATTGGCAAAGGAACTGAGTAGTAGAAAGCAAGGTGAGCTTCTAGCCTAACCACTACCTAATCCAAGAGGACATCAGCAACTAAATGTTGTGACAACCCTAAGAAGTGGTAAGATCATAGGCATTGATAAGCCTGCACAAGCATATCCAGACAAAGCATCCACATCTAAGGTAAGTGAGATGGATAAGGTGAATGCACCACCCTTCCTTCAAAGGTTAGTAAAGCCAAAGAAAGAGACTAAATTGATTGACATTTTTGAAATTTTGAGAAAAGTAGAGATTAACATTCCTTTATTAGATGCAATTAAACAAATTCTTGCATATGCTAAATTTTTGAAAGAATGTTGCACTAATAAAAGGAAGTTTTAGGAGCATGAGACGGTAGCTTTAACTGAAGAGGTAAGTGTTGTGCTATTAAGAAAACTACCACCAAAACTAAAAGATCCGGGTAATTTTACTATTCCTTGTGGGATAGGTAACCAACTATTTGAGCATGCACTATTGGATCTAGGGGCGAGTATCAATCTGCTGCTATATAGTGTATTCGAGACACTAGGTTTGGGGTAGCTTCAATCTACTTCCATCACCTTGCAACTAGGTGACAGAAGCATCAAATGACCAAGAGGCATTTTTTAGGATGTTTTGGTGAATATACATAAATTTGTTTTACCTGCTGATTTTATTGTGTTAGATATGGAAGAATGTCTTATGCCATTACCTTTACCCGTAATCTTAGGAAGACCTTTTATGATAACTGCTGATACAAATATTAGTATGAAAAGGGGTATTATCACTATGAAAGTAAATGGTGAGAAGATAGAATTTAAAATATTTAATACATTAACGTCACCCAAAGATGATATAGAATGTTCTAGTGTAAGCTTGATGCAAGGTGTTGTTGAGCAAGTTTTTCAAGTCCATCATATTAATCCATTGAAGACCACCCTCAACCATGGTGTCACAAGATTGGATATTGAGCCAGAGGATGACGATGTGATTAAGGACATCAATAAAGCTATACACCCCCTTAAGGCCGCACCAAAGCATCCAAGTAAGTTAATTCCTCCAGTTGAACCTCTTGAGCCTACTAATACTACTCTTCTCTCTTCTATTGTCTAGGCACCAAAATTGGAGATAAAGCAGCTGTCAAGAGAACTTGAACCACATGAGGTGGGCTCTAAGTGCCCCCTTCAAAGGGAGTAGCACTGAAGCTACTATAGAGAGCGCTTGAGCAATTTCCACTTTCATACCAATATAGCTCAAAGCGCCTCTATCGAGGTTAGTGGTACTGAGGCCACTAAAGTACGGTATGGTTGTATTGTTCTAAACTCTTTATTTTTGGTAAGTTTTAATTTGTCTATGAATGCTGCCTTACGCTCGAGCGCACCACTTAGTGTGCTCGAATGAACATTCACTGTGCTCCATAGCGCGCGAGCGAACTCCACCACACACTTACGCACAAGTACAATCGAGCGCACTTCACCTTGCACTCGAGCGCACTTGGGATAGAAACTGCACGTGAGGGTTTTTAAACACATTTCACTCACAAACCCTATTCACCCAAGATTACGCTCTCGCGCACGCCTTCTTGCTGTTTGCCACACTCACCTTTGTTTTACTGGAATTCCACCTCACCCCTCCCTCTTACCACCACCCTACCACCATCCTACCACCGTACATCACCCTACTACCAGCACAACCATCCACCTTCCCCCATCACATGCTCTATATTTTCCCAAGTCAAACACGGTATGCAAAACCCATTTTTGATCTAATTACTTACACACCATCACACACGGGTTTTTAATTTATATTTTCATCTTATTATGTATTTATCTAGTGTGTTGGTTGTTTTGTTTCTTGTTTACAGGAGGTTGGGATTGAGTTTGTGTGATTTCTACAGCTTCCAGCTTCTGTCGCACATAACTTCATTGCCGGAAGCATTGCAATCGAGCGTAAGGCTCTCATGATCGAGCACACATCACTCAGTGCAATCGAGCACACATACACTTATGATCGAGTGCATTTACTCTAGAAGCTACACTACAATGCCTAAACAATTAGTTTGCAATTCCCGACGACCAGTAATGAGAGGATACCCCGTCTGGCTGAATACGTAAAACTTAGTGCTCATGGGAGGCACCCCACAGCATATCCTTTTCATTATAGTATTTTCTTTTCTTGCTAGTATTTATGTTTATTTAACTATTTATTATCCATATTTCTTATTTTTTGGCATAACATTTCTTTTTCTTTTTTAGGAACATAGTGCGTGCATCAAGTTCAAGTTTGGGGGCGTGCTACGAGCCATGCCAGCCATCTAGTTCTCCATCTCCCAAGTCAGATCTTTCCATGTCACTCACACATTGAGGACAATGTGTGTATTAAGTTTGGGGGTAGAGAGAGACACTTGCACACACATGCACACACTATGTCCCAGTTTGTTTTAAAGGGTAAATGCATGTTCATTTTGTTTTGAAAATTTTGTTTAATTTAAAACAAATATGATAAAACTTCATTAGTAAGCTTAAAATTTAGAACACATAGCCTAGTAATAAAAAATTTAAAAGTTTAATTACCTACCTCATGGCACTTAAGAATTCACGAGTTTGATCTAGATCTGACATGAGCACATTAGCACGCAATTGTGTGGGGTATGACATATAACTTTTATGTATATGTTTCCATGACCTAACTATAATCGGATAACTTGTTAGAAGAACACTTTGGCATAGAAAAATAAAGAAAAATGTCCATCATGCAAAAAGAAAAAATAAAATGCTCCTAATGATCATTAAATAAACTTTCTACTGAGTATCTGGACCTCTTGCCTCAGTAAGCAGTGAGTGTTCACATCAAAATGTGGGAATTAAGCATTTAATGATCATAAAAATTTCCACTAAGTAACTGGACATCTTGCCTCAGTAAGTAGTGAGTGTTCACATCAAAAGGTGGGAATTTCACTTGGCAGCATTAAGACCCGTTAGTTTCGTAGCCTTTTTGACTCGAATTAGTAAGTCCTTAGGGGTGTCTTTACACCTAATGCCCTAAAATCATCTGGTTTTTGAGTCATTAGCTAAACACTCGCTACAAGGGTCAATTAGAAAGCTTAATGGAACTCAACATAGAAAAAATATCATGGCGAAAGAAAAAAAAAAAGAAGTAAAAGAACTATGCCATTATTGTTCTTTCTGATAAGGAACTCGATGAAGGTTTGGACACTGAAACACTATACATTAGAAATATTTGGAAGCTCCATCTTCTATGTGCTAATTCACCACACACCAAATCAAACTTGTGATGCCTTAAACCAACCTTGGGTAAGTAACATGAAATTTTAAAATCCTTATTCACTACAAAAATGTGTTTTTATCATAAGCTTACTCATGAACAATCATCATGGTTTTATATGCAACCCAAATTTTTAGATATCATGAAGAATGAATTTATCTTTGATTTTTTTTCATATATTTTTTCGTTTTGTATTGCTAAGGGACTAGCAATATATAAGTTTGGGGGTGTGATAAGTGCTTAAATAGTCATATTTAAGCCCCTTAATTTACACTTGTTAGGCTATTTGTTTATATTTTTTAGTAGATTCTACTTCATTTTAGTGTTTTCTGTGTTTTTCATAGGTCTTTGAAGAAAAGAAGACATTTTGGAGCTTTAAGGAACAAAAAATGAAGATCTGCAAACCAAAAAAAGTGAGCTCGAGCGAACCTCTCTTGTGATCTAGCGCACAGGCACTCGAGGGCACACTTAGAAGGCTCGAGCACACCCATTCGCTTGAGCGCAGACCCATGTGATCGAGTGCACACGCACCAGAGGCCGCGAGCCAGTTTTGGAAAGAAGTCTCCGGACCTTAAATTGGAAATTAGGGTTTCGGGGCTCCCTTAGAACCCTATATATAGACTTATAAAACACAAAAAACATAACTCTTGATTTTACCTTTCGATTTTTCTTGAAGTTGTAAGCTCTAGAGAGGAATTGACGACTCGTCTCCACAGCATTCTTCAGGTTTTATTTCTCATACTTAGTTTAGTTATGGTTATTATGTTCAATATACTTAGCATGTGTAACTAAACCCTAATAAGGGCTTGGTTGAAGCCCTAATTATGTTTAAGCAATAATTCAATATTGGTGCCTTTGCAATATTTATGCTTTGATTCTTAATTTTATTAATGCATGTTTTTATTTAAATTCCTCATATGTATGTGTCTGATCAACATATACATATGGTACGGATTAGTTAGTTAAATCAATTTGGATGATCGAGTCCTGGGTTTAATAATAGTAACAAAAGATATCTTATCCGGATTCTTGGGTTAATCAACATGGAAAACCGGGAGCGGACCAAGCCCTAGGTCTCATGTGGTTGTCGATTTCCACATACCTTATGCTCTCTTAAGGAACAACTCAGTATACACCATGCCTAATCCCTCAAGAGAGAAAAGAGTTAGAGTATACACCATGCCTAACTCATTGCATAGGGAAATCAATAGCCTAAGGAGTGGACCAAGCCCTTAGGTTGACAACCAGTAGGTATTCATAGCATGAGTAGAGCATTGGCATATTGTTTTGTTAGGGTAGCATGATTAGTGGTGGATGCCAAGTCCTTACGCCTCTATCATTATTATTAATCTAGACTCAATATTTATTTATATCTATTTTTACTTTGCGAAATTAATTCTAAATCGAAATTCACCAATCCCTGTGGAAACGATCTCGTACTTGCACACTATGCTACTGTAGACCTTGTGCACTTGTAAGTAAAACTGTACGATTATTTGCTTATTTATTTAGGTAGATAAACGAACAACAGGCACCATCCTCCAACAGGATCCTATGGACACACATGGTTGGGCTAATTCCCATGATATCTGCCAAAATCTAACTAATGGCGGTATTATACTTCTTCAGAACATCCACAAGCTTCTTCTCTTGGTCCTCCTCCAACTTCGAGGATATAATAACAAGAAGTGTCTCATTGTCCCCTAAAAAGACATACTTCAAGTGATCTGGAAAAACTTAAGCTCAAGAGTAGGGGCTGTATCACTGAAGGTAACATTTTGTCAGTAGAAATAGGAAGGGACAAAGGAAGAATATACCTTGGTAATATGGGCTGGGCCTCAAGGGAGGCTACGGTTTTGATCACAATGGGCTCTTCAGCCTTCTCCAACTCAGCCCTAGAAATGGATTCTCCATTCTCAGTATAATCAACTCATCCTCTTCCATTGCTTCCAAAAACCTCTCTGCAAGTGAATCAATATCATCAATAGAAAAACAGGGCTTAATGTCAGTCAATTGATACCTCATGGCTTCAAAAATATTGAAGTGCATAACTTCATTATCAAATTCCATGGTAAGTGTTCCCTCATAAACATCGATCTTTGTTCTTGCAGTCCTCATGAATGGGCGCCCTAAAAGTAATGGAGTGGAATTTAGTGATGAATTGATATGATCCACGCCAAGAACTAAGAAATTGATGGATCAAGAAGACTTCCAAGATCGTCTAGAAGTAGATTTATGTGAGACCGCACGACTCGTTGCTTATAATGAAGACTGAGACCGTGACCCATTGCTTATATTGAAGCAAGAACCTTGGTATAATGAAGACGCCACAATCAATTATGGAAGGATTGATTGATAAGTCGAAGATGAACGCCACAGAAACTCCGATAAGTTCAAAAGTTCTGAAAGAACCAAAAAGAAATTTCTCTTCGAAATTATGAATCAAATATGAATTGTCTTATTCCAAAAGCCAATGGCTATTTAAATACATGAGAATTCGTAACCAATTAGAAAAAGGAAAACTAAGAAATAAGAAATAAACCTAAACAAAATTCTGGTAGGAATACAAAACTACAAAATAGGAAATAAACCTAAAGAGATTCTGGTAACCTAAAATCCAAATAAAGAAAGTACCTAACTTGGCATGCTAGCCTTATAATGCAACAATTAAATTCAGAAGGAAACAATTAAGAAAAGGTGCAAGATGCAAGCCTAAAGTGGAAGAAGATTCGGATGCAACAACCTGTTGCATTTAGACCCATCAAAACAGGCCCAACCATATCCTTTTTGAAACTTTCTTAGGTTTAAATTGAAGTTCAAGATGTCATCTTTCCATCCCAATAAGTTTCAGCCCATTTGGAGTTGCGGGCAAGAAGATATGACCATTTTAATTATGGTCGTTGGGTCCTCCCGAAATTCCAAAGTGGAAGTTCCCTTGGATCATGGAAACCCATCCTTGTGGATAATGTATAGCATCATACTTGGGTGCCCAAAGATGGTTCTTAGCCCAAATGTGTTGAATAAGCCCATTAAGAGTTTCCTTGAACCTTTTAGCTCGAGTCCTTTTAACTGGACCAATTGGAACTTGAAGAGGATCCGCATCCCATTTGTTAGCCGTGTCCTCATCATTTCCCTCCTCTTCAAAAGGAGTTGTCCTCAAATCATTGCCTACATCAAAAGGGCTTAAATCAGAAACATTGAAAGTGGCACTAACATTGTACTCACCGGGAAAATCCAATTTGTATGCATTGTCAATGATGTGCTCAAGGACTTGAAAAGGCTCATCTCCTCTAGGAAGTAACTTTGAACACCTTTGTGTCGAAAATCTTTCTTTCCTCATATGTAACCAAACCTAATCTCCGTGTTGAAAATTTAGCTGCCGACAACCTTTGTTAGCTTGTTTCGCATATTGTTCTGTTTGCTTCTCAACGTTTAGTCTTGCCTTCTCATGTATCTGCTTAACAGATTCAGTCTTTTTCTTTCCATCCAAGTTAGCATGTTCCGACATAGGTAATGGCGTTAAATCCAATGGAGTTAAAAGATTAAAACCATAAACAATTTCAAATGGTGAGAATTTAGTAGCAGAATGAACAGTAAAATTATAAGCAAACTCAACATGTGGTAAACACTCTTCCCAAGTTTTGATGTTCTGTTTAATAATAGCTCTCAACAAAGTAGACAAAGTTCTATTTACTACTTCAGTTTGACCATTAGTTTATGGGGGACAAGTAGTAGACAATAATAGCTTAGTCCCTAACTTATACCATAAAGTCTTGCAAAAGTAACTCAAGAACTTAGTGTCTCTATCCGAAACTATTGTTCTAGGCATGCCATGTAATCTTACAATTTCTCTAAAGAACAAATTAGCAACATTGGAAGCATAATCAGTTTTGTGACATGGAATAAAATGTATCATCTTAGAAAATCTATCCACAACCATAAAAATTGAATCTCTACCACATTTAGACCTAGGTAAACCTAACACAAAGTCCATCGAAATATCTATCCAAGGCTCACTAGGAATGGGTAGTAGCGTGTATAAACTATGGGGTTGCACTCGAGATTTTGCTTGCCTACATGTGACACATCTACTACAAATTCTCTCAATATCTCTTTTCATGTGTGGCCAATAGAAGTGTTCTTTTAAAATGGCTAAGGTCTTAGCAACTCCAAAGTGACCCATTAAACCTCCTCCATGGGATTCCCTCACTAACAAATCACGCAAAGAGCAATTCGGTACACACAACTTGTTCTCCTGAAATAAGAATCCCTTGTGCCTAAAGAACTTACCCACTGCATTTTTCTCACAAGCCCGAAACCCCTCACAAAAATCGGTGTCTGAAGGATACAACTCTTTAATGTACTCAAAACCAAGTAATTTTGCATCTAGAGTAGAAATTAATACATACCTTCGAGAAAGTGCATCTGCAACGATGTTTTCCTTACCTTGCTTGTATCGAATGACATATGGAAATGTCTTGATGAATTCTACCTATCGTGCATGTCTCCTACTCAACTTGTGTTGTCCTTTTATATGCTTCAAGGACTCTTGATCGGTGTGAATCACGAACTCCTTAGGCCAAAGATAGTGTTGCCATATTTCCAATGCTCGAACCAATGCATAAAATTCTTTATCATAAGTAGGTTAGTTTAAAGCTGCTCCACTTAATTTCTCACTGAAATATGCAATTGGTCTTCCTCCTTGCATAAGAACTGCGCCGATACCCAAACTCGAAGCATCACATTCAATTTCAAAGGTTTTAGTAAAATTAGGCAAAGCAAGTAAAGGAGCATGAGTTAATTTTTCTTTGATCAATTGGAATGCCTTTTCTTGCTCGTCTCCTTATTTGAATCCAACGTGCTTCTTGATGACTTCGGTAAGCGGTGTGGTAATACTACTAAAGTCTTTCATGAACCTCCTGTAAAAACTAGCAAGTCCATGAAAACTACGAACTTGACTTACACTCGTGGGACTTGGCCATTCTTTAATTGCACGAATCTTCTCTTCGTCAACCTGTATTCCTTGTGCACTCACAACAAAACCAAGAAACACAAGCTTATCGGTGCAAAAAGTGCACTTCTTCAAGTTAGCAAACAACTTTTCTTTTCTAAGCACATCCAAAACTGATTTTAAATGTACAACATGATCATCTAAGTTTGTGCTATAAATGAGAATATCATCAAAATAAACAGCAATGAATCTACCTATAAAAGCTTGCAAAACATGGTTTGTTAATCTCATGAAGGTACTTGGTGCATTTGTTAGTCCAAATGGCATAACTAACCACTCATATAAACCATATTTCGTTTTAAAAGTAGTTTTCCATTCATCACCCTCTTTCATTCTTATTTGATGATATCCACTTTTTAAATCAATTTTAGAGAATACACATGCACCATGCAGTTCATCTAGCATATCATCTAAACGAGGAATGGGATATCGATACTTTAACGTTATATTGTAGATTACTCGGCAATCAGCGTATATTCTCCACATCCCAGTCTTTTTAGGAACCAAAATCACCGAAACAGCGCACAGGCTCATGCTTTCTCTTACATACCCCATTTCCATTAATTCACTAACTTGCATGGTGCTCCTTTGTCTCTTCGGGATTGCTTCGATAGGCTAGTCAGTTTGGAATTGTAGCACTGGGCACGAAATCAATTTGATGTTTAATTCCTCAAATAGGAGGTAAGCTATGTGGAATCTCCTCGGGAAATATATCATCAAACTCCTGTAAAAGGGAAACAATAGAACTAGGCAAAGATGAGTCAAATTGGTAAGTTTTTAATGCCTCTTTGTACAAAAGAACAATCATTGGCTGATTTAAAATCATTGCTCTTTTTATTTCACTCATTCTTGCATAGAAATCTGTTTTTCTCTCAATGGCCGAATCAGCTCTCTTATTTTCTATCTCAATTTTTTTGGCCTCTCTCATTTTCTCTTTCTGGTTTTCATTCGTTCTCTTTTTCTCACTCTCTTTCGTTTGCTCACTCTCTTTTAGTAACCTCACTTGATCTTCATAAACCTGCTTTGGTGTTAAAGGAACTAGAGTGATTGTTATTTGATTTCTTACAAACGAATATTTGTTGGTGAAGCCATCATGCTTAACACACCGATTGAATTGCCATGGCCGGCCTAGTAACAAGTGTCCAGCTTGCATCGGAACTACATCACACAAAACTTCATCTTCATATTTTCCAATACGGAAGGAAACTAACACCTGTTTGTTCACCCTCAGTTCACCACTATTATTAAGCCATTGTAACTTGTAAGGCCGAGGATGTTTAATCATTGGCAGCCCTAATTTCTCAACCATTGTAGTGCTAGCAACGTTTGTACAACTACCTCCATCAATAATCATACTACATACCTTGTTTTGTATGTGGCATCTAGTATGAAAGATGTTTTCTCGCTGCACTTCGTCATCTTCTTTGATTTGCACACTTAGAGCTCTCCTTGCAACCAACAATTCTCTTTGGGCAGCGTATTCCTCATCACTCGCATCCTCCAATGGTGGCATAGATTCGGTATCTTCTTCGCCCTCGGTTTCAATTTGACCATTATCTCACAGTACCATAACTCTTTTGTTCGGAAGAGTCAGTTTTACCTTGATTTTCATGGCTAGTACTTTCTTGCTTTTGCTCAATTTTGGGCTTGGCCTCGGCTTGCTTCACAAAATTTGGCCTCCAAGATGAACCCGAGTTAGGGTTTTGTCGTGTATTGTTGACCCTCCTCTTGAGTTGGTTCTCAATTTTGACAGCTATATGCACCATATCTTCCAACTCCATATAATGATGTAACTCCACCGAATTAGCAATTTCCAGGTTCAAACCAGCTAAGAACCTAGCCATAGTAGCCTCTCGATCCTCCTCTACATTTGCTCGGATCATAGCTACTTCCATCTCTTTATAATAATCCTCCACACTCCGACTACCTTGTGTAAGACTTTTCAATTTTTGGTACAACTCACGGTAGTAATGGCTTGGAACAAACCGTTTCCTCATCACGGTTTTCATCTCCTCCCAAGTCTCTATTGGACACTCTCTATTTCTCCTCGTGTTTAACACTAGTTGATCCCACCAAACAATCGCATAGTCAAAAAATTCAATGGCCGCAAGTTTAACCTTTTTAAGCTCGGAATAATTATGATAATCAAACACTAATTCTATCTTCTTCTCCCACTCATGGTAAGCTTCAGGATCATTTTTGCCTTGAAATGATGGAATCTTCATCTTAATACTACCCAAGTTATTGTCTTCCCGATTCCTAGCTTCTCTACCTCCACCAAATCTCCTATGGCTAACAACTGATTCCTGATCATCTTCTTCATCAAATCCATTCCCATAATACTCTTCATCTTCAACTCTCTCTCCCCTAGGTTGAACTCTCTCCCTCCTACGCACACTAGGAGCGTTTTGTTGTTGCCCCACGCGTGTATTCTCTACCCGATCTATCCGCTCATGAACCTGTTCCTTCTTCGTACTCAATACTCTTCTCATCTAACCCATTAAAGCCTCCATAAGCAACTTTGGATCACCCTCTCTCGACGTATCTCCGGAATTATTTTTGTTCTTGTCGTCTGACATGTTTGCTGCAAAAACAATGTTAGAAAAACAAAAGGACCTCACACCCTTCCTCATGTTTTTCATTCAAAGAATGAGTCACTCAATTTCACTCGTGTTTTCACACAAAAATCAGATTGGCTTTTCCCCTCTTATGTGCTCACCACTCTTGCCTTTTTTTCACTCGTATTAATCCTCTATAGGTTCTTATCAAACTAACCGAACAAGTATCAAAGTTTCCAGCAACAATTCACCAATAACTCACAAAGAAATTTGGATTTAAAGGCTAGAATACAAGAAAACAAAGATGAGAAATTGAAATAAGAATTGAAAGGATTGAATCTAAATACTACGCACTTCTTTTTTTTATGTTTTTTTTCACGTTTTTTTTTCCTAAACTGGAAACTCCTTTTTTTCACCTTTTTTTTTTTATGAATCAAAACAAAAGATAAGCAAAACTGCAACTAGAAGGCTTTGATACCAACTGATATGATCCACGCCAAGAACTAAGAAATTGATAGATCAAGAAGACTTCCAAGATCGTCTAGAAGCAGATTTATGTGAGACCGCGACCCGTTGCTTATATTGATGCAAGAACCTTGGTATAATGAAGACTGAGACCATGACCCATTGCTTATATTGAAGCAAGAACCTTGGTATAATGAAGATGCTACAATCAATTATGGAAGGATTGATTGATAAGTCGAAGATGAACGCTAGAGAAACACTGATAAGTTCAAAAGTTCTAAAAGAACCAAAGAGAAATCTCTCTCCAAAAGTATGAATCAAATCTGAATTGTCTTATTCCAAAAGCCAATGGCTCTTTAAATACATGAGAATTCGTAACCAATTAGAAAAAGGAAAACTAAGAAATAGGAAATAAACCTAAATAGAATTTTGGTAACCTAAAATCCAAATAAAGAAAGTACCTAATTTGGCATGCAAGCCTTATAATGCAACAATTAAATTCAGAAGGAAACAATTAAGAAAAGGTGCAAGGTGCAAGCCCAAAGTGGAAGAAGATCCGGATGCAATAGCCTGCTGAATTTAGGCCCATCATAACAGGCCCAAAAGATATCCTTTTTGAAACTTTCTTAGGTCTAAATTGAAGTTCAAGACGTTATATTTCCATCCCGACAAGTTTCAGCCCATTTGGAGTTGCGAGCAAGAAGATATGACCATTTTAATTATGGTTGTTGGGTCCTCCCAAAATTCCAAAGTGGAAGTTCCCTTGGATCATGGAAACCCATCCTTGTGGATCATGTATAGCATCATCCTTGGGGCCCCAAAGATGGTTCTTAGCCCAAATGTATTGAATAAGCCCACTGAGAGTTTCCTTGAACATTTTAGCTCGAGTCCTTGTAATTGGACCAATTGAAACTTGAAGAGGATCTGCATCCCATTTGTTAGCTGTGTCCTCATCACGAATCTTCTGTATCAAGGACATAGAAGTCAGCAGGAAAAATGAGTTGATTCACCTGCACAAGAACATCCTCAACATATCCTTGAGCATACTTATTAGATCGATCAGCTAATTAGATAACAACATTATCACTTTTAAGTACACCTAGCTCTAAAGAAGCATAAAGACTATAAGGCATCACATTAATTGAAGCTTCTAAGTCTAGCATGACATTATCAAATTTGTTGGTACCAATCACACAAGGAACAAAAAAACTCCCTGGATCCTTAAGCTTGAATGGCAATTTCCTTTGGATGACAACAAAGACTGTCTCATTCATCTTCACCACCTCCTTCTCACGAGTCTGCCTCCTTGTGGTGCAAAGCTCCTTCAGAAACTTGGCATATCTTGGCACTTGCTTTAAGCACTCAATCAAAGGCATGTTGACTTGTACCTTCTTAAAAATCTTCAAGATGGCCTGATTAGATTCATCCTTCTTGGTTTTGGCAAACCCACTAGGAAAAGGTACACGAGCAAAGGATTAGAATCAAATGAGTGTTTAGATTTTTGTTCGTTACCTCGAAGTTTCAAAGCATTCTCAAATGATGAAGGACTAATCACTTCCGCAATTAAGGTGGTGGGATCTTTCTGTATTTCTTTCTTGGTGCTCTCAACGTCCTCTTCCTCATCGTGGTCACTCTGGCTTTCTTCTGAGTTTTAAGAACATCCACAAGGGTCTTACCACTCCTTGTGGTAACAACTTTAGCTTACTCGATATTTGGGTTGGGAACAATGTTGCTAGGCAATTTTCCACACTCAGTTATCTTCCCCATGAAGTCCACCACTTGTCCCAATTGCTTCTTCAGCTTTGCAATATCCTTAGTGTGAGCCTGTGGACCTGTAATAAGAGCTTGAGTAGCAGTAGTTAAATTTTGTTGCCCTTGCACAAGAGACTTTAAAATTTTATCATAATTAGTAGCAGCAGAATTTGTAGGCACAAGATGATTAGGGACAAAGTTTTGAGGTACCTGAGGCCTCATAAACAAACCTGGAGGGCGTGGAAACACTTGCCCTTGACCTTGAGGGTTCTGAACATTATCATTGTTGCCCAACAAAAATTGGGGTGATCTCTAAGCCCAGGCTTATATGTGTTAGAGAAAGGGTTGTACCTTTGTCTGCCTTAATTACCTTGAAACCCAACAGCGTTAAGAGACTCCCATCCTCCATTGTTAATCAGTTGGGGACATTAGTTAGTTGGATGCCCTTGAGTACAACACACACCACAGATTTGAGCAACTTGTTGTACTTGTGCTCCATTCATGTTCAGTACCTGAGACAAAAGAGTAGACATTTTATTAACTTTTTCCTCAAGAGCAGAGTTAGAAGATACCTCATTCACCCCATGAGTGGAGTTTAACACTCCTTCGTATTATTGATAATTAAGAGCACGTGGGGCGTGCAACTCCTTAGCAACTTCAGGTGTCTTATCCACAAAAGAACCTCCAACAGTAGCATCTAACAATTGATGTTAAAGAGGGAGAAGTCCCTCATAAAAGTAAGTGAGGAGATTCCCTTCATACAAACGTTACAAATGGTTTTAAGGAAGTCATATGCTAACATTGCAATCAAGTAAAACACAAGGTATATTACGTGCAAATTTTACAAGTAAGCAGAATATTAACAAGTTAAATGACACTAAAATATAGGGATTTTACAATCCCCAGCAACGACGCCATTTGGTAGACTATTAATTTAGTCATCAACAAACCCTGCAAAAGATTATAGTAAAGTGATTAGTAGGGAATTGTTTGGCTGGGCATTGCGGGTACTCCTATACTCAAGAGTCAAAAAAAATATTTGGTTGGTTTAATTAGCAATTTAGAAACGAATATAAATCTACATCTATTAACATATTACACAAAATTAGGGGGTTTTCATGATCTAATTTTTTTTTCGAATTTTACTAAGGAAATTAAAGAACAATTATTTACAATTGATCATTTTCTCTCACAATTCAGAAAATCAAATTTATTAAATGACTAATCAAATTGGTTCAATGTTGACAACGAATTCATGCCTTAATCACATATCAAAATTGAATCAAAGTGCAAACCTAAAGAGATCATGCATTTTATAAATTCCTTCTTAGATAATCCCTAAGCTTAGGAAAAGTCCATCAGCTAGTTATTTTGTTTAAGCAATCAAGTTAATACTCAGCGCATCCTTACAATTACTTAAACAAATCATTAAGATCAAAAGGAATTATGATTCAATAACCTGTTCCTTATTCCTATGAAAAAATCCAAGGATAAAGAACATGCAATTTCCAGAACATTGGCTATTGTTCATAGCTTTTACCACTTTAAATCATACTCCAGATCAATTAGGTGAAAGGAAGTGCGATTATGGCTTCAATGATTTGCAATATCAAAGTTTTAAATATAACAGAACCGAAAATTCAACATGGATAAAGAACATGCAATTTCCAGAACATTGGCTATTGTTCATAGCTTTTACCACTTTAAATCGTACTCCAGATCAATTAGGTGATCGAAAGTGCGATTATAGCTTCAATGAATTGCAATATCAAAGTTTTCAATATAACAAAACCGAAAATTCAACATATGTAATAAAGATCACAAATTTTTATGTCTATATATCATGAACAATTCGAAAACATCAAAGAATAAATCTGAAAATTAACCAACTCATTGAATTAACAATAATCTCCAATATAAGAATCCAACACAGTATTCTTTAATCCAATAACAACCAGGTTTGAAACAATTAAAAAGAATAGTCATAAGAATTACACTTTTTTAACACAATCAAGGAAGCTTGATGGTGATGGTGATGATCCTCACGGCTATGATGATGGATGATGGAGAACACAATTTTGAGAAGTCCTTATGTGCTCACGATTGGAGATGGAATGGTGGAGTGTTTCAGCCTCTTGCTTCTTGAATTTGGAGTAGAGAGCTCAGTCGCCGGTTAGAGAAAAAGATGATGAGAAAAAGGTCCCCCCAAAGGGTTTTCGGCTTTGTATATATAGAAGAGAAACTAGGGTTGCGACTGTGCTCCATTGGAAATAAAAATAAGGTTACGACTGTGCACAATTGGAAGGTAAATTAAGGTGGCCGGCTGGGCTTAATTAGAAGAGAAAAATAAGGTTTCGACTGGGCTTATTTTCTTTCCTTATGCGCAAAGATCTCAATAAATAAATCAGAAAACAATAAATAAGGAAAGTTTCCATAATTAGAAAAGGAAAGATATCAAAAAGGCAAGTTTCCAAATTAGGAAAGTTTCTTAGAATGATAAAGACTATTTTCTTGATCCACTTAGATTTCCTAAAGTAACTAGGAAAACTCATTTTTGCACCTTCTTTTATCATTCCCACGTTCACAAGCTCTCTAAACACTAAGAATAGAAACTAAGCTCAAAATGACAAAGTTAAGAGAATTACAAAGCCAAATAGGGTAGGAAAGGCATTAAAAACATCACACAAAGTGTTCCTATCACCCAGTTGTCCCTAAGTCATGGAGTTCATCCAAACCTCAGAGGCAATATTGACACTGACAATCCAGTCCCTGTTCTACCTCATAACCAACCTTTAGTTGCTCCTGAGGCATCTATCATTGCTCCCTCACAGCGATCCCCAAGCAAAGAATAGCAAAAAGTTTTGAGAGATGATGAATATTTAGCCATTATAGCTCCTACAATGATCTATGCTGAGAATCAAAGTTTAGATGAGGTGAAAAAGGTTTTTTTCTCTCACGGTCTAATAAGATCTGCTTTAACGGGTGGTGATGAGTGAAAAATATTGCATATTTTGGCCTCTTAATTTACACTTTTTAGCTTAAGAATTCGTTACCTTGAGTTGTTTTTCGTTGTTTTATAGGTTTATAAGCTTGGAAAGGAGTTTCACTAAATTTCCAGAATTGCTCGTACAGATCAGCCATTTTCAAGGATTTAACTGTATTGATTTAGGAAGAATCAGGAGATGAGCCATATATTCTTGGAAAGATCCGGATGTCTATTTTCTGAGGAATTTTACGGATCAATAAAATGATTTTTATAGAGAAAGTTATGGCAGTTTTAGTAGACAAAGGTCAGGCTGTGCATGATTTCAGCGTGACAGATCAGCCATTTTAGAGGATTTAAATGTATTGATTTAGGAAGAACCAAGAGATGAGCCATATATTCTTGGAAAGATCCAGATGTCTATTTTCTGAGAAATTTTATGGATCAATAAAATGATTTTTCTAGAGAAAGTTATGGCATTTTTAGTAGACAAAGGTCAAAGAGCAAAAGCTGGAATCTGCAGTATCCCATATCGGATTGGAAGCATATTGCACTTGTGATATTTCCCTATATAAGCCCTCCTTCACTTCATCTTTAATGTACAATTCCTGAGCCACTTTGGTGTTTACCGGTGGACGTCCACTAGCATTCTGGTGGATCTCGAAGGCTTTGTCACCACGAGGGGAAACGCCGCCCGTCAGCGAGTGGAATTTCCCCCATATAAAGTTATTTATTTATTTCTTTGCATTTAGTTGTTTGAGTTTAAATGTTTAGCACTTTTCTTATGAATTGTAGTTTCATAGTTATGAGTGGCTAGACTCTTCAGCTAAGGTTGAAGATGAAGCCCCGCCGTTGTTTAGCGTAGTAGTTCAGATTTGCTTGTACAAATCTGAAAATTTTTAGTATAAATGTTCTGTCAATTATTTGAGTTAATCTTATAATTGATTGAGTTTAAATTGTCTGTTGGATATTCCTTATGTTTCATCTGATGGATACATTGAAGGTTTTTCGATTAAATTGGATTTTCTTTGTGATTTGTTGAGAGCGGATACATTGGATGCTTTTGGTTTAGTTGGGATATTCTTTGTTTTTTGTCTTATAGTTGGATTCATTGAATGTTTTGATAGGCTATATTTTTAGAACATATATGCTTAACTTCGGTGGGGTTGATTTGGAAACCTTGGTGTTTTAATTATTAGTTTTTAAAAATCAATTTAGTTTAATTCTAATTTCTTTTGCAAATTATCATCTGAAATTCGGAACTAAGTTAAGATAGAGTTAGTTTAGATTGAAAATATACTTTCACAACGCAATTCCCTGTGGATTCGACCTCGCACTTGCACAACGCTATACTGCAAACGACTCGTGCACTTGAGAGTAATTTAAAACTGACAACAAGTTTTTGGCGCCGTTGCCGGGGAATTGTTTGGTTTGTGAAAATTTTTGGTCTAAAATGATTTTATTTTTCTACTAGTTAGTTATTTTTTTTTGTTTAAAAAAAATTATGTGGATGAATCCAGTGCCGGTTTCACAGTCTTTAGAGGACACCATTAAGGAGTACATGAAAATGATCGGCCCGTCCCTCAATGCTGCCAACACATTCAATGTTGATAGCTGTTCCATCTGTGCTAGTCCCATGCATCTAGCACAGAATTGTCCATCAATGCCGGCTTGTGCCGAGTACCCCATGGAACAAATGAATGCTTTCAATGACTGTTGTTGGGAATCAAATGGATCTTACTCCGAAACATACAATCCAGGGTGGTGGAACCACTCTAATTTTTCATGGGAGCAGAACCAACTGATGAATCAGGGAGGAGCCCCTAATCATGCTCACAATCAATACCCTCCCGAATTTCCTCCACCAATCCCAAGTTATGCCTATCCAGCACCATCACCCGCTTACCAAGCTCCCATTCAAGCGCTAGTGTCAGTTTCACAGTCATTGGAGGACGCTCTCAATGATTTCATGAAAACGACTAGCCAATCTATGAGTGAAGTGATGAGTGCAACCGTAGAAAACACCCAAGCGATTGCCGAGCTAGAGAGTCAAATTGATCAAATCTCAAGTTACGTGGGTGAAGGAGAGGAAAGAGAGTTCCCCAGTCAACCTGATCCTAACCCAAAGGAACAGTTTGCGGTGGGAAATTTATCAACTCCTATGCATTGGCAGGAACAAGTGCAATCAATTGTCCCATACTTGTCTGCGAGACAAGTGGCCAATCAAGTGGAAGAGAACCCTGCTATGCACCAAGGGAAAGAGAGTGGCAACAATGAAAAGAGAGATGCTGAGCCATCTTCAGCCACTCGTATTATTAAGGATCTCTCTAGGTCATTTTTACCTAAAGCGCCTTACCCTGAGAGACTACAAGCGCCCAAGAAAGAAGGGAAATCTGAGGACATTATGGAGGCATGCTTTGCTCAGTTTGAAGAGGATTTGGATTTAGATAAGTTACTTGAGCAAGAAAATACTATCGTGGAGTCTGCTCCTCGGGAGAGTAGTAGGACAGAGGAGACTATGGATGAATCCCGTATTGAGGATCCCTTAGAGGCATGCTTTGCTCACTTTGGAGAGGACTTGGGCTTAGATAACTTACTCGATGAAGTAAATGTCATTTTGGAGTCTGATCCTCGAGAAAACAATGAGAAGGAGGAGACCGCCGCACCTGAAACCCCCAAGAAGGAACTTAAGCCTTTACCAGATAATCTTAAGTATAAGTTCCTAGGTTCAGCCGATAGTTTGCCTGTGATTATACCTTCCGATTTGGGTGATGCTCTAGAGGAGAAATTATTGGGCGTCTTAAGAGAGCGTAAGGAAGCTATAGGCTGGACTATTGAGGATGTCAAGGGGATCGGCCCCTCGGTGGTGACGTACATGTTATATTTGGAGGAGGATGCTGAGCCATCGAGGGAGCCACAAAGAAGGCTCAACCCTGCTATGCAAGAGGTTGTGAGGGCAGAAGATATTAAGCTGTTAGAGGCAGGGATCATTTATCTCATCTCTGATAGCAAGTGGGAGAGCCTGATTCCAATCGTGCCCAAACGTGCTGAATTGACAGTAGTAAATAAAAACGACGAGTTGGTTCCAACTCGAGTGCAGTCAAGATGGAGAAAGTGTCTAGACTACTGTAAATTGAATACTGCCATTAGGCCTGATCATTTTCCATTCCCATTTATTGATCAGATGGTGGAGCGCTTAGTTGGGCCTGTTTACTAATGTTTGGTCTGGCTGAAGACGTTAAACTTAGCGCTCATGGGAGGCACCCCACAACTTATCTTTTCTGTTTATTTATTATTTCGTATTTTTATGATTAATGTTTGTTTCCAGTATTTTTTGTTTTCTATTTTTTATTTTTCAGGGACAAAGCGTACTTCAGTTCAAGTTTGGGGGTATGGTATGAGCCATACCAGTCCAGATAGTTCTCCATATCTCAGGTTAGCTCTTTCCATATTAGTCACACATTGGGGTCAATGTGTAATTTAAGTTTGGGGGTATGGGAGACACATCACACACTTTGTCCTAATTTTTTTGTCTTTTCGTCGTAGAGATAATTGCATGCTCATGTTATCCTAAAATTTTGGTTGATCTAAACATTTTCTGTGATGTGATGTCATTGGTGAGCTTAAAATTTTGAACACATGATCTGGTGATAAAGTTTTAAAATTTAGTTACTTACTTTAGGCATTTGATAATTCAAATGTTTGATCTTATCTAACACGAGCACATTAGCACAAATTGTGTGAGGTATGACATGTGATTTTAATGTGTACGTTTCCTTGTCTTAACTGAAACTGGATGACTTGTTGGATAAACACTTGGGCATAGAAAAGCATAAAAAAAAAGAAAAATATATATAATAATAATACTACTAATGATCATCATCAATAAACTTTCCACTGAGTAACTGGACCTCTTGCCTCAGTAAGCAGCGAGTGTTCACGTCAAAAGGTGGGAATTTTATTCATAATGATCATTGCGAAATTTTTCGCTGAGTAACTGGACCTCTTGCCTCAGTAAGCAGTGAGTGTTCACGTCAAAAGGTGAAAATTTTGTTTGGTAGCATTAAGGTCAGTTTAGTTTCGTAGCCTTTTTTACTCGAGTTAGTAAGTCCTTAGGGGTTTCGTTACACCTAATGCCCTAAAACCATCTGGTTTGGGAGTCATTGACTCAACACTCGCTACATGGGTCAATTAGAAAGCTTAAGGGAATTAAATATAGCAGAGCCTTTTATATAAAATAAAAAATAAAAAAAAGATAAAAACTATGCCATTTTTGTTCATTCTGATAGGAAATTTGGTGAATCTTGAGACATGGAGACCTTACACATTGGAGTTATTTGGAAGCTTCATTTTTATATGCTAATTCACTTTACACAGTGTTAGACTTGTGATGCCTTAACCTGCCTTTTGTAAGTAATTAGATTTTAACATTTCTATTCATTATGAAGATGGGTTTATCTTTTTAAACTTGCTCATGTATGAATATCATGGTGGTGTGTGCTCCTTAAATTTTTGGATAATATGAGTGATGAACTTATTTTTATATTCTTTGTTTTTTTTTTATTTATTTATTTTGTTTTGCTAAGGGACTAGCAAAATGTAAGTTTGGGGATATTTGATGAATGAAAAATATTGCATATTTTTGCCCCTTAATTTACATTTGTTAGCTTAAGAATTCGTTACTTTGAGTTGTTTTTCGTTGTTTTACAGGTTTATAAGCTTGGAAAGGAGTTTCACTAAATTGTCAGAATTGCTCGTACAGATTAGCCATTTTCGAGGATTTAACTGTATTGATTCAGGAAGAACCAGGAGATGAGCCATATATGTTTGGAAAGATCCGGATGTCTATTTTCTAGGGAATTTTACGGATCAATAAAATGATTTTTCTAGATAAAGTTATGGCATTTTTAGTAGACAAAGGTCAAAGAGCAAAAACTGGAATCTGCAGTATCCCACATCGGATTGGAAGCAATTTGCACTTGTGATATTTCCCTATATAAGCCCTTCTTCACTTCATCTTTAATGTACAATTCCTGAGCCACTTTGGTGTTTACCGGTGGACATCCGCTAGCATTTTGGTGGATCCCAAAGGCATTGCTACCACGAGGGGAAGCGCCACCCGTCAGTGAGTGGAATTTCTCCCATGTAAAGTTATTTATTTATTTCTTTACATTTAGTTGTTTTAGTTTAAATGTTTAGCACTTTTCTTATGAATTGTAGTTTCATAGTTATGAGTGGCTAGACTCTTAAGCTAAGGTTGAAGATGAAGCCCCGCCGTTGTTTGGCGTAGTAGTTCAGATTTGCTTGTATAAATCTGACAATTTTTAGTATAAATGTTCTGTCAATTATTTGAGTTAATCTTATAATTGATTGAGTTTAAATTGTCTGTTAGATATTCCTTGTGTTTCATCTGATGGATACGTTGAACGCTTTTCGATTAAATTGGATTTCCTTTATGATTTGTTGAGAGCGGATACATTTGATGCTTTTGGTTTAGTTGGGATATTCTTTGTTTTTTGTTTTATAGTTGGATTCATGGAATGTTTTGATAGGCTATATTTTTAGAACATATATGCTTAACTTCGGTGGGGTGGACTTGAAAACCTTAGTGTTTTAATTATTAGTTTTTAAAAATCAATTTAGTTTAATTTTAATTTCTTTTGCAAATTATCATCTGAAATTCGGAACTAGGTTAAGATAGAGTTAGTTTAGATTGAAAATATACTTTCACAACGCAATTCCCTGTGGATTCGACCTCGCACTTGCACAACACTATACTGCAAATGACTCGTGCGCTTGCGAGTAATTTAAAACTCACAACAGGTGGCATGGAGAATGTCTTGCTTTTAGACACTATTATATGTTCCAGGTCCTCAAAGAAAAAGAAAAAGAAAAAAAAGCCTCCAAACAGAATGTAAACATGAATAATAGAATCACAAGATCTCAGGTGAGATCATAAAGTATTTTCTTCCCTTCAGCTTGATGTTTAATGGTTTAATATGGAATGCTAGAGGTTATCAAAATCTAAAAAATTTTAACTATCTTCGGAATTGGATCATTTCACACAAACCAGCTGATGGAGCTCACAACACCTACAACAAATAGACCATCGACACGTGGAGTCACCCATAGCCAATAGACCATCGACACAAGGAGTCACCTAGAGCCAATAGACCATCAACACGCGGAGCCACATGTCACCAATAGGTCGCTAACACGTGACTTGCTTCTGTCTTATGGCTAGAAGGCACATGGAATGGGCAAGTCACGCAATCGCCATGTCAAACCGTAATTAACGGACTAAACCACGCCTGAGCACGCGCTTATCTGAGCACGTGATCGCCTGAGCACGCAACTGAGATCTCACTGCAGAAATGCGGGATTACAAGGATTGAGCCATCCCTCTCACATGGTCGACCTTGCCTCAAAAGACTATAAAAGGCATATATGTGAATCCAGTCCATCTTCTTCAGTTTTATAAATTCACTACCCAAATCAGAACTCTCCATTTTCTCATAACCTCGTATTGATAAAAGCGTTTGCGTGTCCCCGGAGGCAGCCCATCTCTTTTCCTTCGGTGGCTCTCTAGCTCACCCTATCTCACCTATGTAGATTTAACAAAGTATTAACCTCTAGGTCAGTGGTCGTTTCCTGGCATTAACAGATTGGCATAGTCCATGGGAAATCCACATCTCTTGCTAACAGCAAAAACAAAGAAGTATTAAGAACTCATCTATTGCCATGCCGCCTAGAAACACTGCGAAAAAAGTCAGCAAGGTAGCTCCTACAACGTTCTCCACCCCCATCCGGAGCCACACCCTAAGCCAACAATCTAGATCTAGATTCCCCATGATATCTGAGCGCGTGACCCCTAGGACGGACCGGTGACCACCTATAGAAGAGCAGCACCCTCGCCACTCGGGAGCAGACTCCCTAGACCCCGAAAGAGAAACCATGGATCATTTGATCACCTCAATGACCCAGGCTCTGTTCCAAGAACTTTCCCGATTAATAGCCAACCTGGCCACCGAAGTCTAGAAAGGGGGGTGACCCTCGCTTCCTCCCTCTCGCCAGATTCCTGGACAAACTGAATCCTCCGGCAGTGAGCACCCGATTGACAACTGTTCCATTGCTGAACCTTCGCTACCTTGCATCTACCGATCTAAAGAAAGTTCCTCCTCCAAAAGCAACCCTAACCTGGATAGACGAATCAAAGAGATGGAAGGAAAAATCGACAGAGCTCTCAAGCATCGAAGCCACAGTATCTTGGATGAACTTAATGTCCAAGACCCATTCACGCAAGATATCCTCGAGACCCTGCTTCCACCCAATTCCAGAATGCCGCAAATCAAAACATATGATGGTTTGGAAGACCCGTTAGACCACCTACAGCATTAGAAAATGACCATGACACTGCATCAACATTTTGATCCCATCATGTGTCGTGCCTTTTCCTTAATGCTCGAGAAAGCCGCCGGCACATGGTATTCATGACTGAAGCCAGGGAGTATTTCTTAGCAGCATGATTACGTCCAAAACATAACGCGGTAGTTGTAGTACAACTTTGGGGTGTCGATTGCACAGGGAAACGAGTTACAAAAGAAGGTATGAATCTCAACACAAACGATAAAAGTTAAAGTGACAAAATCTGATTTGTTGGTTGTATGGAAATTGTGTGAATGATTGAATAATATAATAAAAGAAACGACAAGGTTCCAGAAATCCTCCCTAGGTTCGTTGCTCTAATCTTAACTTGATTCAGTTGTTTTATTCTCGATTGCAAGTTTCACATCCCAAACAGGTAATCGGCAAATATTCAATTAAAGCGCATTTATAAACCCTAATGTGATTGCTATGAATTATTCTTTACTTTCAAGCACACATGACCTAACTTATAAATTATCAAAAGACGACGGTATATCTAAATGACAATACCGCAGCAATGGACAAATCTATAAAAGAGATCTACCAAACTCAATCACACCCAAACAGATACACATAAGAAAAGTATGACTAGACTTATATGGAAAAGAAGCATGCAATCACCGAACTAATAAAAATCTACTAATTAAATTAAAGAATAAAACCTAACAATGTTCAATGAAAATAATATCCAACTACAACTGAATCAAATAAAGGAAAATAAGAACAACTACACCTAGGTATTCATCCCTTCGCCTTGCTTGGAGATTAGCTAGCCATCGAGCTCATGCTTACTTGAGTTACCTTCGGCCCCTCAACGATCATCCTCAGCTTGCCCTCTAAATTTATACTTTCGGATTCATCCTAAAGGCCCTCTGGATTCACTCTCTGATGATTTCAGATGAGCTCCGATTGATGCCTAAAGCTGAAGTGGAGGGGGATTTTTATAGGGCAACTCCTAGAGTGTTGTGTGTTTTCTATCCGATGTGGGATTCTGCCCGAGTGCGCTTGATCGCAGCCTTCTTGCTCTCGATTGCAGTTGCACTACAAAGTACTTCTTGGTCGATGTGGGATGTGCACTAGATCGCACTGATTGTGCACTCGATCGCAATATAGGTAGTAGTCCATCTTGTCCTTCTAGAAGCCTGGGCTCTTAGTCTTTTAAGCAACTATTACTTCTTTTTCTCTTTTAAACTCAAAGTACCTGAGAATTATACTGAAATAAGTCAGTGGTCCAATAATATTACTTTAGAGTTATTAACACATAAAAGCACAATAAAGACCAAGATCAATCCTAAAATGCTAACAATTAACCACTGTTGAGAAGCATTTTATGACTCTCATCACAACCCCCAACTAGCTTATTGCTAGTCCCTAGCAATTCAAGCGAAACTAAGAGATGAATTTTATGGTGGGAATCAAAGTAAATGAAAAGTAATATTAGTGTTAACCAGGAGTAATTCACATTTTGTCTCAAAAATTGCACATGATACACGGCACAAAGAATCATTAAATTTCACCCAAATCCAAAAGTAATCCAAACATCAATCTTAAAATCGTTATTGACTCTTAACATCCATCTTACCACAATCCATTAATCCAAACACCTGGATGATTTTATGCATAACATTCATGAATACAAGTCTTGGCCTCTAAAAACATAATAAATTGCGTGACATCAATCACAAAAACAAGCTCCATAGGCTCACTTTTCAAATCACTCTCCACTATTGTAGAAAAATCACACTACATTGGATCAAAAGGTCTTTAATGAGCTTATAACGTTAGGCTAAGGTAAAGGTTAAGAAAGAACGGGAAGGATTCAACAAGTAGAAGAACTTAATCTCTTAGTTTTGAACAAAACTCTTTAAGCATTGGATAACCTGACTTCAACACCCAACTCTTTCAACCATTTTTCGAGCATTTCTTTCAACAAATCACCATTTTTTTTTTCTTTTCTTTCTTGCTTTGCCATAATTCTTTTTTTAAAATTCTTGGCACATAACCATTCACATTCTTTTTCATTTTTTTTTCTTTTCTTTTCCACAACCCCTAACTTATCTCCTTTAATGTACTTGGGTTGCGGTAGTGATATATTTTCATATTTCCACCCTTACTCCTTTTAAGTGCTTCTCACAACATGTGTATAACTAAGTTCTTTTAAAAGAAAGGTAAGGATAAAATACTTTTAGGCTCATAAAGGTAAATAAATGGTTTATCGAAAGAAACAAGGCTCAATTTTTCTTTTCAAGAAAAAGGCTCAAATAGGTGACTAGTGATAAATATAGCAATGGTAGGTTTGAAAGGCTCAAACGGTTCAAAAATGACCCATATCATATCCTAAGTAGTGTGCATTCTAGGAATTCGCCTCAAGTGATTATCAAGTAAGTTCTAGAACTTGTCGAGACCGCAAAAATGTTCACAAAATAATCACATGAAATTTCTCTAAATGTTATAGACTAATCATACAATCTTACCACAAACTAGAGTCTCAAAACCAAATGAAGATTGATATTTAAATTAATTTCAAACCAAAACTAAATTTAACTTCTTCTACATGCTATCTGCTATCTCAATTATGCTCATATCATTGACATGTAAATTGACTCTAAGGCTAACACAAAGCATGCTAAACAAAAACAAAGTTAACACCTGGCAGTTCAATGAAAGAAAAAGAATATATTTCCTCCACCCCCAACTGAAAAATCACATTGTCCTCAATGTTAAAGAAAAAGGTAAAGGAAACTCCCTTTGTAAGCAAAAATGCACGGTAACTGAAACTTGTGCACCTCCATATGAACTGCATGCTAACCTTCTGGTTGAAAGTCTGATCTACAACATAGAACAAACAAAAAAAAAGCATATGTGGTGTACCATTAAGACTTCCATCGTGTGTTAGTATACTAAAAATTAAAAGTAAAATACAAATAATAAAAAATAAAAAAAATGAAACAAATAAACAGCACAAAAACAAATAAAAGAAAAAAAAATGTACCTCTGTTGTGTGGTCAAGGTAAGTAGACAAGATCCATAAGTGGAATGTCTTCCCTTTCCGGATCTTGTCTATCCATTAAGATCTTAAGGTGTTGACCATTGACTTTAATGACCTGGCCATCTCTCGTATCCTCAATTTCTACCGCCCCATTTTTAAAAACATTTTTCACCACAAAATGGCCAGTCCACCTCGACCGAAGTTTTCCATGATGCTTATGGAGTCTAGAGTCGTACAAGGACACCTGATCATTAGGTTTAACCGTTTTCCTCAAAATATTTTTATCATGGAATACTTTCATCTTAGCCTTATAGATTCTAGAGTTCTTATAAGCATCATTCCTTAACTCCTCTAACTCGGTCAACTGATATTTCTGAAGCTTATCGGCTTCTCCTATGTCAAAATTAAAAGATTTAATTGCCCAATACGCTCGATGCTCTAGCTATACAGGTAAGTGGCAAGGCTTTCCAAAAACAAGCCGATAAGGTAACATACCTAAGGGAGTTTTAAAAGCTATACGATAAGCCCAAAGTGCATCAACTAGTTTTAGGGACCAATCCTTGCGATCCGGGTTAACCGTTTTTTCTAAAATTTGTTTAATCTCCCTATTAGCGAGCTCTACTTGCCCACTAGTCTTAGGATGATAAGCGGTAGAAATTTTATGTAACACCCCATATTTTTGCATCAAAGCTTCAAAAGAACGGTTGCAAAAATGTGTACCTTGATCACTAATTATAGCACGTGGTGTACCAAATTGAGATAACACATTTTCTTTAAGAAATTTAATTACCGTTCTATTATCATTGCTTCGGCAAGCTGCTGCCTCTACCCACTTAGATACATAATCTATTGCCATAATGATATATAGGTATCCAAAAGAAGGAGGAAAGGGTCCCATAAAATCGATACCCCAACAATCAAAGATTTTAATTACTAAAATGGGGTTTAAGGGCATCATATTTCGACGAGACACAGCTCCTAACTTTTTACACCTTTCACATGAGTGACAATAGGTGTTTGCATCCTTAAACAAGGTAAGCCAATAAAATCCACGCTGCAAAATTTTTGCAGTGGTTTTTTTCATTGAAAAGTGGCCTCCACAAGCTAGGGAATGACAAAATTCTAAGACACGTGCAATCTCTTCATTAGGGATGCAACGCCTTAGAATTTGGTCCGAGCAGTACTTGAAAAGATAGGGGTCATCCCAATAAAAATTACGTACCTCATATAAAAATTTCCTCTTATCTTGAGCACTCCAATCCACTGGTATCTCACCTGTAACCAAATAATTCACATGTGAGTAAACCATGGTAAGGAAGTAACAGAAAGTAAATACTCATCGGGAAAGTCATCTTTGATCGGCATGTCATCAGATATGTCTTCAAATGTGAGCCTTGAAAGATGGTCAGCCACTACATTCTCTACTCTTTTCTTGTCTTTGATGGTGATGTCGAATTCTTGTAGTAGTAGGATCCATCGTATTAAGCGCGCCTTAGCATCCTTCTTTGTAATAAGGTATTTGAGAGCAGCATGATCTGTAAAAATAAGGATAGGAGAACCAATTAAGTATGCACGAAATTTATCTAAAGCAAATACTATAGCTAGCAATTCTTTTTCAGTTGTGGAGTAATTCATCTGAGCACTATTCAAAGTCTTACTAGCATAGTAAATTACAAAAGGTTTTTCCTCTCTTCACTGTCCAAGAATAGCACCTACAATGTAGTCATTAGCATCACACATGATTTCAAATGGTAAATTCCAATCAGGTGACTGTATTATAGGTGCTGAAGTAAGCTTTCCAATTAGTGTTTTAAAGGCCTCTTGACAAGCTGGAGTCCACTCAAATGGGGTATCTTTAATTAGGAGGGCATATAATGGTCTAGATATGTTGGAAAAATTTTGTATGAACCTCCTATAAAAGCCAGCATGACCAAGGAAAGATCTCACATCCTTTATTGTCTTAGGTGTAGGAAATTTAGAGATTAATTCAATCTTAGATGGATCAACCTCTATTCCTTTAGAAGAGACAATATGCCCTAAGATAATACCGGATGGGACCATGAAATGACATTTTTCCCAGTTTAAAACCAATTCTTTTTCCTCACATCGAATTAATACTCTTTCCAAATTCATTAAGCATGTATCAAATAAAGATCCAAAAACAGTCAGATCATCCATAAAAACCTCCATGCAATTTTCAACCATGTCACTAAAAACACTCATCATGCAACGTTGAAAAGTGGCAGGGGCATTACATAATCCAAATGGCATTCTACGAAAAGCATAAGTGCCAAAGGGACAAGTAAAAGTGGTTTTATCCTGGTCTTCTAATGCAATTTCTATTTGATAATAGCTAGAATAACCATCTAAGAAACAGTAAAAAGGATGACCAGCTACACGCTCAAGAATTTGATCAATAAAAGGGAGTGGGAAATGGTCTTTCTGGGTGGCAGCATTTAATTTTCTGTAATCAATGCACATACGCCACCCAGTCACAAGTTTGGTAGGGACTAACTCTCCTAGGTCATTCATTACCACAGTGACTCCGGACTTTTTGGGAACGACTTGTGTAGGACTTACCCATTTACTTTCAGCTATGGGATATATAATACCCACATCTAACAGTTTCAATACTTCATTTTTCACTACTTCTTTCATAGTGGGGTTAAGTCTACGTTTAGGGTCTCTACGAGGACTAGTTCCTTCATCCAAATTTATTTTATGGGAGCAGATCACGGGACTAATTCCCTTCAAATCAGCCATGCTCCATCCTAAGGCTGATTTATGTGCAATTAAAGTCTGAATTAATTTCTCACATTGGGTCTCAGATAATTCAAAAGAAATAATAACAGGAAAGGTATCACCTGGACCAAGAAAGGCATGTTTTAAACCCTTAGGTAGTGGCTTCAATTCAACTTTAGGTGCTTCCACACCTGAGAGGATTTGTTTTTCGCTTCTGTCAGGCAACTCCTCAAACCTCGGGTACCACGCCCGAATGCCATAATCCTGAGATTTGTCAAAAATAGCACAAGTATCAATTATATCAGTTTTATCATCAAATAAACTCAGAATTAACAAAAAAACTCTTAAAATGATCAAAATCATGAGCCATGGAAACTCCCTCATCGATGAGTGACTCGATCATGTATAGCTGGTGATTTTCGTTCTCATCTTCGGGCTGTTTTGCAACATTGAAAATGTTCACTTCTAAGGTCATGTTTCCAAAAAACAGCTTCATGAGTCCATTCTTGCAATTAATAAGAGCATTTGCAGTAGCAAGGAAAGGTCTACCCAAAATCAAAGGAATTCTAGAGTTAGTGTCAACCGCAGAAGTAGTATAAAGGATTAGGAAATCAACAGGATAGTAAAATTTATCAATCTGAATCAACACATCCTCTACCACACCCCGGGGTACTTTGACTGAATGGTTAGCCAGTTGTAGCACCACGCCGGTTGGTTTGATTTCTCTCTAAACCTAGCTATAAACAAATGGAAAATGACATCAGGTTTACACTAGTTCCTAAATCTAGCAAGGCTTGTCCAACCTCATAATTTCCAATGCTACAAGCAATGGTAGGACAACCTGGATCCTTGTATTTTGAGGGAATTCTTTCCTCAATTATAGCACTAACTTGCTCAGTTAGAAATGTAGTTTTCTTGACATGATGTTTCCTCTTAATTGTGCATATATCTTTGAGAACTTTTGCATAAGTAGGAACTTGTTTAATCACATGCAACAGAGGAAGATTGAGTTTCACTTGCCTCAAGTTCTCTAGGATTTCGTTATTTAAGTCTAGATTTTTCTTGTTTGACTTTAAGGCTTGAGGAAATGGTGCCTTAACAGGACTTTTGGTCGCTTCAGGGTCTTTGGATAGCTCGGTATTACTACTAGTTTGACCCTTTTCCACATCCTCAGATTCATTCATTGGTGAGATGTGCAGTGACTTACCACTTCGGGTCACTATGGCATTTACATCCTTCAAATTTTCTTGTGCCACATGTTGACCGCGAGGTGTGGACTGAGCTTGGGAAGGGAACTTACCTCGCTCAGTTACACTTAAGGAGCCCATTAATTTGGACACTTGGCTCTTACTTTCTTTATGCTCTTCAACCACCTGCGTAATTAATGCCTCAGCCCTCTGGTTTGTCTTACCTTGTGCCTCTATAAAAGCCTATAAGGTGTCTTCTAAGAAGTTCCTAGAGGATGAGGGTGCATGATAAGGTGCAGGGGATGATCTAGGGGGCTGTGCATGCTGCTGACTTTCAGATTTCCAGCTGAAGTTGGGGTTATTCCGCCACCCCGGATTATAAGTGCTAGAGAAAGGTGCAAGAGGCTTCTTGTACGTGCCTAAGGCATTACATTGTTCCTCATATAGCCCTCTTATATCAGCAAATGTGGGGCATTCTTGGAGGAGATGATCTACCCCTCCACACACAAAACACCGCTCTAAAGACTCGGCATGATTAGCTGCATGTGTTTGCTTTGAGCCCTTAGTTTTCAATGCTTCTAACTCTCTAGTGAGCAGTTCGACGTTAGCTTTCAGATTGTCTTCTTCCCTAAGATGGTATATCCCTCCATCACTGGGGTTTCGTATAGCTCGTGACCTACTCGTGCTTTCAGTAGCACTAGGTCCAGTCCATATATGAGCTTTCTCAGCAAGCTCATTGAGGTATTCAAGAGCCTCATCGGGGTATTTTTGCAGAAATTCCCCATTACACATCATCTCTACAAATTGGCATTCTCTATAGGTAAGACCCTCATAGAAGTAGCTCACTAAACGCCAATTTTCATACCCATGATGTGGACACATACTTAACAGCTCTTTAAATTTCTCCCAATACTGATACAAAGTCTCATTTTCCTTTTGTGCAAAGGTGGAGATTTGTCTTTTCAACGCATTAGTCTTGTGCTGAGGGAAGTATTTGTTAAAGAAGGCCTTAGTCATCTCAGTCCACGATCCAATAGATCGTGGTCTCAGTGAGTATAGCCAACTCTTAGCTCTATCCTTCAAAGCGAAAGGAAAGAACTTAAGCCGCATAATGTCAGTAGTTGAACCTTGACTATGGAAAGTTGCAACTACTTCCTCAAACTCTCTGATGTGCACATATGAGTTCTTATTTTCCATGCCATAAAATGTAGGGAGTAACTATATCATCCCTGTTTTAAGGTCTAATTAGGGAATGTTGGCTAGAAACATGATGCAAGATGGTGTGGTTGTACGTGTAGGGTGGATGTAATCATGAAGGGTCCTAGCAGGTTGATCTTCGTGTTCACTCATTTCCTCAGGACTAGATGGAATATCAAATAAAGGGTTTAAAAAGTTCAATCCTAACTCTAGCACAGGCCTACAAGCAAATCTACCCAAATGGTCCCTATATCTAAGCATGCAAGTTCACAAAAATCCTAAAAAGAAAGAATAAAATAAAATAAATTAATGCAGCAAGCTAAAAGAAGGAACAAAGTTACCGCCTTTACAGCTGCTGAAAAGAAAAACTATTTACAGTTCTTCTACCGTCATGTCAAAAGTTGACAATCTTCTTTGTACTTAAGCGTGTTTCCCCGGCAACGGAGCCAAAATTTGATTATGCTCAAAACATAACGTGGTAGTTGTAGTACAATTTTGGGGTGTCGATTCCACAAGGAAACAAGTTAATTACAAAAGAAGGTATGAATCTCAACAGAAACGATAAAAGTTAAAGTGACAAAATCTGATTTGTTGGTTGTATGGAAATTGTGTGAATGATTGAATAATATAATAAAAGAAACGACAAGGTTCCAGAAATCCTCCCTAAGTTCGTTGCTCTAATCCTAACTTGATTCAGTTGTTTTATTCTCAATCGCAAGTTTCACATCCCAAACAGGCAATCGGCAAATACTCAATTAAAGCGCATTTATAAACCCTAATGTGATTGCTATGAATTATTCTTTACTTTCAAGCACATATGACCGAACTTATAAATTATCAAAAGACGACGGTATATCAAAACGACAATACCGCAACAATTGACAAATCTATAAAAGAGATCTATCGGACTCAATCACACCCAAACAGATACACATAAGAAAAGCATGACTAGACTTATATGGAAAAGAAGCATGCAATCACCGGACTAATAAAAATATGCTAATTAAATTAAAGAATAAAACATAACAATGTTCAATGAAAATAATATCCAACTACAACTGAATCAAATAAAGGAAAATAAGAACAACTACACCTAGGGATTCATCTCTTCGCCTTGCTTGGAGCTTAGCTGGCCATCGAGCTCATGCTTACTTGAGTTACCTCTGGCCTCACAACGATCATCCTCAGTTTGCCCTCCAAATTTATACTTTCGGATTCGTCCTAAAGGCCCTTTGGATTGCTCCTAAAGGCCCTCTGGATTCACTCTCTGATGATTTCAGATGAGCTCCGATTGATGCCTAAAGCTGAAGTGGAGGGGAGTTTTTATAAGGCAACTCCCGGAGTGCTGTGTGTTTTCTATCCGATGTGGGATTCTGCCTGAGTACGCTTGATCGCAGCCTTCTTGCGCTCGATCGCATGTGCACTTGATTGCAGCCTTCTTGCGCTCGATCCTAGTTGCACTGCAAAGTACTTCTTGCTCGATGTGGGATGTGCGCTCGATTACAATACAGACAGCAGTCCATCTTGTCCTTCCAAAAGTCTGGGCTCTTAGTCTTTTAAGCAACGATCACTTCTTTTTCTCTTTTAAACTCAAAGTACCTGAGAATTATACTGAAATAAGTCAGTGGTCTAATAATATTACTTTAGAGTTATTAACACATAAAAGCACAATAAAGACCGATATCAATCCTAAAATGCTAACAATTAACCACTGTTGAGAAGCATTTTATGACTCTCATCACAGCAAGGGGCCAAAGAAAACCTATGAAAGTCTATTCAATATCGTCCAACAACGAGGGGAGAGGCTCCGGGCCTACATATCTAGATTCAACACGGCTGCTTGGGAGATCCTGAACCTTGACCCCAATGTCCAAATGCTGGCGCTCAAAAATGGGCTGAGATCTAGGGTCTTTAGCTCCAAACTCACTAGGCGTCCGCCTAAGGATATGAACGAGGTCTTGGCTAGGGCCGAGAAGTACATGTTGGCAGAAGACGACTAAGATTTTTGAAGAGAAAGAGAAAGAGAGACAGAGAAAAAGAGAAAAGATGTTGAACCCCACAGGTGGACGGCCAAGAGGCCTTACCAAGAAAATAGATAAAAGCCCCAAACCCGGTTCGACAACTTCACCGCCCTCAACGAATCCAAGACCAACGTCCTAATACAACTTCAAAATAGGTCAGTCATCCAATGGCCTCCTAAACCGTAGCACCTCAGTGGAGATCAGAGAAAATTGTGCCAATTCCACAAGAAACACGGGCACGACACCGAAGAATGCCATAGTTTGAAGCTGCAAATCGAAACCCTCATCAGCTGGAGGCACTTGAAGGAGTTTACTGGGTTTCGTGGAAGGGTGGTGCCCGCCCAGCCAAAGGAAGACTCCGGACACCCCTCACTTCCGTAGTAGGAGCGGCAGGACTCTCGAAAAAACCCTAATCCCGTGCAAAGGGGACCTGATCAGAGAAACCAAGAGGCAACCACGACTAGGATTATCAAAATGATTTATGGAGGCCCGACCGTCGGAGGTAGCTTGGGATAGAGCAGTAAAGCATACGCCAAAACTGTGGCCTCCTTCAGCGGTCCCCACAAACTGAGAAAGTCAAACCTAGTAATCTCCTTCATAGATGATGAGGACATGGCTAACAAATGGGAGACGGATCCTATTCAAGTTCCAATTGGTCAAGTTACAAGGGCCTGAGCTAAACGGTTTATTCAAGTTCCAATTGGTCTAGTTATAAGGGCTCGAGCTAAACGGTTCAAGAAAACTCTCAATTGGCTTATTCAACACATTTAAGCTAAGAACCATCTTTGGGGGCTCAAGGATGATGCTATACATGATCCATAATGATGGGTTTCCATGATCCAAGGGAACTTCCACTTTGGAATTTCGGAAGGACCCAACGACCAGAATTAAAATGGTCATATCTTCTTGGCCGCAACTCCAAATGGGCTGAAACTTGTTGGGATGGAAAGATGACGTCTTGAACTTCAATTTACACCTAAGAAAGTTTCAAAAAGGATATCATTTGGGCCTGTTATGATGGGCCTAAATCCAGCAGGTAGTTGCATCCGAATCTCCTTCCACTTTAGGCTTGCACCTTGCACCTTTTCTTAATTGTTTCCTTCTGAATTTAATTGTTGGATTATAAGGCTTGCATACCAAGTTAGGTACTTTCTTTATTTGGATTTTAGGTTACCAGAATTCTATTTAGGTTTATTTTCTATTTCGTAGTTTCCTATTCCTACCAGAATTCTGTTTAGGTTTATTTCCTTTTTCTAATTGGTTACGAATTCTAATGTATTTAAATAGCCATTGGCTTTTGGAATAACACAATTCAGATTTGATTCATACTTTTAGAGAGAAAATTCTCTTTGGTTCTTTTAGAACTTCTGAACTTATCAGAGTTTCCATGGCGTTCATCTTCGACTTATCAATCAATCCTTCCATAAATGATTGTGGCATCTTCATTATATCAAGGTTCTTGCTTCAATATGAGCAACGGGTCGCAGTCTCATTCTTCATTATACCAAGGTTTTTGCTTCAATATAAGCAACGGGTAGCGGTCTCACATAAATCTACTTCTAAACGATCTTGGAAGTCTTCTTGATCCATCAATTTCTTAGTTCTTGGCATAGATCATATCAGTTGGTATCAGAGCCTTATAGTTGCAGGTTTGCTTATCTTTTGTTTTGATTCATAATAAAATATAAAATAAAAAAATGTGAAAAAAATGAAATTGAAAAAAAAAAAGAACAAATTTCCAGTTTAGGAAAAAAAAGGTGAAAAAAAAGAAAGTGCGTAATATTTAGATTCAATCCTTTCAATTCTTATTTCAATTTCTCATCTTTGTTTCCTTGTATTCTAGCCTTTAAATTAGCCTTTAAATCATAATTTCTTTGTGAGTTATTGGTGAATTGTTGCTGGAAACTTTGATACTTTTTCGGTTAGTTTGATAAGAACCTATAGAGGATTATTACGAGTGGAAAAAGGCAAGAGTGGTGAGCATATAAGAGGGGAAAAGCCAATCTAATTTTTGTGTGAAAACACGAGTGAAATTGAGTGACTCATTCTTTGAGTCAAACACGTGAGGGAGTTTGTGAGGTCCTTTTGTTTTTCTAACGTTGTTTTGCAGCAAACATGTCAGACAACAAGAACAAAAATAATTTCGGAGATACATCGGGAGAGGGTGATCTGAAGTTGCTCATGGATGCTTTAATGGGTGAGATGAGGAGAGTATTGAGAATGGAGATGGAATAGGTTCATGAGCGGATAGATCCGGTAGAGAATGCACATGTGGGGCAGCAACAAAATGCTCCTAATATGCGTAGAAGGGAGAGAGTTCAAACTAGGGGAGAGAGAGTTGAAGATGAGGGATACGCTGCCCAAGGAGAATTGTTGGTTACAAGGAGAGCTCTAAGTGTGCAAATCAAAGAAGATGACAAAGTGCAGCAAGAAAACATCTTTCATACTATATGGCACGTGCAAAACAAGGTATGTAGTATGATTATTGATGGAGGTAGTTGTACTAACGTTTCTAGCACTACAATGGTTGAGAAATTAGGGCTGCCAACGATTAAACATCCTCGGCCTTACAAGTTACAATGGCTCAATAATAGTGGTGAACTGAGGGTGAACAAACAGGTGTTAGTTTCCTTCTGTATTGGAAAACATGAAGATGAAGTTTTGTGTGATGTAGTTCCGATGCAAGCTGGACACTTGTTACTAGGCCGGCCATGGCAATTTGATGGTGTGTTAAGCATGATGGCTTCACCAACAAATATTCGTTTGTAAGAAATCAAAGAACAATCACTCTAGTTCCTTTGACACCAAAGTAGGTTTATGAAGATCAAGTGAGGTTACAAAAAGAGAGTGAGCAAATGAAAGAGAGTGAGAAAAAGAGAACGAAGTGAGGTGCATCCTGGTAGACAATGAGAGTTCGACGAACATCCTATTCTATGACACCTTCCAACGTATGAAACTAAAAGACGAGTAGCTAGAACCGACCCCCACTCATCTCTATGGTTTCGGTGGAACTCCAGTGTTCGTTGAAGGAAGCATAGTCCTCCCCATCACCGTAGGAACAGCACCACAAATAACCACTGTTCAAACAACTTTCCTGGTCGTCAAGCAACCATCATCTTACAATATAATCCTGGGTCGACCCACTCTCAACAAACTAAAGATGAATAAACAGGTGTTAGTTTCCTTCCGGATTGGAAAATATGAAGATGAAGTTTTGTGTGATGTAGTTCCGATGCAAGCTGGACACTTGTTACTAGGCCGACTATGGCAATTCGATCGGTGTGTTAAGCATGATGGCTTCACCAACAAATATTCATTTGTAAGCAATCAGATGGGCATTCCAATTTGTTCATTTGTGAAAAACTTTAGTAGTATTGCTGCACCACTTACCAAAGTCATCAAGAAGAATGTTAGATTCAAATGGGGAGACGAGCAAGAGAAGGCGTTCCCATTGATCAAAGGTCGCCGACAGCTGATTTTTTAACCCGAATATTGGGTTTAGTTACACATGAGGAAAGAAAGATTTTCAGTACATAGGCGTTCAAAGTTACTTCCTAAAGCAGATGGGCCTTTTCAAGTCCTTGAGCGCATCAATGACAATGCATACAAATTAGGTTTGCCAGGTGATAAGAGTCATAAAATGCATCTAAACAATACTTAATTGTTAACACTTTAGGGTTAATCTCAGTCGTAATCGCACTTTTAAATGTTGATAACTCTAAAGTGTTATTAATAAATCATTGACTTAATTTGATGCGTTTTCAGGTGCGTTGAGTACAAGAGAGATGATAAAGCGATCCATGTTTAAAGCACCAAAAGATCTTGGGTGTCGGTGCTCGTTTTTGTCCAAGGTTTAGACATTTCCAAAAATGATTTAAAGATAATTAAAAGTCTAAACCAAGGTTGGAGAAATAAAGTACATTGAGTTGAAAGACTGCACACAAGTGTGTGCATCACTTTGGAACAAGTTAAAGGTAGGCACACTAGTGTGTGCACTTCTGCATACAAGCTGAAGGTGTTTCACTGAATTGCCAGAATTTCCTGTACAGATCAATCAACTTTGCAGATTAAACTGTATTGATGTAGGAAGAACCAGGAGATGAGCTATATATGCTTAGAAAGATCCGGAAGTCTATTTTCTGAAGAATTTTACGGTTTGGAAAAAGGATTTTTCTAGTGAAATTTATGGCAGTTTTAGCGGAAACAGTTCAGGGCCTCCAGAACAATGCCCAGCGCCTCACCTCTCACTGTCCAGCGCCCCAGCGCCCAGGCAAACAAGAACCAGCACCTAGGCGCCCAGGAACCAGCGCTGCGCCCCTCAGCCATCAGCGCCTCACCTCTCACTGTCCAGCGCCCCAGCGCCCAGGAAAACAAGAACCAGCGCCTAGGCGCCCATGAACCAGTGCCCCAGCGCCCAGGCCCATGAACCAGCACCTAGGCGCCCAGGAACCAGCGCTGCGCCCCTCAGCCATCAGCGCCGCGCCCCTCGCCAGCTGCACCTTTACTTTCCAGTGCCCAGGCGCACACTTGGACACGAGCACATGCTGCTGGACCCACCTTCACGTTCCAGCCTTCACTTTCCAGCGCCCGGGCGCACGCTCAGACAAAGCCAGCAGCGCGCACATGCTGCTGGACCACCTTCACGTTCCAGCTTTCACTTTCCAGCAGTGCGCACATGGACTCCAATTCAGACTCAAATTAGAACGTGCAAAGACAGCTCTCCCTCGTGGGCTATAAATATATGCTTAAGGTTTGCAGCCAAGGAGGGAGCTCGGGTAGAAAAATAAAGACAGTTTTTGATAGATAAAAATTGAAGAAGTTTTTAGCATTTCGTTTAAGTTTTCGTAAGTTGGAAATCAAGGAGAGAACATCCACATTGTTCTTCCACCTTGAGCTCCATGGCCAAGAAATCAAGGGGAGAACATCTATATTGTTTTTCCACCTTGAGTTTCATGGCTAACTAATCATCAAACAAGGGAAAGGGATGAATCCTTAGGGTTTTATTGTTCCTTATTTCCTGTTCTTGATTCATTTGTATGGACTTTTTGTTAAAACATTGTCTATGATTTACTCTTTGATTAATTAAGAAGGATTTGAGTTCATGTGATAGCTGTATTCTATATTCTTCTTCTTTTAGTTTCTTTCAATCCGGTGATTGCATCCTTCTACTCCACATAAGTCTAGTCAAGCTTTTCTTATGTCAAGTTGTTTGGATGTAATTGATTTCGGTATATTTATCTTATAGATCGGCCATTACTGTGATATCATTATTGCAATATATTGTCGTTTCTTGCTAATCTATAAGATAAATCATGTGTGCTTGAATTGAAATCAAAGAGTAATTTGTAGCAATTATATTAGAGATATAAATGTGCTTGATTGAATAATTTCCGATTGCCGGTTTAGGATGTGAAACTTGCAATCGAGAATATGAGTTTTGATAATGCAATATTGTGTAAAAGAGTTGTGCGAATATAACGAAGAATATAAATAAGAAATAACAAGGTTCCGGGAATCCTCCTTAGGTTCGTTCCCTATTTCCACTCTTGATTCAAATTTTTATCTCGATTGCAAGTTTCACATCCTAAACCGGCAATCAGAAATTATTCAATCAAGCACATTTATATCTCTAATATAATTGCTACAAATTACTCTTTGATTTCAATTCAAGCACACATGATTTATCTTATAGATTAGCAAGAAACGACAATATATTGCAATAATGATATCACAGTAATGGCCGATCTATAAGATAAATATACCAAAATCAATTACATCCAAACAACTTGACATAAGAAAAGCTTGACTAGACTTATGTGGAGTAGAAGGATGCAATCACCGGATTGAAAGAAACTAAAAGAAGAAGAATATAGAATACAGCTATCACATGAACTCAAATCCTTCTTAATTAATCAAAGAGTAAATCATAGACAATGTTTTAACAAAAAGTCCATACAAATGAATCCAGAACAGGAAATAAGGAACAATAAAACCCTAAGGATTCATCCCTTTCCCTTGTTTGATGATTAGTTAGCCATGAAACTCAAGGTGGAAAAACACCAGGTGAGTACAATGTTAGTGCCAATTTCAATGTTTCTGATTTAAAACCTTTTGATGTAGGTGATGATTTGAGAAAAAATCCTTTTCACAATGAGGGGAATGATGAGGACACGGCTAACAAATGGGAGGCGGATCCTATTCAAATTCCAATTGGTCCAGTTACAAGTGCTTAAGCTAAATGGTTCAAGGAAACTCTCAATAGGCTGATTTAACACATTTGGGCTAAGAACCATCTTTGGGGGCCCAAGGATGATGCTATACGTGATCCACAAGGATGAGTTTCCATAATTCAGGCTTTGGAATAATCTAGCAACTCAAGATTGTGAATTAAAATCTTAGTTTCCCAAAATTGGAGACTTCCTCGTTTTGGTTGGCTCATCAAAGAAAATGGCTGGCTGTAATTTTTCTTATTACATTTTCTTAAAATGTTTCTTTATTAATTTAATTACTGAATTGTAAGGCTTGCATGCCAAGTTAGGTACTTTCCTTATTTGAAGTTTAGGTTACCAGAATTTAGTTACCAAAATTCTAGTATGAAACCTATTCCTTAGTTTTCTTTTTCTAATTGGTTACGAATTCTCATGTATTTAAATAGCTATTGGCTTTTTGGAATTAGACAATTCAGATTTGATTCATACTTTTGAAGAGAAAATTTTCTTTGGTTCTTTTAGAACTTCTGAACTTATCGAAGTTTCCGTGGCATTCATCTTCGACTTATCAATCAATCGTTCCATAATTGATTGTGGTGTCTTCATTATACCAAGGTTCTTGCTTCAATATAAGCAACGGGTCGCAGTCTCACATAAATCTGCTTCTAGACGATCTTGGAAGTCTTCTTGATCCATCAATTTCTTAGTTCTTAGCATGGATCATATCACGAAGTGTCTTGTCCCCGGGAAACAGGGAAGCTCGTTCCTAACTAAGAAGGCCGTACTGGATCAAAAAGGTGGGTCGAGCTGGCACCTTCGAACTTGAGGAATTAAGCAGCAAGTCTATCCCATGCACCTGGAACACGGAAAACCTCTGCAAGTTCTATCAGTAACCCGACTTTGAGTTCGATCCACTCCGGCTCGTTGATGTAAATTGTATAAAACGTAAAAGAAATAAGAAAGAACCAAATCAGAAAACTGAAGTTTCATTAAACATGTACGATTACAAAAAATGGTACTATCCTACTCTTAACGGGGAGGCTCATCCTCGGGCGCCTCTCCTGGCTCATCCCCCATCGTCTCCTCAGCGTACTCGGCACTAGCAGTAGCCCCTTCCTTTTACCCCGAAGTATCTAGCTCCAAAAAAGAGAAATTAACTCTAGGGAGGAGGGCCCCAGCCTTCTTTTTGGCTTCACAGAAGCCTTCGAAGAATTGCTACTCGGCTTCTTCCACCAGGGCCTCCCGAAAAAACTCAAAGTACTTGAAAGAAGCCAAGGCCTCTTTCGCAGCCTTCTGAGTAGCCTTAGCAGCCTCCTCTCTGGCCTATGGCTCTGAGGTAAGGTTCGCGTCCCTCTCAGCCTTAAGGGCATCCCCGACTAAGCACAGGAAGTCCCTCTCCTTGGTCGTCTCCTCCCTAGCTCTCTTAGCTGCTTCCAGAGAAGACTGGAGCACCTGGACAAGCTCACGGCTCTCGTCTAACCTCTGCTAGCACTTCCCCAGCTTCTCTGCCATATCCATGCATCGACGAAATAGCATGCCAAGGAGCACGCTAGACTGAAACGAGTAAGGAAACTAGTTAAGGAAGAAAACAGTTAAACAAAGAAAAAGAAACAAGGAAAAAAGTTAAGGAAACTATTACCTGAGAGGTCAGAACCTCGGTTGCAGAGCATAACCCCGCGAGGGGCATCGGAGAGAGTTCCAACATATCCCTAGGAGGGATCCCTATGATAAGGTGCTCTTGGGCTACCCGTGGGTGAGTGAAGACTGAATCATCAACCTTCAATGCCCACCGAGGAGTGAAGGGGGCCGCAGAAGCTAGAACCCCTCTGGATGAGGATGGGCCCTGAGGGGCTCAGTTGGAGTCTCCATCGGTGAAACCCTTGGCTGTAGGGAATGCCTCAAAGGGCTCTTCACCACAAGGGGGATCGGAGAAGAAGCCTGAGTCCTCTTCTTCGAACCTTGGGCTAGTGCCGGGTCTTTCCCTTAGGAGGCCCTCTTCTTCTTTTAGGCGATCTTCTTGGCCCCCAATTCCAACTATGCACAAAGAGGAAAGCATTAGATATCAAACTCAAAATATAAAGAAAGGAAATAAAGCTAAGTGAAGAAAAAGGAAAACGACAAAATTACCGTGCTCCAAACTTGTCGCGGGGCAGAGGCTGAGGCCGCGACTCATTAACTCCTCATTGTCATAAAGGACTTCAACATCCAAGGGCACGACTAGCATTGTCCTCAGTGTCTCCTACTCTCGGTGCAAGAGGTGCGGCTTCTTACATTTTCTCACACGGTCCAGGATCCAGGTAAGAGGGACTTGGAAGCTTTCGACACTTCAAACGAAGAAAAACGATTTCTTTCATTTCTTGATCAAGGATGGCTTTCTCTTAAGCACTCTCCTTTTAGCCCTCGAGCTAACCACCAGCTACCCAGTCTACCCATACTTGATTATTTGGAAGTGGGCCTTGAAAACATTAATGTTCATCAGGCCACCCACCTCCTTGCAAACGCCTATGAAGGCCATGATAAGGCGCACCGAATTGGGCACCAACTGGCACAGTACTATACCAAAATATCTAAGCACTATGCAAAAAAAAGGGTGGAGGGGAAACCTAAGCCCGACTTCTCATAGACATACAACTCATAAAGTGCATGGCTCAGGAGAGCATCACAAGTCCTCTCCCCACCCTCTGCTGCCCTGAGGGTGTACTCTACCAGAATACGGTAGACCCTCCTCATGATTTCGAGATCCTCCTTCCCCATAACTCTGGCCATGGAGTTAGCAGCATACGATCATTGCTCCCTCTCCTCGACCACCATATTCCCCCTTATCTCTGCCAGTATTTGGTCGGCCTTATCCTCATTATCAGAAGATGAGCCCTCCTCATTTTCTTCATCCTCCTCCCTAGGGATGAAGGGAACCATAGCGAGTGGGCCCTATCGAGGAATGACCTCCACTGAGGATTCATCTTCACTAGAAGAGACATTTATAGCCTCCGCCAGCTCCCATGATAGATCCCCACTATCCTCACTACCGCTACTAACCCTAGGCTCATCTACCCTAGACATGGTAAGAGGCAGAAGGACTCACCAAAAGATTGCTCGCGATTTGTGCCTACGACCTCGGTCTCCTCGCCGTAACCACTTCTCCAATGATCACCACCCGACCTCGAACTATTTTGGGATCACGATCGACTTCGAGTAACCCCTTAACTCCTCCTTCTAAATCTCCAGACTGACTCTGCGTGCTCTCAAAATTTCCTTCTCTCAAAAAGAGTAAGAAAACAAGAAGTGAAGTGAGTAGAAGAAGGGAAAGAGCCTCTCTTATATAGATTTGAGGGCGTTAGGAACGAGGGGCATTAATTTCCCTACAATTAAAGAGACATGACCCTTGGTGTCACCAAAACACCGTTGCTCTCCCCAAGCATCTAACAGCTATAAAGGTACGACGCCTCTTGAACCCTAGGCGCCATTCACTCTCCCCTAAGCTAAAAGTAGGAAAATTAAATAAATGTATGCCACCATCAAAAAGTAGCTGCCCCCCTCTCCCTCCCCCCAATTAATGCCTCTAACACCCTGAAAAGAAAAAACCCTAAAAGGCCCTAAGGGGCCCAAGAAGAAGAACCCCTAAAGGCCCAAGAAGAAAAAGCCCTAAGTGACCCAAAGAGAAAAGCCCAGAGGGGCCTATAGAGAAAAAGCCCGGGGGGCCCAGAGAGAAAAAAAGCCTTAAAAAGGGAGAACACAAAAAGAAAAGCCCAAAGGTCCACCAAGAACTCCAAATATGGATTTCTCAGCCTAAAGTCTCCAAGTCCGAGCGTATGAGTTGCTTATCATATGCTCAGCCTAAAGTCTCCAGGTCTGAGCATATGAGCTGCTTGTTATATGCTCGGCCCAAAGTTTCCAAGTCCGAGTATATGAGCTGCTTGTCATATGCTCGACCCAAAATCTCTAAGTCCGAGCATATGAGCTACTTGTTATATACTCAGCCTAAAATCTCCAAGTTCGAGCACAAGAGCTGCTTATCATATGCTCGGCCTAAAATCTCTAAGTCCGAGCACATGAGTTGCTTGTCATATGCTCGGCCTAAAGTCTCCAGGTCCGAGCATATGAGCAACTTGTCATATACTCAGCCTAAAGTCTCCAATTTTGAGCATATGAGCTGCTTATCATATGCTCGGTCCAAAATCTCCAAGTCCAAGCACATGAGATGCTTGTCATATGCTCGGCTCAAAATCTCCAAGTCCGAACACATGAGCTTCTTGTCATATGCTCGGCTTAAAGTCTCTAGGTCCGAGTACATGAGCTGTTTGTCGTATGCTCGGTCGAAAATCTCCAAGTCCGAGCATATGAGCTGCTTGTCGTATGCTCGGCCTAAAATCTCTAAGTCCGAGCATATGAGCTGATTGTCATATGCTCGGCCTAAAGTCTAAAGGTCTGAGCATATGAGCTGCTTGTCGTATGATCAGTCTAAAATCTCCAAATTTGAGCATATGAGCTGCTTGTCATATGCTTGACTTAAAATCTTCAAGTCCGAGCATATGAGCTATTTGTCATATGCTCAGCCCAAAGTCTCCAAGTCCGAGCATATGAGCTGCTTGTCATATGCTCAGTCCAAAATTTCCAAGTCCGAGCACATGAACTGCTTGTCATATGCTCGGACTAAAATCTCCAAGTCCAAGCATATCTGCTACTTGTCGTATACTTGGCCTA
>CM043704.1:1725000-1777500 GCA_023935145.1 Bretschneidera sinensis | reverse complement strand
AAAAGTCTATGGATAAAGAACATGCAATTTCCAGAACATTGGCTATTGTTCATAGCTTTTACCACTTTAAATAGTACCCCAGATCAATTAGGTGATCGAAAGTGCGATTATGGCTTCAATGATTTGCAATATCAAAGTTTTCAATATAACAGAACTGAAAATTCAACATATGTAATGAATTAATATGTCTACATATCATGAACAATTCAAAAACATTAAAGAATAAATCTGAAAATTAACCAACTCATTGAATTAATAATAATCTCTAACATAAGAATCCAAGGCTGAAACAATTAAAAAGAATAGCCGTAAGGGGTACACTTCTTGAACACACTCAAGGAAGCTTGAGATGTTAATGGTGATGAACCTCACGGCTATGATGATAGATGAAGGAGAACACATTTTGGAAAAGTCTTAATGTGCTCACAATTGGAGATGGAATGGTGGAGTGTTTCAGCCTTTTGCTTCTTGAATTTTGAGTAGAGATGGTTCCAAGAGAAAAGATGATATCTTTCAGCTTACAAACACCCTATTTATAGAGGTTAGAACAACCCTCTAAGCTTAGGAAAAGCAAGAAAACAATGCTAAAAACAAGCCATGAAACATGCAAGGAAACAATCCCTAAAACATGCAAAGAATCAAGGAATGGCCAAAAGTAAGAAAGAAGAATACAATCCCGAAATTTCAAGAGGACCCAACTAGTAGAATTCAAACGGTTATATCTTCTTCCACGCATCTCCAAATGAGCTGAAACTTGTTGGGCTGGAAAGAAGACGTCTTGAACTTCAATTTGGACCTAAGAAAGTCTCAAAAATGATATTGTTTGGGCCTGTTATGATGGGCCAAAATCCAGTAGACTGTTGCATCCGAATCTTCCTTCACTTTGGGCTTGGACCTTGCACCTTGCTTAGTTGACAAGAGATTATGTGATTTTTTGTTGGGCAAGCCCATGTTAGGTTGGACATACCCATGTCACTAATGGACTCCAATATTCTTTTGTGTTTTGACACATCATCCAAATAATTACAAGGTGGAACCCTACAAAGAAATCGGAAAATAATAGATAAGGAAAGTTTCCATAATTAGAAAAGTTTCTTAGAATGATAAGACTATTTTCTCAATCCACTTAGATTTCCTAAACTAACTAGAAAAACTCATTTTAGCACCTTATTTTACCATTCCCACGTTCACAAGCTTTCTAAATACTAAGAAAAGAAACTAAGCTCAAAATAACAAAGTTAAAAGAATTACAAAGCCAAATAGGGTAGGAAAGGCATTAAAAACGTAACACAAAGTGTTCCTATCAAATTCCCCCACACTTAGCTTTGGCTAGTCCCTTAGCAAAACAAAACAGTATGTGACCTAGTAGAATCTCAAGAGAAACAATATAAACTAAATGACACCACAATGACATAACACAAATTAAATGACTCTAATCCTTCCAACTTACGTCTCAGAGATCCCTTAGGCAATATGGCATAATAAAGTACAGAGAGCACAAGTTTACCTCAAATAAACAAGCTACGGAGTTATTAAGATTACATAACATTCGTACTTTGAGTGTGTGTGTGTGTGAATAATCAGCCAAGAGTAAGTGTAATATGCCACCCTCGAGTTAATGCACAAATAGTATCAAATTTTACTTCTCACAATGCATCACTCTGGTTTTCACTCATTTAAATGTGGTGCTAGCTATACTAATTACTCAATCACTTGTGAAAATAGTTTAAACCATAGGCTTGCTTGTGCACCCACTCTCCACATCAAAAACAGAACATCAAAGGATCAGGAGGTCTTTGAAAGGGTTGTAATGGGGCTAAGGGGTCAAGGTTTCATAAGAAAGAAGAGAAAGGATATCACAAAATTTTCTTAAAACTAGAAAGCATTCAATAACGTCATAAATAGATCATCATTATTTAGTACCACGTTTCCATCATAATAGGGTGGATTTAATCACTTTGGCTTTTAACTTGCTTTAAAGACTTATAATACTCCCAATTCTTCAGAATTTGTATTCTTTGAATCACAACAGTTTTTTTTTTCCTACATATCCGTTCATCTTTTTTTCTTTTTTTTCCAAGCAACCATCTTAGAACCACATGAAATTCCCCCACACTTATGTTTTTCCACCATCTCCACATTACAAATCAACATAAACAAGATCCAAGCTCCCTAGTTCCAAGGAAAAAGAGTAGGTAAAGTGTTTAAGTTCGTAAGAGTAAATGAATGTGGGTTAATGAAGAAAATAAGCTAATTCAGGCTCAAAATGCTATCTAGGGGTCAAATCGTGATCAGGATAAAGGCTATTTAGTCATGGTGGTAAAATCCTAATTTGCCTCCGTCTTCTCCAAATTTGAACATGTATGATCGTCTCAAGTGGTTTGAAATCAAGTTCTAGAAAACATTATATTCACAAGATGCACTCAGAAGAGAATTTGGATTAATATGCATAATGAATCAATTAAAAGGCTCGAAAAACTCACAAATATTGTGGGATTATGCAAGTATCATTCAATATGTCTCCATGCTTCACTCTAAAGCAACAGATTACTCAAATCAAGGCTAATGTGCATCAAAATTTCCTAGTATGACTACAATATAAGCAAATTAACTCCATTTCTCGTTTTATCTTTAAAAGTATGCTCAAACTCTTTAAAAACCATTAAGAATCAGTTTCATCATTGAGTTGGAAGGGGTCATAAAACCTAAAAATCAATGATATGACTCAAAAAGATGTAAATCCCTCTCCCACACTTAAATCGTACATTGTCCTCAATGTATATCAGAATAAGCATGTAATATAGAATATAAACATAGTTAAGGTATTTACGAAAATCACACAAAACAAATAACATATAGAGATCAACCAACGTAAATAGAAGAGAGAAAGAGAATGCAAATCTGTGTTAATGACTCCTCCATAGCTTCGGTTGAATTAGGTTGCCTCCCAAGCAGCGCTTTAATGTTTACAGTCTTTCAGCCTAGACTTTGTACCTCGTTTTTAGTCCTTTGTGAGTGGCACCTCTAGGAGGGGTACATCCTCCACAGTGTGCTCCTCAAAAGCCTCATAGTAAGGTTTCAAGCGATGACCATTCACCTTGAATTCATTTCCAGTTTTGTCACTTTTTATCTGCATAGCACCATGAGGAAAAATATTAGTGATAATGAATGGACCAACCCATCTAGAACGTAACTTACCAGGAAAAAGTTTAAGTCTAGAATGGAAGAGAAGAACTTTTTGGCCCACAACAAAGGCCTTGCCACGGATCATCTTATCATGAAAAGCTCTAGTTTTCTCCTTGTAGATCCATGCACTATCATATGCCTCATTTCTAATTTTCTCAAGTTCATTCAGTTGGAGTATTCTATGTAAACCAGCCTCATCAATGTCCATGTTGAAAGACTTAACAGCCCACCATGCCCTATGCTCAAGCTCAACTGGTAAGTGACATGCTTTACCATAGACAAGTCTGAATGGAGACATCCCAATTGGCATCTTGTATGCTGTCCTATAAGCCCAAAGTGCATCATCAAGTCTTTTGCTCCAATCCTTGCGTGTATGGCTAACAGTCTTCTCCAAAATCCCCTTAATCTCACGATTTGAGACCTCTGCTTGTCCACTCGTCTAAGGATGATAAGGTGTTGCCACCTTATGAGTCACTTTGTACTTCTTGAGCAGGGCCTCAATTGTACGGTTGCAGAAGTGTAATCCACCATCACTAATAATCACACGAGGCATTCCAAACCTAGCAAATATGTTAGATCTCAAGAAATCTACAACAACTTTAGAGTCATTAGTTCTGGTGGCTTTAGCCTCCACCCACTTAGACACATAATCAACAGCCAAAAGAATGTAAAGAAACCCGTTAGATGAAGGAAACGACCCCATGAAATCAATGCCCCAAACATCGAAAATCTCAACAGTTATAATATGGGCCATGGGCATTTGATCCCTAGAGCCTAAGTTACCTGTCCTCTAGCACCTGTCACAAGTCATGCAATACAAGTATGCATCTTTAGAAATAGAAGGCCAGAAAAAACCACAATCTAATACCTTACGGGTTGTCCTACGAGCACCAAAGTGTCCACCACAAGACTCAGAATGACAAAAGGCAAGTATCGATTTATGCTCAGATTCAGGGACACACCTCCTAATGATTTGATCACTACAATGCTTCCACAAATAAGGTTCATCCCATATGTAATGTCTAGCCATATGCTTAAGTTTTTCTTTATTAGAACGAGGTAAAGTGTCAGGAAATTGCCTAGTAACTAAATAATTCACAATATTAGCATACCAAGGCTCACTTACCTCAATCCCAAAGAGCTGCTCATTTGGGAATGATTCTTGCAGGGGTAGGACGTCCTCCTCATGAACAAGTCTGCTCAAATGGTCAGCTACCAAGTTTTCACTCCCTTTCTTGTCCTTGATCTCCAAATCAAATTCTTGAAGCAAAAGCACCCATCTAATCAGTCTTGGTTTGGCCTCTTTCTTTGTCATCAAATACTTCAAAGCTGCATGATCAGTATAAACAACAACTTTAGTTTGAAGTAAATAAGAGCGAAATTTATCTAAGGCAAAAACGACAGCAAGGAGCTCTTTTTCAGTTGTAGAATAGTGCAGTTAAGCATCATTGAGTATCCTAGAGGCATAGTAGATGGCGTAGGGCTTCTTGTCCATTCCTTGTCCCAAAACAGCCCCAACGGTGTAATCTGAGGCGTCATACATCAATTCAAAAGGTAAGGACCAATTAGGTGGAGATATGATGGGAATAGTAGTCAATAACTCCTTCAGCTTCTCAAAAGCTTTCTTACACTCCTCATCAAACTCAAAGGGAGTGTCCTTCTGGAGCAAACGACACAAGGGCCTTAATACCTTAGAGAAATTCTTGATAAACCGCCTGTAAAATCCTGCATGACCAAGAAATGAACGAACCTCTCTCACACAAGTGGGAAAGAATAAGTAACGCACAAGATCTACCTTAGATTTATCAACCTTAATCCCCCTAGCAGATATGATATGTCCTAAAATAATCCCTTGAGTCACCATGAAGTGACACTTTTCCCAATTTAGAACCAAATTAGTTTCAACACAACGTTTCAGAATAAGTTCCAAATTTCCTAAGCATACATCAAAATCTCTACCAAAGACACTAAAATCATCCATAAAGACCTCAATGATATTCTCGATGTATTCAGAGAAAATGGAGAACATACAACATTGAAACATACCTGGTGCATTGCACAATTCGAATGGCATACGTCTGTAGGCATAAGTGCCAAAAGGGCAAGTGAAGGTGGTCTTCTCTTGGTCCTCTTGCGCTATACAGATCTGGTTGTACCCACTATATCCATCCAAAAAATAATAAAAAGGATAACCAGCTAACCTTTCAAGCATCTGATCGATGAAGGGCAGAGGGAAATGGTCCTTCCTTGTTGAAGCGTTGAGCTTCCTATAGTCTATGCAAACTCGATAACCAGTTACCACTCTTTGAGGTACAAGCTCATTCTCCTCATTCTTTACCACAGTAAGTCCTGACTTCTTTAGCACAACTTGAACAGAAGACACCCACTTGCTATCTGAAATAGGATAAATAACGCCACAATCAAGTAACTTAATTACCTCATCTTGCACAACCTTCATCATAGGTGGATGTTGGTGTCTCTAAGCATCTCTGGTGGGTTTGGCACCATCCTCCAACAGGATCCTATGGACGCACATAGTTGGGCTAATTCCCTTGATATCTGCCAAAGTCCAACCAATGGTGGCCTTGTACTTCTTCAGAACGTCCACAAGCTTCTTTTCTTGGTCCTCCTCCAACTTTGAGGATATAATAATAGGCAGTGTCTCCTTGTCCCCCAAAAAGACATACTTCAAGTGATTTGGCAAAACTTTAAGCTCAAGTGTAGGGGCCTGTATCACTGAAGGTAACATTTTGTTAGTGGAAATAGGAAAGGACAAAGAAGGAATAGACCTTGGTAATATGGGTCGGGCCTCAAGGGAGGCTACGGTTTTGATCACATTGGGCTCTTCAGCCTTCTCTAACTCAGCCCTAGAAATGGATTCTCCATTCTCAGTATAGCCAACTCCTTGAGAGAGTGTTACTTTTAACTCATCCTCTTCCATTGCTTCCAAAAATCTCTGCGCAAGTGAGTTAATATCATCAATAGAAAAACAGGGTTTAATGTCAGTCAATGGATACCTCATGGTTTCAAAGATGTTGAAGCGTATAACTTCATTATCAAATTCCATGGTTAGAGTTCCCTCATAAACATCGATCTTTGTTCTTGCGGTCCTCATGAATAGGTGCCCTAAAAGCAACGGAGTAGAATTTAGGGGCGAATCTTCCATATCAATGATATAGAAGTCTGCAGGAAAAATGAGTTGATTTACTTGCACAAGAACATCTTCAATGTATCCTTTAGGATACTTATTAGATCGATCAGCCAATTGGATAACAACATTATCACTTTTAAGTGCACCTAGCTCTAAAGAAGCATAAAGACTATAAGGCATTGCATTAATTGAAGCTCCTAAGTCTAGCATGACATTATCAAATTTGTTGGTGCCAATCACACAAGGAACAGAAAAACTCCCTGGATCCTTAAGCTTTGGTGGCAATTTCTTTTGGATGACAGCAGAGACTGTCTCATTCAACTTCACCACCTCCTTCTCACAAGTCTGCCTCCTTGTAGTGCAAAGCTCCTTCAGAAACTTGGCATATCTTGGCACTTGCTTCAAACACTCAATCAAAGGCATGTTGACTTGTACCTTCTTAAAAATCTCCAAGATGGCCTGATCAGATTCATCCTTCTTGGTTTTGGCAAACCTACTAGGAAAAGGTACACGAGCAAAAGGATTAGAATTAAAAGAGTGTTTAGGATTTTGTTCGTTACCTTGAGGTTTTAAAGCATTCTCAGATGATGGAGGACCAATCATTTCCGCCATTGTGGTGGTGGGATCTTTCTGTATTTCCTTCTTGGTTCTCTCAACATCCTCTTCCTCATGGTGGGTCACTTTGGCTTTCTTTTGAGTTTTAAGAACATCCACAAGGGTCTTGCCACTCCTTGTGGTAACAACTTTAGCTTGCTCGATAATTGTGTTGGGAACAGTATTGCTAGGCAATTTTCCACTCTTCTTTATCTTCCCCATGAAGTCCACCACTTGTCCCAATTGCTTCTTCAGCTCTGCAATATCCTTAGTGTGAGCCTGTTGACCTGTAACAAGAGCTTGAGTAGCAGTAGTTAAATTTTGTTGCTCTTGAGCAAGGGACTTTAAAATTTCATCATAATTAGAAGCAATAGAATTTGTAGGTACAATAGGATTAGGGACAAAGTTTTGAGGTACCTGAGGCCTCATAAACAAACCTGGAGGGCGTGGAAACATTTGCCCTTGACCTTGAGGGTTCTGAACATTATCATTGTTGGCCCAATGAAAATTGGGGTGATCTCTAAGCCCAGGGTTATATGTGTTAGAGAAAGGGTTATACCTTTGTCCACCTTGATTACCTTGAAACCCAACAGCGTTAAGAGACTCCCATCCTCCATTGTTGATCAGTTGGGGACATTGGTCAGTTGGATGCCCTTGAGTACAACACACACCACAGATTTAAGCAACTTGTTGTACTTGTACTCCATTCACGTTCAGCACCTGAGACAGAAGAGTAGACATTTTATTAACTTTTACCTCAAGAGCAGAGTTAGAAGATACCTCATTCACCCCATGAGTGGAGTTTAACACTCCCTCGTATTGTTGATAATTAAAAGCACGTTAGGCGAGTAACTCCTTAGCAACATCAGGTGTCTTATCAACAAAAGAACCTCCGGCAGCAGCATCTAACAATTGACGTTCGAGGGGGAGAAGTCCCTCATAAAAGTAAGTGAGAAGATTCCCTTCTTTCATCCCATATGAAGGACATGATGCAATTAAGCTCTTGAATCTCTCATAGTAGGCATAGAATGCCTCATCCTTCCTTTGCTCAATTCCAGTTATCTGCTTCCTCAAGACAGTAATCCTTGAGGCAGGGAAGTACTTAGTCAGAAACTCAGTCATCAGCGCCTCCCATGTATTGATGTAACCCGAGGATAGATCAAACAACCAAGTCTTTGCCCTATCTTCAAGTGAAAAAGGGAATGACTTCAGCTTCAGAACGTTGAGATCCGCATTTTGTGGGCACATACTTGAACACACAAACTGGAACTCCTTGAGATGTTTGTGAGGATCTTCGTTAGTAAGCCCATGGAATTTGGGCAAATGGTGCAAGAACCCACTCTTCAGTTCGAACTCAGCTATCTTGCCAACTGCTGGTTCTGGATAAGTAATACAAGTTGGTGCAGCTCCCCCATCAGTTGAAGAAGACATTTGCCTAATAGTTTCAGCCATTGGTACTTCGTCTTCCTTACTTGCGTCTTCTAAGTCAGGTATGTCTTCTTCCTCGTCTGACAAGTGATGTGAAAAATTATCTGACTCCTCCGACTCTAGCCTCCCTACTTGGTGAGGTGGGGGTTGATTTGTAGAAAGTGCAACTTCTTTTAGTAAAGCCAAGTGTTTTCTAAGTTCTTGAGTCTTTCTACTAACTGCTTACATTCATGGACCTAAATAACAAAAGCAAAGGAATCAATATATAAGTTAAAGTTTGAAATACAAATAATAATGAGCTTCCCTTACAAACGTTACAAATGGTTTTAAGGAAGTCACATGCTAAAATTGCAATCAAGTAAAACACAAGTTATATTATATTCTAAGAAGAATATTAACAAGTTAAATGACACTAAAATATAGAGATTTTGCAATCCCCGGCAACGGCGCCATTTGATAAACCATTTATTTCGGTCATCAACAAACCCTGCAAAAGATTGTAGTAAAGTGATTAGTAAGGTATCGTTATTGGCCGGGGATTGCGGGTACTCTATACTAAAGAGTCATAAAAATAATAAAAAATGATTTGATTGGTTTAATTAGCAGTTTATAAACAAATATAAATCTACATCTATTAACATTACACAAGATTAGGGAGTTTTCATGATCTGATTTTTCCTTTTACTAATTTTACTAAGGAAATTAAAGAACAATTATTTACAATTGATCATTTTCTCTCACAATTCAGAAAATCAAATTTGTTAAATGACTAATCAAATTGTTTCAATGTAGACAACGAATTCGTGCCTCAATCACATATCAGAATTGAATCAAAGTGCAAGCCTAAAGAGATCATGCACTTTATAAATTCCTTCTTAGATAATCACTAAGCTTAGGAAAAGTCCATCAGCTAGTTATTTTGTTTAAGCAATCAAGTTAATACTCAGCATATCCTTACAATTACTTAAACAAATCATTAAGATCAAAAGGAAATATGATTCAATAACATGTTCCTTATTCCTATGAAAAAGTCCATGGATAAAGAACATGCAATTTCCATAACATTGGCTATTGTTCATAGCTTTTACCACTTTAAATCGTACTCTAGATCAATTAGGTGATTGAAAGTGCAATTATGGCTTCAATGATTTGCAATATCAAAGTTTTCAATATAACAGAACTGAAAATTCAACATATGTAATGAATTAATATGTCTACATATCATGAACAATTCAAAAACATTAAAGAATAAATCTGAAAATTAACCAACTCATTGAATTAATAATAATCTCTAACATAAGAATCCAAGGCTAAAACAATTAAAATGAATAGTCATAAGGGGTACACTTCTTGAACACACTCAAGGAAGCTTGAGATGTTAATGGTGATGAACCTCACGGCTATGATAATAGATGAAGGAGAACACATTTTGGAAAAGTCCTAATGTGCTCACAATTGGAGATGGAATGGTGGAGTGTTTCAGCCTTTTGCTTCTTGAATTTTGAGTAGAGATGGTTCCAAGAGAAAAGATGATATCTTTCAGCTTACAAACACCCTATTTATAGAGCTTAGAACAACCCTCTAAGCTTAGGAAAAGCAAGAAACAATGCTAAAAAAAAGCCATGAAACATGCAAGGAAACAATCCCTAAAACATGCAAAGAATCAAGGAATGGCCAAAAGTAAGAAAGAGGAATACAATCCCAAAATTTCAGGAGGACCTAACTAGTAGAATTCAAACGGTCATATCTTCTTCCACACATCTCCAAATGAGCTGAAACTTGTTGGGCTGGAAAGAAGACGTCTTGAACTTCAATTTGGACCTAAGAAAGTCTCAAAAATGATATTGTTTGGGCCTGTTATGATGGGCCAAAATCCAGTAGACTGTTGCATCCGAATCTTCCTCCACTTTGGGCTTGGACCTTGCACCTTGCTTAGTTGACAAGAGATTGTGTGATTTTTTGTTGGGCAAGCCCATGTTAGGTAGGACATACCCATGTCACTAATGGACTCAAATATTCTCTTGTGTTTTAACACATCATTCAAATAATTCCAAGGTGGAACCCTACAAAGAAATCCGAAAATAATAGATAAGGAAAGTTTCCATAATTAGAAAAGTTTCTTAGAATGATAAGACTATTTTCTTAATCCACTTAGATTTCCTAAACTAACTAGGAAAACTCATTTTAGCACCTTATTTTACCATTCCCACATTCACAAGCTTTCTAAATACTAAGAAAAGAAACTAAGCTCAAAATAACAAAGTTAAGAGAATTACAAAGCCAAATAGGGTAGGAAAGACATTAAAAACGTAACACAAAGTGTTCCTATCAGCACTTAAAGCACGCAAAACCACAAGTGACTCTCTATCTACCAGATACTCCACATTATCGTCACAAGCATCCTCAAGCAGTGGTATTTGGTCATCATCACTCTCGCTTTCGGTTTCCACCGCTCCATCAACACGTGCGATCATGGCCCTCTTATTTGGGCATTGTGAAGATGTGTGTCCTACTCCCAAACAACGAAAACACTTAATATCACGATTACGAGTTTAGGATTCAGTTTTACCTTTGTGGGCAGTGGGAACTTCATCTCTCCTTTTTGATAGTTCGGTTTTGGACTTTAAAACAGCCTCTTCGTCTTTCCTCCAATTCGACCTCCATGAGGTAGAGAAGCCCAGATTTTGGAAGGATTGAGTTCCTTTCCTTTTCCAGTTGTTGTTCCACCTTTATTGCCATGTGCACCATATCCTCCAACTCCACGTAGTGTTGCAACTCCACCACGTTGGCAATGTCACAGTTCAGCCCATTCAAAAACCTTACCATGGTAGCTTCTCTATCCTCCTCTACATTAGCCCAAATCATGGCGATCTCCATCTCCTTGTAGTAGTCATCTATGCTCCTATAGCCTTGAATAAGACCTTGTAATTTCTTAAACAAGTCCCTATAGTAGTGACTAGGGACAAACCGCCTCCTCATGATGGCCTTCATTTCATCCCACATCTCAATAGGCCTCTCATGGTTTTTCCTTCTGTTCAGCACAAGTTGATCCCACCATATAATAGCGTAGTCAAAAAACTCAATGACAGCGAGTTTTATCTTTTTCTCATCGGAGTAGTTGTGGCACTCAAAAATCAACTCAACCTTCTTCTCCCAATCTAAGTACGCTTCAGGATCGTTTTTTCCTTGGAACGATGACATCTTTAGTTTGATGTTTCCTAGGTTTCCATCAGTCCTATCTCGCCATCTCGGATCTCTTCAGAAGCCTCTACCATGCCTTTCTTGCCTTGGCATTAACCTACCCTCACCATTCAATGAAGCTTGATCCTCTTCATCTTTGAACTCATCCTCATGTTCATCATCAGAATCATCCACGGGCACATGCCGTTCTTGCCTTCTAGCATTTGGGACTCTTTGAGGACGCCCCTCGCACTAAGTAGGAATAACAGCTTCTTGCATATCCATCCGATCCCGAATTTCATTGAACACCACATTCATGCGTTCAAATTGTTGTTGCATAGCCTGTAACACGAAGGACGACTCCTCCATTCCTTCTTTGAAACAATAAAAAAATGTTAGAAATAATTCCTCACTATACTGCCTCACGTGTTTGCACTCAAATTATGTCACTCACACTCATGTTTCACTCTTAAATTGGCTTTTTTTTGTTATATTATTCTCACACTCTCTTGCATTTTTCCACTTATAGCTTCCCTTTTTTTAGTCTTTATTAAACTAATAAACTTGATCAAGAAATTCAACTTATAGTATTGAAACCAACACCGATGACAAGAAAATATTATAGAAACAACGAATCAAAGGCAAAGGATAAGAAGAACTGAAACTACAAAAGTCACGATTCAAGAAAAAAAAATTAACTTTGATAAGTACGGTGAATGATAGAATTTGTTGCTTCAGAATATCACCTTTTTGTCCTTTTTTCACCTTTTTTTTTTTCTTTTACTGGGTGCACAACAAAAAAAAAACAAGAACAAGTTAAAAAAAATGAACACAAACGAAACAAGATAGGACGATAACAAGAAACGAAAAATAAAAGGATAGTAAATCTGATTTTTAGAAGCTGGCTCTGATACCAAATGATGCGAACGTCATCGACACGCTTTGAGGCCCAACAAACAATATTGGAATACTTGCCCAAAAAATCATCTAGAAAACAGATTTTATGTGACCTTGGTATAATGATGACGCCACAATCAATTATGGAAGGATTGATTGATAAGTTGAAGATGAACTCCACAAGGAAGAATCCTTGATAAGTTCATAAGTTCTTTGAAGAACCAATAGAGGAAGCAAACCTCATGTTTTTTTTTTTTCTGAATTCGATTCTCCCTTTTTCATTCTAGCCAAATAGCTTATATAGATGCTTGGAACAACCCTCTAAGCTTAAGAAAATGAAATTACATTAAATGAAATTCAATGATACTTTAGACAACATAATAAATGCTAGAAAACATAATAAAGACCATAGACAGCATAATAAATGCTAGACAACATAATAAATACTAGACAACACAATAAATGACAAGAGACAACAAATTAACGGCTGATATTTCCAAGAGAGTCCAATGGATGCTGATTCACTTCTTGGCAAATTCGTTCATCATATTGGCTTGAATATTTGAAACTTCAAAATCAGCATAATTGGCCTTTTCTAACTTGAAATGGGTTGACTGAAGCTTCTGGAAAAATCCTTATTTGTTGGGTTTTTTGGACACACTTGTGTCACCAATTAAGCAAGATCAGCCCCATCAATAGCTAAGATTAAATTTATTATGCTTTCATCTCCTGTTGGGCCAAGCTTGGAATGCCTCGTTTTAGAATCAGCCCAAATCTCTTGAATTAGCCCATTAAATGCTTCTTTGACCTTCTTGGATCTTGATCTAGTAATTAGCCCAACTGGAACATGTAATGGATCCTTTAATAGTGCTTGTTGATTCTCATCAGCATGCTTAATTCTAGTCCTAAAGATGCAGGTTTTAATGGTACTATGTTCACCTGGTGCAACAATCAGAGGGGCGTGGCTCATATTTGGAAAAGGTTGGATCGATGTTTGATTAATAACAACTTTTTGAGTAATTTTCCATCTCTTTAAGTGGATCATTTACCACGTTGCATCTTATACCATAGTCCATTAACGATCAAGCTTTCGATAGGATCTCAAAACATTAAATCTTTTAAATTCATGCAAATGTGGACTGATCATGATAATTTCTTGCCTTTTGTTTAGGTTCACCGGAGTTCTTGTGGTAGTACTTTTAGTAAAAGACTCAAAGCCCTGCGATGTTTGTTGAAGATCTGGAATTGTGAAGTGTTTGGAGACCTTAACATTCAGATCAGGGACGTTAAATCTATTGTTAAAAGGAAAAAAAACACTTTGGTTATTCATAATTCATAGGGCTATATTGCCCATCTTGATGTAGCCAAAGCTAATCTTTGTCATTTACTTCTTCGGGAGGAGATATTGTTGAAAGAAAAATCCCGTGCTCGTTGGCTTAAAGAGGGGGACTAGAATTCAAAGTATTTTCATGCTTGTATAAAATAATGACATGCCAAATCTCCTTTCAAGTTATTACTCAAAGATGGCAATTATAAGTCTGAGTTGCAAGCAATTACACAAGCGGGTATTCAGCACTTTGAAAGTCTCTTCACCTCATAGATTTACTCTCCTCGAAGTTGATCGGTAAGTCATTTGCCTACTATGTTAACTGATAAAGACAACTCCATGGTGCTCTAGGCCTGGATGGATTTATTGGTCACTTCTATACTATATGTTGGTCTATTATTAAATCTGATGTTGTACAATTGGTTCACTCATTTTTCCAGGGATCACACTTACCGAAAAAAATCACTTCTACCAATCTAGTTCTCTTGCCCAAAGTACCCAATCCAACTTCGTTTATAGATTTGAGGCCGATCAGTTTATGTAATTTTAGTTACAAAATTTTGGCTAAAATTCTTAATGATAAGTTATCTTGTCTTCTACCTCGTCTTATTTCGTAGGAGCAGTCTAGATTTATAAAAGGTCATGGCATTTATGAGAACATTGCTTTGGCTATGGAATTAGTGGTTGGCACTGATAAAAAAGTATTAGGGGGGAAATTTAATTTTGAAAGTTTACATAGCTAAAGCGTATGATTGAATGGAATGGAGATTTCTTTTGCAGGAAAATATAGCTTTTTAGAGGTGTGTTGTGACCTAATTTATATATGTTTGGCTAATTGCTGGTATACTTTACTCTTGAATGGTCAGTCTTTTGGCTTCTTCACTTCTTCGCATTTTTTCAAGCAAAGTGATCCTTTATCACCTTCTCTCTTTATTCTTTCTCAGGATTTCCTAAGTCAAAGCATTAATAAAGCTATAGAGGCATGTAAAATACTATCATTCTAGGCCTCGAGAAGGCCACAACCAGTTTCTCACTTAATGTTCATGGATGATATGTTAATTTTCACAAATGAGAGTAAATGATTGTTACAAGTGTTGCTTGATGTTTTTTCAATGTATCAACAAGAAAGTGGCTAGCAGTTTAGTGTGTCTAAAAGCCCCTTTATAATGTATTCCATGTCTTCGTGAAGAAAGTGTAATTTGATATACTCTTGGACGGGTTTTCAACAAGCTTCTCTTCATATTGGATATCTTAGGGTGTCATTATTCAAAGGAAAATAATGGATGATTTACTTTGATCTCTTACTAGCAATGGTTGGACAGTAGTTAGAACGTTGGAAGGCAAAATTATTTTCCTTTGGAGGCAAACTTACCTTGATAAATTCGATGCTAACTGCAATACCCATTCATTCCCTGACTTCATTCTGTCCACCTAAAACTCTAATCAAGCATCTACATGCCATCTTCGCATCCTTTCTTTGGAGTTCCAATGGGGAATAAAAAAAGGCATTAGGTATCCTAAGAGTGATTATCACTGCCTTTGGAAAAGGAAAGCCTTGGCATCAAAGATTTAAATCAAGTAATGGCAGCTTTTAATGCTAAACTAGGGTGGAGTTATCTGAAGGGGACTTCTTTATGGGCAGTCTTCATGAACCAAAAATATAGTCACCCAGCTACAACAAGCTGCTCTAATATACCAGTTTTTGCATCCCACAGCTGGAGATATATAAGGTCTTTGCTCCAATATCTTATAGAATAATCTCTTTGGCTAATAGAAAAATAACCATATCATTTATGCAAGATAAATAGAGTTTTGAGGTCTTATCTCCAGATATTCAAGTTGATCCAGCTTTGACAGTAGTTTCTGTTATTCAGTCCAGGGGATTTTTGGAAGTCTTTCTTCTTCTGGTGAGTTTTTAAATCTTCCTCTTACTGGCAGTTGCAACGTTTTCATCATAAACGCTTTTGCTGGTTTAAGTTTTTATGGAAGAAATGGTTACCTCAAAAAATTGGCTTCTTTGTTTGGAAAATCATCAATGTTGTGTTGCCAGTAGATTCCATCATTCAGCGTTTAGGAATCCCTTTGGTGTCTTGTTGTTATCGCTGCTCTTCCCCTTCTATGGAGACCATTGATCATCTTCTCATCACCAGTGAGGTTGCCAAACAACTGTGGTTTCATTACACCCCCACCAATGATAAAGGTTCGCTTCTTGAAAGCCCAAGATATTACACCCCCACCAAGAGTGAATAACCTACCACTTATGGATGGGTGGTCTTCCTCTCAATTTGTTACCCAACTAGCATCGATGTATCCTTCTAAAACTATTGGATACCCTTTGTAATTTATGCCATAATTCAGGGTCCTTTTCAAATATCTAGAGACCCTATGTACAGCCTCCCAATGTTCACAGTTAGGACAACTAGTGAACCTACTTAGCTTTCCCACTACAAAATAAAAATCAGGCCTTGCACAAGTCATGGGATACATTAAACAACCAATTGCTCTACCATAATTTAGTTGTACAATTTCTCTATCATCATTCTTAAACAATTTGATACTACTATCAAATGGTGTGTTATCCAAGTGACCAAATTTCTCTAAAATTTTCTTAATGGAATGAGATAGTGTTAACATTAGGCTATTAGTATCTCTTATGATTTTGATGCCTAATATTTCATTAGTGACACCCATATCTTTCATGTTGAAATTACTAGACAAAAATTTATTAATATTTTAAACTTACTCAAAGTTAGTACCAAATATTAACATGTCATCAGCATACAAACATATAATGACACCTTTACCATTTGAATCTATTATACACACACTTATTGGACTCATTAATATTGACACCATTTGATAGAATTACTTGATCAAATTTCTCATGCCATTGTTTTGGAGCTTGTTTAAGTCCATATAAAGATTAAAAAATTTACATACTTTATGCTCTTGTCCCTTAACTAAAAAGCCTTCAAGTTGATTCATATACACTTATTCCTCTAATTCACCATTCAAGAAAGTTATTTTGACATCCATTTGATGAATTTAATTATGGCTAAATTAATTAGTAATCTATTGTGGCTATCCTTCAACTTGGTGCATAGGTTTCAAAGTAATCATCACCTTCCTTTTGTGTAAATCCCTTAGCCACAAACCTTTCCTTGAATTTATAAATAGTTTCATCCACTCTCATTTTTCTTTTGAATATCCACTTGCATCCAATGGGTTTGGAACCAAGTGAAAAATCCACCAATATTTAGATTTTGTTCCCCATTATGGAATCCATTTCATTATTTATATCTTCCTTCCAAAATGTGGCATCATGAGACTTTACAGCCTCTTCATAAGCATTAGATTCAGAATCAATATTCAAGACAACTGGAATTGAATTACTTATGAGTTTCTAGTTCCTTCTACTAAGTACATATAGAAATCAGGTCCATAAGTTTTAGGAGTTTTAAATCTTTTGCTCCTTCTAAGTTCCATTTCATTTTTTTTCTACTTCCTTACTTGAATTTTTTTCTTGTTAATTACTGTCTGAAATAACCTTATGAGGTGACTTGAACCTATTTTCATCCAAAGTACCATCTTTAAATTCAATGATGGAATTTATTGAGTAGTAATTATTTGGGTCCACCACAATGAACCTATATGCCTTACTATGAAGTGCATATCCAAGGAATATACATTTTATTCCTCTTTCACCCAAGTTCTTCTTTTCTGGTTCAAGAACTCTAACTATAACTCTACAACCTCACACCTTAAAATAGTCTAGATTAGGCTTCTAATTCTTTAATAACTCATAAGGTGTCACTTTGTTTCTTTTTTTAAGGATTCTATTTAGAATATGACATGCTATTAAAAGTCTTCACCCCAAAACCCATGTCCTAGATTAGAGTTGGAAAGCATAGCATTAACCATCTCTTTTAGAGTTCTATTTTTTCTCTCTTCTACATCATTTTGTTGCAGTGTATAAGGGGCAGTGAGTTCATGAATTATACTATGTAATTCAAAGTATGAAGGATCATAGTACTCACCTCCCATGTTAATTTGTTCTAATACATTTAATTTTATTGTAACATTAAAGTTATACTTCATTTTTAAAAACAATATATATATATATATATATATATATATATATATGCATAGCCTCATCCTTAGAATGTAACAAGTAAACATAACAATATATTGTACTATCATCTATGAATGTCACAAAATATTTATTTTCTCCTAAAGATGGTGTAGCATGCATATCACATAAGTCACAATGAACTAATTTTAGATTTTTTTTAATTTCTTTGAACATTTGGAAATGGTTTTCTAGTGAGTTTAGTAAGTATACAAATTTTGCAATTTTCTATACTTATATCTAATTTTGGAAGCATTTATAATTTAATCATATCATTCATTTGTCTCACGTTCACATGTCCTAAATGATTATGCCAAAGTAAAGAAGAAGATTCAATGATATAAGTAGAAATCACACTTTTATTATTATTAATATTAAGTTTGGACATTCCAGATACATATATCTCTCCTCCAACAAACATACCAACCTTGCATAACACAAACTTATCAAACTCAAATACAAGTTTAAACCCATTTTTGTTTAAAAGGCTACCAGACACTAAGTTTTTCCTAACTTTAGGAAGATGGTACACTTTAATGAGAGTAAGGGTCTTTCCAGAAATGAACTCAAGTTGCACATTGCCCTTGCCTATCACTAGAACAGTAGCAGAATTTCCTATGTATAGAAGAATTCCTTTCGCAATTGGTTCATAATTTTTAGCACGTCTTTTCCTTGCACACATGCATTGTCACACCAAAGTCAATCCACCAAGACTCATTGTCTTCAAGGACATTTGCCTCAGAAATCACAGCCACAATCTTGCGGTGCCTTTTGTAATACTTGGATTCCCTACTTAAAGGCATTTAAAAAAATGTATATATTATACCCAATTTTTTTATAAAAAAAATAGTAATAATAAATATTGTGTGATAAATTTTAGTATCCAAATTTTTATTATTTTATTTTAAAAGAGTATAAATGCAAATAATGTACGTATGTTGGTATAATATAAATGTTGAAAAAAATAATAAAAAAAATAAAAAAAAAGGAAAGCATAAATGTAAAGGGGCATGAACCCATGCCACCCACAAATAGTTAGGAATCATAATTAACTAATGTGCTAACTCATCTTTTTATTGATGTTAATGTAAACCTATATCTTTTAAGTACCAATCTTTATAAAAAAAATAAAAAAAAAGAATGAACAAAACAATGGCTATAGTGGGCTTGCCCCACGACTACTAAAGTTCCAACGCCTTGACCACTAGGCTAAGTGGTTTTGCTTGTAAAGTTAACCAAAAAATATTTATTTAAACACTCTAAACCTATATATATATATATATATATATATATATATATATATATATAGAGAGAGAGAGAGAGAGAGAGAAGTTTTGGATATATAGTTGCATACAGTGTAGATATTTGTAAGGAAACTTCGGGAGAATAGCAGAAAAAAGAAAGAAAAAGAAATAAAGAGAGGGAAAAAGAAAAGAGAGAGATAGAAGAAGATTTTGAAGAAAAATACTTATATCAAGATATTTTCTTATTTTCAACTCTATTTATTTTTATTTTCTTTCATGATTTCTTCAATTTTTTATATACATGGTTTAAACCCATGAGTTGGGTTATGGGTAAGTTAAGTTATGAAATTTTTGACCTAGTATAGTACGGATTTAACTTGTATTGAGTTAAATTCATCAAAATTAGAAATTCTCTATAAAAAAAATAAATAAATCTTCATCTAAGTAATTTTACCTTCAAAATCCTTACCCTCTCTCATAGTTAAATTTGTAAATATTTTGGTAAATCAAAATGTTCACATTTGAGTATAGACATGAATTTTGAAAGAAATTGAGAGAATTGGAGAAAATTGGGTATATATCATAAAGTTAAATTATATTCACCTTCAATGATTTCCAAGGAAAGGTATGAAAATTTATATCAAGTAAAATGATGGGTCATTTTAACTTGAATGTTAGAAAGGAATTGAAAATTTTGGGAAAAAATTGATCGTAAGGAAGAATACAATTAGTGAATAATAAAATGCATTAGGAAAGGGACTATAATTAATGACTTAAAATTTAGGTTATTTTGGGAAAATACTTTCTAAGAGAGAAGTTGGAAATGTGATCACGAGTAATAGTATTCTTTTGGAAGGTAGGTTTGGATTTATAACAATTTTAAAGAAACTAAAGATGTTGATTAAGGAAAAACTAATTAGTTTAACTTTGGTCCAAATTTTATAGTTTCAATCTAGATTAAGTAAATCAAATATGATATATATTTTTTGAATTTAAATTGGGTTGTTTTGGTCATGATTACTTTTTTTTTTTTAGAGTAGGGACCTGATGGAATTATTAATTAAACTCTTGGAGGAAGGTAAGCTCAATCTTTGGGTGTACTCTAGTAGAGAATTGAGATGAGTTCATATTACTTCTAGTACTCGAGAAGGAACTAGAATTTTTATAATTTAATAAATTAATTGATATGAAAAGTTGATGATATAGTTATGATTACAAATTTGATGTGTTATGTATATAAATGTAAGTATATATATTTATGTTAAAGTTATAAATGCTTCAACTATATATTGTTATTATTTAAATGAATTGTGATTGAGATGTAATGAGTAATTGTAAAGGTGACGTGTACTTTTGGGTTGAAGTGTGTATGAACATCATTGCAAATAAGATGAATATTATACTTGTATCTAAAATGTGCAATGTGTGTGATGATTACTTTTTGATGTGATGAGAATGGATGCATTGAGATTGTTGGCATGTGAATGTGTGAGAATTCTTCTTTCATTGTTGTCATGTCGTGATGATTACGTGAGCATGAGAATTGTAGGACTTTTCTCAAAGTGGTGAAGGGATCCGAGGGTAACATTGGACTGTAGGACACGCCCAAAAAGGGTGAAGGGATCTGAGGGTAACATTGGACTGTAGGACCATGGAAGGTGAGCATGGTCCAAGGTTTGGTAGAACCTTAATGTCCGAGAGTTGGTAGAACCATGACTATGACTGGTCTGAGGTGTATATGTGCATTGTTCTGGGATGTTTACTTCCTTGATGTGTCATGATGATGTGAATGGAAATTGTGTTATGATACGAACATGTGGGTGATTGATTTGGAATTTTTTGTGTCAGCTAAATGGTGTTGTGTCAGATATTTTCCCTTGATGTGTTGTGATAAATAAATATTTATGATGTGAGTACTAATGTACTTATGAATGTAGTCTGTGTGAATATTGTAGAGTGTGTAGTATCTTTCATGAAGATTGTTTTCCTTGATTTGATGGAAATGAAAAAATATGAGATTTACTTTTAAAAATAAAGGAAATCACTTAGACACATATGTTTAATAAATGGATTTGGACTAAGGCTTGGTAAATAAAGTTAAAAATTGATTTATTCTAGTAAGATTAATCGTACTGAGCTTTTTCGCTCACCTCTTTTTCCTATTTTATTTTCACCCATATGGTTAGTAGGACTTGGAATAAGCTCTTATGGAAAGCTGACAAATGAGCATCGTTACGTGGGTCTATGAATGACATCCTTTGCTTTTGTCTTGAGTCTACACTTACCAAATCGTCCTTCTAGAAAAATGCATTAGGACATTCTTGTAGATTTCAAAATATTCAAAAAGTGAGATAATAGTTTGCATTTGTATAATTTGATTGTATATTGTGATAAATTGATTTGAAATTGTTAATGGTGAACTATGTATTCCAATAAATTGTGACCAAGATATTTCAAGTTAGTGCTTAGTACTTAAAAGTAATGATTTCATCCAAGTTAGCACCCACCTAGGATGGGTCATTACACTTTTCCCTTTTTCTTCAGCAATTAACAATCTTTCTTAAAGTTCCCCAGTTTCCCACAATGGAAGCAGGATCCCTTAGTCTTTTTATTCTTGGAAGACTTTACAGGTTGGTTCATTCTCTTGTAAGAATCTTGATAGTTCTTCTTTGAAGTCTCTCCTTCCTCTATCATATTAACTTGGAGAGGTCTTCTTCCTTGCCATCTTTTTGCAAGTCCTCTTCAATGCGAAGATGATTGCCTAACTCCTCAAGAGTTAGGTCATCTTTTAGTTCTTTAAATGATTCTTGAAATTCTTTCAAAGAGGTAGTAGTTTGTATATAATAGTTGTGATTGTTATGGTCTCATCTAATTTCATATTATATTGAGAGAATTGATAAAGAATTGTTTTTATCTCACTAAAATTATCCATAACAAAACAAAATCAATCATTTTGTAAGCATTAAATTTAGTAATTATAAAATGCTTACTTATAGCTTCCTCTTTCATGTACCTTTCCTGTAGTAAATCCCAAAACTCATTTGCAATCTTGACATTGTGGTATGCATCAAATAGATTATTGGATATTACATTCAAAATGTGCTCCTCACAAATATCATCATCTTGATCCAATTTCTACATATCTCGAGTCTAGGCAGTAAGCTCATTTTCTGAATGTCTAGTTCTTAGTGTAATGATCACATAGTACACATGAAGGGAAGTCATGAGGAAAAACATCTTTTGCTAGTGATAAAAATTTTCACAATCGAAATGCTCCAATTTGTTGCAGTCCATCGCTATCTAAGATAGCTCAATGATGTAGTCATTTTGACAAGCAAAGAAAGTATAAAACCTTAATATTGTTGGGGAAAATTGAGAGGGTTGTTTATCAAAATGATAAGAAACTAAGAAAAAAAAATGGCTTAAAGGTACAACCAGGTTGTTGTCCCTGGTCGTTGTCCTTCAGGTTTAATTCTCCCCTCTATGGTTCAAAAAGTTACAACAAATTTTATCTAAGATACAATGAAGCTCTATATTGTTGTTCTACACTTTGTACTTGTGAAGAACAACCCACAACTTCTATAAGTTCATGGATATAGATCTTGTGATTGGAAATTTTCAAGTTTTTCAATCACAAGAAGATCAATTTTTTAGAGAAGAGAATAGGAAGATAAAAAAAAAATTTCTCTGTAGAAAAAGGCAGTTGGCAAACCCTTATATAGAGCTACTAAGTGTCTTTTCACAAGAGACACTTTAGTTGAGAATACAACTGTTAAAATTATCTTTAAAGTTCTTAAACTTTGAATTTTACTTTTCCAAATTTGACTATGACTTCATGGTAGTCGACTGTGCATTTTAAATTACTCAAAATAGGCATCAGGTCAGGTTTGTAGTCAACTACATAGGATTGTAGCTGACTACCAAAACATTGTGTCCAATTATGGACATGTATGTAGTCGACTACACTAGCCTATAGTCGATTACCATAATCTTTTGTCCAACCCTATAGTGGACTACAAGAAGCTGAAGTCAACTACACTATGCTAAATCTGAAATTTTGTTTTCTTCCTCTTTTCTTTCAATTTTCAAATCATCTCAACCATAAAGCAAGTTTTATTTTGAAAATCATCAACATTGCTTCTTTCAATTTTAAATATCTTGCCAAACTTATTTTCTATTTCTCTATTAAACCATTTTAAGTCAAACAATCGTACCTATAGATTTTGTTAGAGAATATGGAAAACAAACAACTTTTAATTACCAATTGTTAGGAAATCAAATTTGAAATAGTTTTAGAAATAAACTGCCAACAACATCAAAAGCACCAATTTCAAAAAGTTGAGTTTTACTTAGAAGTAGTTTGTGAATGAGCCCCATATAAAGACATTGTTTGATAGAATGCCTTGAATATGTAAATTTTCTCTTCCTCTGGATTGTATGTCCAAACCGATATTGTTATCAATTTACTTATTCTAAGATTTACCTCTTTACTTTTTCTATAGTTGTGCAATGACTTGATTTAACTTTTGAACTAAATAGAACTGATCTAGATCTATTTCAAATGAAATGATGTTTTTTTATGGCTAATTTTTTTTTTAAACAATGTGTATTTTCTTCTCCTGCACAAGCTTCAATCACCCATGTTTCCCTTATAATATTAAGTTGAATATGAGTTTTGTTTCATTTTTAGTTTCTAACTTATGTTCCTAGGTCAATTATCTTGATTATGTTCTCTATCAAATAAAGGCTTTATTGTCGGGGTTTTTGTAAGTTGTCAGAATGCTTAGTATAATGAATAAAAAGGTAAGATTCAATCACTATTGTTTTCTTTATAATCATTAAATTCTGATTCTTTTTACGTATATATTAGTACTTCAATTTAGATCACTGATTATTTTAAGTCTTACCATTTGAATTTAATAATTAATTTTTAGATTTACTACTTAATTTTTTCTCCTTTAGTTTTCTTTTTTTTATTTCTTGACAAGTTCACTTTAACATCCCTTTTTATCTACATTATGTCAATGAATCCCTTATATATGTTGTTGCATTTATAAGGCTGGTTTAAGAGATCAAATCTTTACAAATGTCTCCTAAATTTTAAATTTATTACATACAATACAATACAATTTATATTTATCTTTTCATATATACTTCAAATTTTGTTTTATATAAAATTAAAATTTTCTTTCTCAATAAATTCAAACAAATCAATTTGCAATTAAAAATCTGTCTAAAAGTAAAAATTTGAAAAATCAATCACAGAGTCTAATTTTCACTAGTCTAATTAACAAGTCAATATTAAAGGGAGAGCTTCTAAGCTAGTTTGAAGCTTATAAACTAACCCAAACATAAGTCAAATCAAGCAGTACAACAGTATAATCCATAATTAAAGCCCAGACCCTAGCCCATTTGTTGCTCACTCTCCCCTCCCCCTTCTCATTTTCTTCTTATTCTTCTTCTTCTACATCAGATCTTGAGTGGAGTGTAACGAGAAACAGATAATATAACGTTGACAATGAACAAAGGTGGAGGATTGGGAAGTGGAGTTGGTGGTGTGGGAAGTGGAGGTGGGCCCACAGTAGCAGCGGCTGCCGCACAGAAGCAAAAGGCTTTCGTGTAGAGAGTGGAGACTGATATTGGCAACGTTGTCGACGAGTGGAGACTGATATTGTCAACGTTGTCGATAACTTCACCCACCTTGTCAATGTTTCAAGAGTAATTATCTTTTTATTCTTTTGTTGTTTTTTTTTAATAGTTTAAAGAATTTGCAAGGTTGTTGTTGTTGTTGACATTAGATGCATTTGTTTTGCTAATTTTTATGTTGAGATGTAGCTGATGAATAGTAGTATTTGATTTTTTTAATGCATTTTCTTGTTGATTCTTTCCCTATTTAGATTACCCACTGATAGACCCCATAAATTTGGTCATCAACAAACCCTGCAGAAGATTGTAGTAAAGTGATTAGTAGGGTATCGTTATTGGCCAAGGATTGCGGGTACTCCTATACTAAAGAGTCATAAAAAAAATAAATTTGATTGGTTGGTTTAATTAGCAGTTCATAAACAAATATAAATCTTCATCTATTAACATATTGCACAAAATTAGGGGGGGTTTCGTGATCTGATTTTTTTTTTTCGAATTATACTAAGGAAATTTAAGAATAATTATTTACAATTGATCATTTTCTCTCACAGTTCAGAAAATCAAATTTATTAAATGACTAATCAAATTGGTTCAATGTAGACAATGAATTCATGCCTCAATCACATATCAGAATTGAATCAAAGTGCAAGCCTAAAGAGATCACGCATTTTATAAATTCCTTTTTAGATAATCCCTAAGCTTAGGAAAATTCCATCAGCTAGTTATTTTGTTTAAGCAATCAAGTTAATACTCAGCGCATCCTTACAATTACTTAAACAAATCATTAAGATCAAAAGGAATTATGATTCAATAACTTGTTCCTTATTCCTACGAAAAAGTCTATGGATAAAGAACATGCAATTCCCAGAACATTGGCTATTGTTCATAGCTTTTACCACTTTAAATCGGACTTCGGATCAATTAGGTGATCGAAAGTGTGATTATGGCTTCAATGATTTGCAAAATCAAAGTTGTAGCTTTTTCCACTTTAAATCGTACTCCAGATCAATTAGGTGATAGAAAGTGCCATTATGGATAAGGAACTGAAAATTCAACATGGATAAAGAGCATGCAATTTCCAGAACATTGGCTATTGTTCATAGCTTTTACTACTTTAAATCGTACTCCGGATCAATTAGGTGATTGAAAGTGCCATTATTGGCTTCAATGATTTGCAATATCAAAGTTTTCAATATAATAGAACTAAAAATTCAACCTATGTAATAGAGATCATGAATTCATATATCTACATATCATGAACAATTCGAAATCATAAAAACAATAAATTTGAAAATTAACAAACTCATTGAATTAACAATAAACTCCAACATAAGAATCAAAATCAATATTCTTTAATCAAATAACAACCAAGTCTGAAACAATTAAAAAGAATAATCGTAAGGGTTACACTTCTTTAACACACTTAAGGATGCTTGAGATATTAATGGTGATGATCCTCACGGCTATAGCTGATCGATGAAGGAGAACACAATCTGGGGAAGTCCTTATGTGCTTACAATTGGAGATGGAAAAGTTGAGTGTTTCAGCCTCTTGCTTCTTGAGTTGGAGTAGAGAGCTCTCCGAAAAGATGATGAGAAAAAGATCCCCTCAAAAGAGTTTTCGACTTTGTATATATAGAAGAGAAACGAGGGTTGCGGCTGTGCACATGTGGGAGGACAATTAAAGTGGCTGACTAGGCTTGTTTAGAGTGTAAATTAGGGTTGCGGCTGGGCTTAATTTGGAGAGAATTTTGGGTGGCCGGTTGGGCTTTAATTAGAAAGAAAATAATAGATGGCTGGCTTGTGCAAAATTAGGAGAGAAATTAGGGTTTTTGGCTATCACAATGAGAAATAAAAATATGTGGCTGGCATGTGCAAAATTAGGAGAGAACTTAGGGTTTTGGGCTGTGCACAATTGGAAATAAAAAATAGGGTTTCGGTTGGGCTTATTTAAAAGGTAAATTAATGACATGGGTATATCCAACCTAACATGGGCCTGCCCAACAAAAATCACATAAAACTTTTGTCAACTAACCAAGGTGCAAGGTCCAAACCCAAAGTAGAAGAAAATTCGGACGCAACAGCCTACTAGGTTGAGGCCCATCATAATAGGCTCAAACGATATCTTTTTTGAGACTTTCTTAGGTACAAATTGAAATTCAAGACGTCATCTTTCCAACCCAACAAGTTTCAGCCCATTTGGAGATGCATGTAAGAAGATATGACCATTTTAAGTCTGGTCGTTGGGTCATCCTGAATTCCAAGGTGGAAATTCCCTACAAAGAAATCAGAAAATAATAAATAGGGAAAGTTTCCATAATTAGAAACATGAAAGATATAAAAAATGCAGGTTTCCAAATCAGGAAAGTTTCTTAGAATGATAAAATTATTTTCTTGATCCACTTATATTTCCTAAAGTAACTAGGAAAACTCATTTTTGCACCTTCTTTTGCCATTCCCACGTTCACAAGCTCACTAAACACTAAGAATAGAAACTAAGCTTAAAATAATAAAATTAAGAGAATTACAAAGCCAAATAAGGTAGGAAAGGTATTAAAAACATCACACAAAGTGTTTCTATCAAATTCTCATCTTCTTTTTTTGTTGCTTCATGTTGTTCTTTGTATTAGCCTAAAAAATGTTCGAAAGTTGAAAGATTCTTTGTATTCCAGTTTTAATTCAATATGTTGAATACATAATTAATATCTGATATTTGTTTCAGCACAAGTACTGTTATATTTAATTGAGTTATAATAAACAAAAAAAAATGGTTGGCTGAACATTATTGTATGGGACCCTTCTTGTGAATCAGTGTTTATAGTACAAAAGGTTTGGCTTGATTTAATGTAAGGAGCTAAAAGGAAGCTTTAGTCTGGGCACTGTGAAATGCATAATTTTCTACCCTTGATAAGAGAAAATGGCTTTTGATTGAGCCTAGTTACTAAAGAATTTGTGCAGTCTTCATGGAATCTAAGGTATTACCAACTTCCACAACTTGTAATTTGTTGATTAGCTGCCCATATTAAGGACTCTGTGATTATATATATTCAATCCAAGGGTACAAAACCGAATACTAGATAGTTTAGCCTTGAACAGGGTAGATGGAGGAAAAGGATTTATGAGCGTTGCTGCAACTAATTTTGAATTAAGGCTTAGTTGAGTATAGCTGAGTATTAAATAAATTTTACAAAAGAAGCTTAACTCCTTAAACATGGTTAGTGTAGTCAATAGAAAAATAGGAAAGCAAAAAAAAAATATCTAACATCTAGAAGCCGTTCTTATGAACTGCAGGAGTCGGATCTAAGAAAAATTGTATTCCAACTTAATTTTGAACTAGAAAGATGATGTAAGAAACCGATATCAATGTCATAAGAAATTCTTGATTATTTTCATTGGATAAATCTAATACCATGACTTCAATTTGGAGATGCTGTAAATGTTGAGAAGGCCAGAAGGGTGAAGTCTCTTCTGCCCCATGGCATTGATTGGCTCTTCCTCGGAATCTCAAGAAGCAAAATTTCTATATGCAGTTAAATATTTGATATGATATTAATTTGATAGAACTGTTGAAAATCCTAATAGGATTCCTATTATGTGTCCTAGTAGACCTAGTTTATGTTTATCTTATCTAATCAATGTATCCTAATCTTATTAGATTTAATATTCATAAGTCTATATAATAGACGGATGAATTGTATTCAAATCAATCAATAATACAATATTCTTATAGTTCTTAATTTCAAAACGGTATTAAAGCAATTTGCTTCTTAGGATACTACATAAAAATAAAAATAAAAACTTACAATAGTAGCCAGAGCCACTATAGACCCGCCGCCAGCTGCCACCATGTGTCACTACTATCTGGCATACCACATCTAAGCACACCTTCAGAATTGGAATTGTCTGATCTATTCCGATTTGGTATCTATGAATCGTGACCCCGCCGAAAACAAGCTAGAAATCTTATACACCACCGTAACATCTCAGCTTCGATCTACCTCTTTTCAGTCACCCAATGCCAGATCGAGCACCACCATCAGAACCAGACATCACCAGGGATGAAAACCCAGCTTGTTTCGTCGTCGCCACCATTGCAAGGCTTTTTTTCGAGCACACTATCTGGATCAGAATTGTCCAATGTGTCTATCCTTGTTGTTCACGCGCCAAGGTATCATGACCGAAGGACAATTCTGGCCAAAACCAAATCCATCAGGTAAAAAAAAAAACGGTATGTTCCTTTCTTTTTCCTCTTAGTTTTGTTTTCCGTGTAGAGGCATTTTTTTGTTATCTTTTTTTTTTTTTTTACAGAATCAACTATGGAATCCAAAACTATCTCTAGTGTGTCCCCCATCTGAGTCCTCATATTATTACTACTTGAAAGTTGAATGGTAGTAATTACGTTCAATGGTCCAAGGCAGTGTATAAGTATGTCACTGGTCAGGGCAAGCGAAAATTTCTACCGATCAGAAATTGTTTGATGTATGGAAACAAGAGGATTCCTTACTCATTACTTTGTTGTGGAATTCAATGGAACCTCAAATTACCGATTTGTGTGCACATCTTCAAACCTGTAAGGAACTTTGGGAGTATGTCCATCTGTTGTATTCTAGCAATCTTAATCAGATATACTATATGAATACCAAGTTCTTCCATTGCCAGTAAGGCTATTAGAATGTTACTAAATACTTTGTTGATATGAAGAGGATGTCTTTAGAATCGCATACTTTGATGCCTATTATAGCTGATGTACAGGCCATGCAAAAATACCAAGAGCAAATCAAAGTACTCACATTCCTGGCTGGTCTAAAATCTGAGTATGAACTGGTTCGATCCCAAATATTAGGAGAGGCAGAACTTCCTATATGGTTTAGACTTATGCTCATGTGTTGCATGCAATTTCTCAAACTAGTGACAACGGATCTGTGGTTGACAAATCTACCTTGGTTACTCAAGCTTGACAAGGTGGTCGAACATAAGTTAATAATATTAGTAGAGGCTGTGGTCCTGGTGATATAAGTAGTTGTGGTGGTAGAGGAGGTCATAGTAGTGGTCATAATAGCACTTCATTTGGTCGTGGTGGTGTTAATTATATTGGTCTTGGTAGTGGTTGAGGTTCACTTCCGCAATGTACTTACTACCATTGTTCTGGGCATACTCGGGAGACGTGTTAGAGCTTAGTTGGTCATCCCATGGTCTTCCTCAACTGCTCTTTCCACCTAGAAAGGTACACCAAAATCTTGTCTATAATCTAGTATCTCTTCATCTAGACCTTGGGTCCTTAACTCTACAGCTACTGATCATTTGTTAAGTTCCACTGATATTTTCTCTAGTTTTTATCACTCTTCATCTTTGTCTGATGTTACTCTTGCAGATGGATTTAAAACCACCGTTAATGGCATTGACACTATGCACCCTAGTTCTTCTATGTCCTTATCATCTATCATTTATGCTCATTTTCTCAATATAATTTTATACCTATTAGTCAGCTTACAAAAATTCTTATTTGTTCTGTTACCTTTCTTCTTAATTATGTTCTTATTCAGGATTTGAAAACAAGGAAGATGATTGGTGGAGGGCATGAATCTGACGGCCTGTATTACTTTGATCCTATCTCATCACCTCTTGTTTGCTCAATTGACATGTCCTCGCTTCATATACATTTTCGTTTTGGTCATATGTCCTTAGAGAAGCCGAAGAAGTTAGTTCCTATCTTAAGTCAAGTTTCATCTTTAGAATATTAGTTGTGTCAATTTGGTAAGCATTATCGTGTGTCGTTTGCTTCCCAAATTAATAAATGCATGTCTAGTCCTTTTATGTTAGTACATTCTGATATCTAGGATCCAAGTCTTGTGTCTTCCAAACTTGGGTTTTAGTATTTCGTTACCTTTATGGATGATTATTCCAGACCTACTTGGATTTATTTAATGAAAACTATTTTGAGTTGTTGTTTATTTTTTGTGCTTTTTGTGCTGAGATAAAAACCCAATTTGACTTATCTGTTAAAATTCTTCGAAGTGACAAAGCTCATGAGTATTTTTTTAAGCCTTTTACAACTTTCGTGACTAAGTTTGGCATTATTTATCAGTCATCTTGCTCTCATACATCCCAAAAAAATGGGGTTACAAAGCGAAAAAAATCGTCATCTTATGGATACTACTCGTACTCTCTTATTTCATATGCATATCTCCAAATTGTTTTGGAGTGAGACCATTCTCACAACGTGTTACTTAATTAACAATATATCATCCTCTATTCTTGATGGCAAATCTCCCCACTCTGTGTTCTTTCCTAGAGATGTTACCTTCCATTTACCTCCTCGGATCTTTGGGTCCATTTGTTTTGTTCATTAGCTCCGTCTAGGGGATGAAAAACTTGAACCCCACTCTATTAAATGTATTTTCTTAGGCTATTATCGTACACAGAAAGGTATCGGTGTTATAGTCTATAACTAAAAAGGTATTTTGCTTGTGTCGATGTTACATTCTTTGATTCTACCATGTATTACTCTGAGTCTCATTTTATCTATGAGTTGGCTAATTCATTTTCTTGTCCATTACCTGATCCAATGCCCTTTACAGAGTCAAATCTTCCTCTATTAGTTCCTTCTTCGCCTGCTCCTCCGTTGCAAGTTTACTCCCGTCATCCGCCACCTTCCGCCTCTACTACACTACCAATTGCTCCCTTGTTGACAAATCATTATTGTCCTTTCACTTCATCTTATGAGGATGATCGTCTTATTGCTCTTCGTAAAGGTAAATGTTTATGTACTGCTCATCCGATTGCTAATTTTGTGTCTTATGATCATTTGTCTACTTCATATGGTTCATTTATTGCTTCGGTCTCTGCTATCTCTATTCCTAAGTCAATTACAAAAGCTTTGTCCAATTTTGGGTGGAAAGCAGCCATGGATAAAGATATACATGCCTTGAGTACTAATGATACATGGGACTTGGTTACTCTTCTATTCGGGAAATCTGTTATTGGTTGTCAATGGGTCCATACTGTAAAGGTTTATCTTGATGGTACTATTGACAGATTAAAAGATCGCTTGGTAGCAAAATGGTATAAACAAGTATATGGTATTGATTATGCTGAGACATTCTCTCAAGTGGCTAAGATTACGTCGGTTCATGTTTTTATCTCTCTAACAGCTATGTTTCATTGGCGACTACATCAGTTAGATGTGAAAAATGCTTTTTTAAATGGTGATTTGCAGGAAGAAGTGTACATAGAGTAACCTCCCGGGTTTGTTGCTTAGGGGGGAGTTTGGGTTAGTATGTCGATTGAAAAAGTCTCTGTATGGATTGAAACAACCTCCTCGAGCGTGGTTCAGTCAATTCAGTGAAGTAGCGATTGATTTTGACCTCAATAGATGTGGTGTAAATCATTTTGTATTTTATAAACATAGTAAGGCAGTATGATATTGTTGATTGTATATGTGGATGATATTGTAATCACAAGAGATGACAAAAAATGAATTCTTACACTAAAACAGTTCTTGAGTACTAAGTTTCAGACAAAAGATTTAGGACAATTAAGATACTTCTTAGGTATCGAGGTTGCTAGATCTTGTCATGATGTTTCTTTGTCTCAACATAAATATGTTCTTGATTTGTTGAATGACACTAGAATGTTAAGGTGTAAGTCTATAGATAGTCCTATGGATCCCAAACAAAATTTGTGGTAGATCAATGTGAGTTATTATCTGATATAGGGCAATATAGGCTTTTGGTTGGGAAATTGAATTATTTGACTGTTACTAGACTTGATATTTCATTTGCAACAAGTGTGGTTAGTCAATTTCTCAATGCTCTATGAAGTAATCATTAGGGTGTTGTTATTCGAATTTTGAGATATCTTAAGAGTACTCTTGATCGTGGTTTACTTTATTAAAACCATGGTAATGCTCAAGTTGAGGGTTATGCTGATGCAGATTGGGTAAGCTCTCTATCAAATAGAAGGTCCACTACTGGATATTGTTTGTTTGTTGGAAGTAATTTAGTATCATGGAAGAGTAAGAAGCAAACTGTGGTGGCTAGATCGAGTGTTGAGTCTAAATACAGAGCAATGACGCATACTACCTATGAGATGGTTTGGCTAAAACAGTTGTTAGCGGAACTTGGGATTAACCAGTCAAGTCCTATGAGCTTAGTGTGTGACAATCAAGTAGTTATTCATATTGCAAACATATTGAAGTTGATTGTCATGTTGTTCGAGAAAAGCTTCTACAAAATGTGATCAGTACCAAACACGTGAAGTCGATAAATCAGTTAGCAGATTTATTTACTAGCCATTGGATAGTTCTCGAGTTAGATTTATTTGTAACAAGTTAAGTGCATATAATATCTATACTCCAACTTGAGAGAGAGTATTGAGAATCCTAATAGGATTCCTATTATGTGTCCTAGTAGACCTAGTTTATGTTTATCTTATCTAATCCATGTATCCTAACCCTATTAGATTTAATATTTATAAGTCTATATATTAGACAAATGAATTGTATTCAAATCAATTAATAATACAATATTCTTATCAATTCTTAATTTCAACAAGCACCTTACTTATTATAGGTGAGTGATTTACCAGTCCGAAGCTCACAAGAAGCCTTCATGGCGGAGATGTGTGCAGCCAGAATATAATTTCTCAATAAAAGAGAAAGCTTTCCTGTGTAGGTTAAAATGAGATTAGGATGTCTGACCTGTATGTCACATCCTCCATTTTGCAACTCTCTCTCTCTCTCTCTCTCTCTCTCTCTCTATTTATATATTTGTGTGTGAGAATTACACAAACACAAATATATAAATAGTAAAAAACTGTAGTTTCTGTCATTCTTAGATTTGTCTGTATCTTGATCATTTACCTTTTTTTTAATGGAAGTTGATGAATTCATAATAATATGTGATACGATATGGTTGAGTCTGTCTGGGATCATCAATTAACTTATATATTTGTGAACTTCATGGTTGCTCTTACTCTGATTTGATCACTGATTTAGAATGATTACCCCAACAGGTTCAGGCAGCTGAGACTCTACTTAAATTGGTGTCAGAGCTGAAGAACACATCAATGTTTTCTGGGTTTGCGTCTCTTAATGACCATGTAGAACAAAGAACAGTTGAATTTACCCAAGAAGCTGAAAAAACAAATCGAATATTTGCTAGAGTTGGAGAGGAGGCAGTTGCTAGCCTCAAAGAGCTCCAATCCCATTATTACTCCTCTGCACAAAGGACAAATAAAACCACGTAGCAGTAAACCAGCAATATCTGTTTATGTAATATTCTTCTGTAAACATGGAGAAAGCTTTGTATCTATATTGTAGAAAATGATCCTGAGTTTGAAACATGGAGAAAGCTTTGTATCTGTTTACTCCTCGGCACAAAGGACAAAGTTTTTCTTTCTACAAAAATGGTTATACTTTTCCAGTTGTTTGTACCCTGAGTTTAAAGGAGTGGAGAATTGGGACAAACGGAACAAGGAAAAAAGGTGTAGGGAAGGGGCTTTAGTGATCAGGGATCTATGATACTTGGCTAAACGAAAAAGGCTTAAAGATTTAAATTTGCCAAAAAACAATTTTATAAAGATTACAGATTAAATTCATAAGCTACAGATGGCATATCCACTCCCCATGAAAAGAGGATGGAGGCCTAGAAGAGCAAAAGAAAAACTAAAAAGAAAAGGGAAATCTGCAATATCTCAAGTTTAGAAAAGCAAGATAGAAAATATGATCCAGGGCTAAATTAACAAACAAATTTGGTGATTGTTACAGTTGAAAATGGAAAATAGAAACAACAATAATTTGGGGTTTAAAATCTGAATTGAACAAATCCACACTTTAGACCAAGCTTGTAGTGAAAAAGGCATTTTTTTATCTTGTCTTCTCACAAAGTTGAAGTGCTTATCAAATTGATAAAGCAAGCAATTTTATACAATCAGTTTTGCTCATCCGAATTCCACATCTGAATTGAAATACTAAAATCGATCACTTGCTAATTGTGAAGGACGTGGCTACAACGAGCACCGCACCCAAATAACTGAATCATAATAGGAATGCCGGTTAATATCTCTTCCCCGTCTCAGAAAAGATGCAGTTTCAACAGAGCTTCTTGAGCACAGCTTTCAGATGTGGTTGAAGACAACTAAGATTGGTGGCCATCTGAACCACATAAGACAATTCTCCATTAACCAACTCAAAGACTCGACTTATTTCTCTCACCTGCTCAAGAAAAATAAAAGTCAAGGAATCATTCTAGATCACAAAACAAGATATGAATACTGCTCAGTCTGCAAACACGGGTGCACCAGGTCCCTAACTAAAATCAAGGGAGGTATCTCTCAGGAGAATACCTAAAAGGAAATGTAGATGCAAGCTGTATATAAAAGGGAATTAAATTCTTCCAATAATGAACTCCTATTTCCATTTTAACTTCACAAACAGTAGCCAATTGCCTGAATGACAACAGACACTTTAGTAATCAGAACCTTCTGCTTGTGAAGCCAAGTAATCCTTATTCGAAATGCAAATTCTGTATGACGGGACGCTCACTTGCTCACATAAAGTGATAAACTCTCGCTGTTGAACAACAGCTCTTTTGTATAGGACTAATATATATCTCTAGTCCTTCCAAATCAGCATGTATTTCTTTGCTACATTGAGGATTCCTTAAATTTCCTATCATTGTATGAGCCCCTTGAACACAAATGCTCTGAATGTCACGGTGAATCCATCTAAAATGCACTACACCTTAAATGAAGCAACATAAGAAACCACTTGGCATACAACCTTCTTCTTCCACTTAAATTCTTACGAAAAATGCTTTAAAACCTATGACACAGTCTCTAATAATCATTAATCAGCATCAAGGAAACTGAAAATTAAACATCACCTAATAGCAAACTGATAATCAAACATCATCTAATAGCAAACAAAACTGTTTAAGAAAAGGCATCACCTCCCCAAACCTAATTTTACTCCATTGACCTTGTTGACACCGAAAAGTAGGTAAGGGTAATCGCGTCAAGTCCGGTTGTAAGCTGAGGTCAAGTCCACGTCAGAAGAGCAGAAAGTCATCTGAAAAGGAAAGCTGCTCAGAGTTTTGTTCTCTGGGGAGGACCATTCAATGCTTAAGTCAGTTGATGACCAAGGATGAAGTAAGGGCAGAGAGAGAAAGGAATAGTTGGGGAAGTGTGTAAAAGACTGTCATACTCGGAATAATGAGCTCTTTTATAGTGCCACAAATCTTAATAGGAAAAGGTAGTGGGTCCCCTATGTGAAAATACCGTTTTACCCCTTGAATGGGATGGAGTCATTGCAAGCCAGGTGTCTCCTATGTCTTGGAGACCAAGTTTGTGATGTGAAATTACTAACACGACCATGAGATATGGCACATGTCCGGTTCTCATTGGGTGGTGTATTTTTCCCCACATCATATGCCCCCCAGCCCCTTAAGCACAAAGTTCACTTTGATGGAGTAGAGTTGGAAATTTGCCCAATCCCCCTCTCTTTTTTTTTGGACTTGTTGCTTTGGGTCGGGTGTCGGTGATCGATCTAAGGGCTTGGCATCGGTTCGCTGATGTCAGCCTTTAATCTTGGTGTCGGTGTACCGACGTCGGTTTTTAAACCTGCAGACGGTGCCTTAACATCCATCTAGAGGCCTGTCATCGATGCACTGATGTCAGTCTTTAGTCTTGACATCGGTGCACTTAGGTCGGCCTTTGAGCCTAACATCGGTGCACTTTGGTCAGCCTTTGAGCCTGACATCGATGCACTTAGGTCGGCCTTTTAAGCCTGGCATTGGTGCGCTTAGGTCGACCTTTGAGCCTTGCATCAGTGTGCTTAGGTCGGCCTTTGAGCCTGGCATTGGTGCGCTTAGGTCGACCTTAGAGCCTAAAAACAGTGCACTTAGGTCGGCTTTTGAACTTGGCCTCGGTGCACTCGCACGCAGGTCGGTCTTAGAGCCTTGGGAGATTTCAGTTAGTGACTTACATCGGTCCACTCTGGTCGGTCTTCAGGGTTTCAATGGTCCTCAAAGTGACTCACACTGGTCCATTCACTTCGGTCATTAAAGCTTTAGTGGGCCCTAGTGAGTAACTCACGTCGGTCCACTCATTTTGGTTTTTAGGGCTTCAATGGGCCCTAGTGAGTGTCTCACATCGATCCAGTCACTTAGGTTTTTAGGGCTTCAATGGGCATGACACAAAGCTCTTTTTTTATGGGACTGTTGAGTTCCTCAAGGTACCTTTACGACTTCGAGGGATAATGTAACACCCTTGACAGCTAAGGCATTTAATGAGGTTTGCTTTTTGGAGTTTATAATAGGGGGTATGAGTTCTCATTTTACTCGCATTTCCTCACGTTTCCTTGAGCAGCTTCTTTTGAGAGCTCTTCCCTCACTCTAGCAATCTTGCTTCGGCAATCTACTTCGACCACTCCAATCATCCAAAATTCCTTGGAAAGCGCCTGTTCGTTTTTGCAATTTTCATTATGTCTTCTTCTCATACTAGTAATGATAGTGTAGTGGTAGATTTAGAAGGGGATGAGAGGGACTCTGAGAGAGATGAGCGGTTTGGTTCCGACTCCAAAGCATCCACTTCAAGCAATTCGGTGGAGGAGCACTCACCGGTAGAGTTGACCCGCACTGTCATCGGAAGCAAACCATAAAAGGAGGCCACGATTGCCTTAGATTATGAGTGGGCCAATTACCAAGTTAAAGTAGAGATGTGCAGCTTGTCGAAGAGAGACCTCGAGGACATGATGGTAAGGTATTGTTTCCCCAGAGTGTTCTCACTCTGGCTGCCGGATAGCAACGAAAGGGCCTACAGGCCTTACACAACCATGGGAATTGGGCCGATATACGAGATGGTCTAGTATGTGGATCACCTGAAAGCCGGCCTACGGTTTCCTCTAGACCCAAACTTGGTGTGGTTGGTAAATTATTTCCTTAGTGGCAGCCACACTGACCTCATTAAGGTGCGCTTGATAGGGATGAACCCGAGTGGGTTTAGTTACCATATGGGCTACCAATGTAGCTAAACTGTCATACCTACATCTAAGTTCCTCGTGCTCGGCCCTGCTAACCAAGGCTAAGAGGTCCTCAGCTCGAGTGTCCTTTATTGGATCAGGTTGGACCCATTCATCATTTGTTTCAGGATTCTGGCCACTTCCCAAGGCACGATGAGGGTTGTGTTTGTTCGTGAGTCCTAGGAGCGGGAGAAGTTCAGCAAATTCTCTTCTTTCTACCTCGGAGGTCGGGTGAACAGTGCTCTTCAAAGTGGGTTAAGGAGGTTTTTTCAGCAGTATCGTTCAGATAGATTTGTCGTTCCCACGGACGATGCCAATTTGTTGATGCCGAAAAAGTAGGTAAGGGTAATCGCGTCAAGTTCGGTTGTAAGTTGAGGTCAAGTCCACGTCGGAAGAGCAAAAAGGTCACCTAAAAAGGAAAGCTGTCCTGAGTTTTGTTCTCCGGGGAGGACCTTTCAATGCTTAAGTCAATTGATGACTAGGGATGAAGTAAGGGTAGAGAGAGGAATATTTGGGGAAGTGTGTAAAAGAACATCATACCTAGAATAAGGAGCCCTTTTATACTAGCAGAGAGAGGAATATTTGGGGAAGTGTGTAAAAAAATGTCATACTTGGAATAAGGATCCCTTTTCCAGTAGTAGGAATCTTACCCTAATGGGAAAAGGTGATGGGTCCCCTCTGTGAAAATACCATTTTTCCCTTTGAGTGGAATGGTGTCTTTGTAAGCCAGGTGTCTCTAATGTCTTGGAGACCAAGTTTGTGATGTGAAATTACTAACACGGCCTTGAGATATGCCACATGTCTGGTTCTCATTAGATGGTGTATTTTTACCCACATCAGACCTTATAAGAGAAACACCTTTATACTACTGGTATGAATGAACGTGCACGCTTGAGATAGAGTACCTTGATGATCTTTCTCTACATCCATCCAATTATAAGCTCCAATATGATAATTTCTCTCAACAAGGGCAAACCATTTGTTAGATATAAACTACACCTCATGGCTGTTAAATGGGAAGATTCTGCGATATCTAACTTTGGAGGATTGGAATCAATGTGCAATTTTGACGAATATGCCAATTTTAGGTTAATTTTGACGAATATGCCAATCTTAGGTTAATTTTGAGGAATATGCCAATCCTTGGTTAATTTTAAGGAAGATATTAGACTTTCTCATATGATAGGACTATCTTAACAGGACATCCGATGCATGACATTTGGATATAATGGGGAGCAGATAGTCCTCATTTACAACACTTTAAAAAAAAAGAAGAAAACATCTGAAGAAGAAATGACAAACCAATAATCCTTTTCTTTTTCTTTTTTCCATTTAGGACTATTAACCAACCATCAAGAAATTATTTGTCTGTTTATCCTCGATACACCTAGAACTCTGGAAGTAGGAAACAATGGAAGGATTTCTAAATTCATTCTCCGTATATTAACAGCCAAATCCATCACCAGAATTTTACATGGGCAAGAGATCTTTAAGGCTTCTCTCTTTCTAACATGTTGGTTTGACACAACATAAAGAACCATTAAGAGTGTCTTCAATCAAACCAAATGACATGAAGCATCCTTGTTTTGATATTGTATGCTTAATGCCTTAATCTAATACCTCATCTACAAACAACCCAAGAAATATTGCCTTAGAGCCAGAAATGTAGTTGCACAATAATGTCAGAACATGGAAAGTAGGGTCAAGATAAAAATAAAAAAATAAAAAATAGATAACCACTTGATGGATCACATTCAATTGGAAGCAAATTAAGAAGTTGATTCTCTTCAAATTATAAACGCAGCTAACAATGGGCAGATAAATTACCTTAGAAGCATTACCCACAAGTTCACTTTGAAGCGTTATCACTTTGTCTTCTGCACAATATGTCCCCTTCTGTAATGGGTAGTAATATAAGTAATATAACAGCAGATCAAATACTACTTACACACACAAGCACACATCAAATTATGCATTTAGAAACAATTTAGAAGAATTTGGAGGTCCTACCAATTGAACAGAGAAAGGGAAAGCATTGCAGAAGGGCTAAGGATGAAATTATAAAATACTTACAAAAAAAATTAAAATGATGATGGATCAAGAGAGGTATGCAGGTACCTCAAAGGGTGAAAGTAATATATGATAATTCAGTGAATTGTTTAATGCATTTTACATACAAAACCGTGTGGAGTCACCTAACCTATAACAGAACCATGAAATCAATGTGACTGGGGCATAAACTGAATACACCAATAAAGAAATTTGTTCCAACTTCTATTAGATAAAAGAATTGTGGGTTATATCGATTTTGCATATTAGTAATGTTTAACATAATATTGAAACTAAACTAAATCAAATGAGAATAAAGCAAGTAATTGAAATGGAAAATACAAAAATACCTGAACCTCAATAAGGCCAGTGCTTTGAGCGATAACAACTTCGATGGTACCATCAGGCTTGGGCTGCCAGTAGCCACTCTCGGCATGCATAGGTTCTCCAGAATTCAGTTTCCACGTCTTCTGGGTATAAGCTATCACAGGCTGCTCCTCCCAAATAGAGTACCATTCAATGTAAAATTAGTATATAAAGAGTACCAATGTAATAATAAAGTAGGATTAAAAGATATTTGGTGAAGATTATATTTTAAAGAGTACGTATATACCTTGCCAGAATGAGAGAAATGGAGTTCTTCACCGTAGAGAAAGGAGCTGATGGTGGGGTATCCACCTTCGCCTTGGCCTCTCCATGTACCCAACAGATAAGATAGCGGTTCTATTGCTGGATGCATTGCAGGTGGTCCTTGTGATGGTGGGTTAGCTGTGTTCATCTCCAAATCTCTTAAAATATTTTCTTCTTTTTCTTTGACTGATTGAAAATTGATTCTATCTTTGGGCTTATTGGGTTATATACAAGGCAACAGACAATTATCCTGCTCTGATTTTCTTGTCTTCTATTCCATTGTATGCTCCAAAGATTCCTATCTTAATGGAGGTCAGAGACCAATGGGCTTGAATTGGTTCAGCTCATGTCGGCCATTTTCTATGACCCACATCTCAACATTTGGGAAAACTATTATTCTCTAATAAAAATCATATTTGTCAAGGATCATTACTATTAGATGTCGCAAAATCTGTGTAATACCCGTATTTTTAGAATAAATATAAAAAGTAATTTGATAAATATTACATAAAATTAAAATAATATATACATAAAATATTTATTATTGAATAAAATAATTTTTTTAAAAAAAAACTGACCGTGTAATAAGAAATAAAAAAATAAAAAAATAAACAAAAAAATAACATGTAAACACCTGAATGTTCAGGTGTCACCTACCAGCCATGCAAGTGTTGCATGAGTTCCAACTAAGAGAAAATAGAATTCATGATGGGGCGGTTAGCGTAATATATATAAATTTAGTTTTTGTTTTATTTTATTTAATTTTTATCAAATTTTATTTGGTTTTTTTCTTTCTTCAATTCAAATTCTTCAATTTCTTTAAACACATGGGGGCTGAAAGAAAAATTGAAAGAATAAAATTTTAAAGAAGTTTACGGGAGAATTTAAAAGTGAGTCGAGGAAAACTCTAAGAAAAACATAATATAATAACGTGAATTTTATTTTTTGAAATTTAGCATACACGAAATTACCTGGAATTCAATGTAAAAATTTTAAAGGGTATGAATTCTTAAAGAATTGTAGAATAAATTAAAAATTTTAATATAAATAATCCACGAGTAGTTCTAATTGCTACGTGGTGAGTTAGATTTATTTTTAGTAATCGAGATAAATCTGAAATATAAAGTGATGATATTGAAATTAATTATTAACCTATGATTTGATGATAGATGAAAGTTGGTTGATGGGTATGATATGAATAATTGATATGTTAGAGATTTATTATATAAGAAGTAATATTATTGAAAAAATTGAGTTGATTAAATATATAATGAAAGAAATAAATAAAATTATTGACAAGCTATGAGTGATAATTTGATACGATATATGAGGAGATAATTTAATGAATATGATCAAATAATAATTTTGAGAAAAAGTTGGATAGCTAAATTGAATGTCTGAATGGATGCTTGTTTTTATATCATTATTCATATGCATATTTCATGTCATTGTTCATATACATATGCATGCAATAAAAGAAATGGGAAGGGGCCAATCTAAATGAAAACCGCGACAGCTGGTATATGCTGGAAATAAATGAAAACCGTGATAGCCGGTATGTGCTGGAAATGAAAGAACCGGGATTGGGTCAGTCTAAATGAAAACCGTGATAGCTGGTATATAATGGATATAAATGAAAACCGTGACAGGCGGTAGATGCTGGAAATAAAAAACCAGGAAGGGTCCGGTCTAAATTAAAACATATCGACATGTGGAAAGACATTCATAAATAATAATGATATTTGAATTCTTGCATTGCATTTGTCTCAAATATTGATTATTATTGATTGAGATGCTAAAACATCAGTCTTGATTATGGTATGACTGATAAACAAATGAGTCTTGCCGAGAGGCAGATCTGATAAGAACGAAATATGGAGGTTTGATATGATAAGAATTTCTAAATAATTAATTATATGTTGTGAACCTCATAACGAGGTAAATGATGATGCTGAATTGAGAATTTAGAGATGATTAAATATATGATTGAAAGATTGATATGTTTGATGAGTAACTTAAGAAGAGATTGTATAATAGGGAAATTATGAAATTGAGTAGTGATAACATAATATTGTTATTGAATTATATGCGGAAATAGATGAATGAATATTAGAAGATTATTAGAAGTAATTAAATTATAAGATGTGACTGGACGTATATAATCGAGTACTTCTAGTAAATTTAATTCACTAAGCTTGTGAAGCTCACTCTTCATGGTTAAACAATTTCATGTAGCAGACAGGACAGATAGATTGGTGAGCTGAGATTCAAACAAAGTCATTATCTATAAGCTACGTGGTCCACATCTTCAAACTAATGGAAAGAAAAAAATTATTGTAAATATTCATGCATATTATGTTGTATATACTGTTCGGTTGAGATCTAAATGATGTAACTCCTCTATTGAGGGTTGAGGATTTATGTATGTTGATAATTCAATTGATATTTTTTTGTATTGTTGCATATATGTGTCTTGCTGAGATTTCAAAAAGTGACGATACCGTCTCGGGGGTGGCCAACCCAGGATGGGTCGTTACAATTTTGATATCAGAGCATTAGGTTTTATGATTCTGTTGACTGCATAAAAAGAAAGAAAATGGAAGATTAAAATAAATTATATTTTAATGAATAGCCTGAGGATGACGTGTGGACATACTAGAGTTAGAGTTAGAGTTGTTGACTTGAGAAGGCGCGTGATGAGGACACGGCTAACAAATGGCATCTTCCTATTCAAGTTCCAATTGGTCCAGTTAGAGGGGCTCGAGCTAAAAGGTTCAAGGAAACTTTCAATGGGCTAATTCAACACATTTGAGCTAAAAACCATCTTTGGGGGCCCAAGGATGATGCTATACGTGATCCACAAGGATAGGCTTCCATAATTCGAATAATCTAGCGACTCACGATTGTGAATTAAAATCTTAGTTTCCCAAAATTGGAGACTTACTCATTTTGGTTGGCTCATCAAGGAAAATGGTAGGCTGTAATTTTACTTATTACCTTTTTTTAATTGTTTCCTTATTAATTTAATTGCTGAATTATAAGGCTTGCATGCCAAGTTAGGTTTATTTCCTATTTCTTAGTTTTCCTTTTTTTAATTGGTTACGAATTCTCATGTATTTAAATAGTCATTGGCTTTTTGGAATAACAAAATTCAGATTTGATTCATACTTTGTGAGAGAAAATTCTCTTTGGTTCTTTAGAACTTCTGAACTTATCGGAGTTTCTATGGCGTTCATCTTCGACTTATCAATCAATCATTTTATAATTGATTGTGGTGTCTTCATTATACCAAGGTTCTTGCTTCAATATAAGCAACGGGTCACGGTCTCAGTCTTCATTATACCAAGGCTCTTGCTTCAATATAAGCAACGGGTCGCGGTCTCATATAAATCTGCTTCTAGACGATATTGGAAGTCTTCTTGATCCACCAAGTTCTTAGTTCTTGGCGTGGATCATATCAGTTGGTATCAAATATTTCTAGTTGCAGGTTTGCTTACCTTTTGTTTTGATTCTTAAAAAAAATAAAAAAAAAATGAAAAAAAATGTGAAAAAAAAAATTAAAAAAATAAAAGAACGAATTTCCAGTTTAGAAAAAAAAAACATGAAAAAAGGTGTGATATTTAGATTCAATCATTTCAATTCTTGTTTTAATTTCTCATCTTTGTTTCCTTGTATTCTAGCCTTTAAATCTGAATTTCTTTGTGAGTTATTGGTGAATTGTTGCTGGAAACTTTGATACTTGTTCGGTTAGTTTGATAAGAACCTATAAAGGATTATTATGAGTGGAAAAAGGCAAGAGTGGTGAGCACATAAGAGGGTAAAAACCAATATGATTTTTGTGTAAAAACACGAGTGAAATTGAGTAACTCATTCTTTGAGTGAAACACGTGAGGGAGTGTGTGAGGTCCTTTTGTTCTTTTTTTTTTCTCTAACTTTGTTTTTTGCAGCAAACATGCCAGACAACAAGAACAAAAATAATTCTGGAGATACATCGGGAGAGGGTGATCCGAAGTTACTCATGGAGGCTTTAATGGGTGAGATGAGGAGAGTATTGAGAACGGAGATAGAACAGGTTCATGAGCGGATAGATCGGGTAGAGAATGCACGTATGGGGCAGCAACAAAACACTTTTAATATGCGTAGGAGGGAGAGAGTTCAATCTAGGGGAGAGAGAGTTGAAGATGAAGAGTATTATCGGAATGGATTTGATGAAGAAAATGATGAGGAATACGCTGCCCAAGGAGAATTGTTGGTTGCAAGGAGAGCTCTAAGTGTGCAAATCAAAGAAGATGACGAAGTACAGCGAGAAAACATCTTTCATACTAGATGCCGTGCAAAACAAGGTATGTAGTGTGATTATTGATGGAGGTAGTTGTACTAACGTTGCTAGCACTACAATGGTTGAGAAATTTGGGCTGCCAACGATTAAACATCAGTTGCAATGGCTCAATGATAGTGGTGAAGTGAGGGTGAAGAAACAGGTGTTAGTTTCCTTCCGGATTGGAAAATATGAAGATGAAGTTTTATGTGATGTAGTTCCGATGCAAGTTGGACACTTGTTATTAGGCTGGCCATGGCAATTCGATCGGCGTGTTAAGCATGATGGCTTCACCAAAAAATATTCATTTGTAAGAAATCAAAGAACAATCACTCTAGTTCCTTTGACACCAAAGCAGGTTTATGAAGATCAAGCGAGGTTACAAAAAGAGAGTGATCAAATGAAAAAGAGTGAGAAAAAGAGAACGAATGAAAATCAAAAAGAGAAAATAAGAGAGGCCGAAAAAATTGAGAGAGAAAATAAGAGAGCCGATTCGGTCATTGAGAGAAAAACATATTTCTATGCAAGAACAAGTGAAATAAAAAGAGCGATGATTTTAAATTAGCCAATGATTGCACTTTTGTACAAAGAGGCATTAAACGCTAACCAATTTGACTCATATTTGCCTAGTTCTATTGTTTCTCTTTTACAGGAGTTTGATGATATCTTTCCCGAGGAGATTCCACATGGCTTACCTCTTATTCGAGGAATTGAACATCAAATTGGTTTCGTGTCCGGTGCTACAATTCCAAACCAACCAACCTATTGAAGCAATCTCGAGGAGACAAAGGAGCTACAAAGGCAGGTTAGTGAATTGATGGAAACGAGGTACGTAAGAGAAAGCATGAGCTCGTGCGTTGTTCCGGTGATTTTGGTTCCTAAAATGGATGGGACGTAGAGAATGTGCGTTGATTGCCGAGTAGTCAACAATATAACGGTAAAGTATCAGCATCCTCTTCCTCGTTTAGATGATATGCTAGATGAACTGCATGGTGCTTGTGTATTTTCTAAAATTGATTTAAAAGGTGGATATCATCAAATAAGAATGAAAGAGGGTGATGAATGGAAAAATGCTTTTAAAATGAAATATGGTTTATATGAGTGGTTAGTTATGCCATTTGGACTAACAAATGCCCCAAGTACCTTCATGAGATTAATGAACCATGTTTTGTGAGCTTTTATAGACAGATTCATTGTTGTTTATTTTGATGATATTCTCATTTATAGCACAAACTTAGATGATCAGGTTGTGCATTTAAAATCAGTTTTGGATGTGCTTAGAAAAGAGAAGTTGTTTGCTAACTTAAAGAAGTGCACTTTTTGCACCGATAAGCTTGTGTTTCTTGGTTTTGTTGTGAGTGCACAAGGAATACAAGTTGATGAAGAGAAGATCCGTGCAATTAAAGAATTGCCCAGTCCCACGAGTGTAGGTCAAGTTCATAGTTTTCATGGACTTGCTAGTTTTTACAGGAGGTTCGTGAAAAAATTTAGCAGTATTGCCGCACCATTTACCGAAGTCATCAAGAAGAATGTTGGATTCATATAGGGAGACGAGCAAGAGAATGCGTTCCAATTGATCAAAGGTCGCCGACAATTCATTTTCAACCCGGATATTGGGTTTCGTTACACATGAGGAAAGAAAGATTTCCAGCACAAAGGTGTTCAAAGTTACTTCCTAAAGGAGATGGGCCTTTTTCTGTCCTTGAACGCATCAATTACAATGCGTACAAATGAGGTTTGCCAGGTGAGTACAATGTTAGGGCCACTTTCAATGTTTCTGATTTAAGACCTTTTGATGTAGGTGATGATTTGAGGAAAAATTATTTTAAAGATGAGGGGAATGATGAGGACACGGCTACGAATGGCATCTTCCTATTCAAGTTCCAATTGGTCTAATTATAAGGGCTCGAGCTAAAAGGTTCAAGGAAACTCTCAATGGGCTGATTCAACACATTTGGGCTAAGAACCATCTTTGGGGGCCCAAGGATGATGCTATACATGATCTACAAGGCTGGGCTTCTATAATTCAAGCTTTGGAATAATCTAGCGACTCAAGATTGCGAATTAAAATCTTAGTTTCCCAAAATTGGGGACTTACTCGTTTTGGTTGGCTCATCAAGGAAAATGGTAGGCTGCAATTTTACTTATTACCTTTTTATTTTAATTGTTTCCTTATTAATTTAATTGCTGAATTATAAGGCTTGCATGCCAAGTTAGGTTTATTTCCTATTTCTTAGTTTCCTATTCCTACCAGAATTCTATTTAGGTTTATTTCCTATTTCTTAGTTTTCCTTTTTCTAATTGGTTACAAATTCTCATGTATTTAAATAGCCATTGGCTTTTTGGAATAACAAAATTCAGATTTGATTCATACTTTGTGAGAGAAAATTCTCTTTGGTTCTTTAGAACTTCTGAACTTATCGGAGTTTCCGTGGCGTTCATCTTCGACTTATCAATCAATCCTTCCATAATTGATTGTGGTGTCTTCATTTTACCAAGGTTCTTGCTTCAATATAAGCAACGGGTCGCGGTCTCAGTCTTCATTATACCAAGGCTCTTGCTTCAATATAAGCAACGGGTCATGGTCTCACATAAATCTGCTTCTAGACGATCTTGGAAGTCTTCTTGATCCATCAAGTTCTTAGTTCTTGGCGTGAATCATATCAGCATGGTAGGCCCCCAATATTTAGACAAATCGAGGTTGAGGTGGAAGTTGAGTCTAAGTCTGTGGTTCCTAGAAGGGAACATGTTGACAGTGTAATTGATATTAGTAGGAGTGTGAGAGAATCGAAAGTTGAAAGAATTGAGCTAAGAGAAGCTCTTGCTCATGCTCTTGAGAAAATGAATGTAACAAATGATTGAGTTGATAGTCTATAGCATAGGCTTGATGAACAGGCTAGAGCAGTGCCCGAGGTTGTTGTAAATCCAATAATGGTAAACGTTCAAAAGGGGAATGGTGAGTTTATGCACGAGATGCAAGGAATTTTTTTGTTAAATATATTAAGTGAATGCTTTGTTGTTTAAAGGATCTATGAATCCTTTTGAGCTTGAGCTATGGGAGAAACATGTAGAGAGATTATTTGGTACTTTACTAGTTACCGATAGGCAGAAGGTTGCCTTTGATTCGTTTGAGTTAGAAGGAGAAGCTTTAGAATGGTGGGAGGATACTCTTCCTAGGGTAAGTTCATATGTTGATAGACCCTTAACTTAGAATAGATTTAAGGAGGATTTTTCTTTTCTAAATAATGGTCATATACTTTCAGAGCCCGACAGAAGAGAGATTTAATTTATTTGAGGTAAAATATGTTGATTGTGGCTCAGTATGATAGCAGATTTGTGGCTTTGACAAGGTTTGTATCAAAAATGGTAGACATAAAGGAGAAGAAGTGTAAGAGGTTCATAGATGGATTTTATATTGAGATTAAATCGAAACTAATTTACATGAGGTATATGAATTATGTTAGGTTGTCAGATATAGCACTTCAGATTGAGAAGGATATGATGGAATTTAGAGGTAGGATTGATCGGTGCAAAACTATAAGTGCACAGTATCGTAGTTTTATAGTAAAGTGATAAGAAGAGTATTGTCCTCAAGGATTGGTAACTTACTTCTGACAAGTACCGAAATTATACTAATCTCAATTTTATTTAGAAAAATCTCTTTTTGTTGCTTGTAATTGCAATATGAAATAAAATTAAAGGAAATAATCAAAGGAAAATAAAGTTGTTTTTCGAATATCAAATTAATAAGAGAAAGAACTTCTAGGAAACCGATTTCACTTAATTCCTCGATTTGCTTAACTCATCTAACTAATTAAAATCAATCCTCTCTGTTTGTTAGCGAAATCTCCAACTTATCCAAAAGCCTCTTTCGATAGTCAATTGGAAATATTCTTGTTCATCATTCTACACAAGAGTATGCGAATTAATAAAACAAGAAAGCATTAAGACCAACGATTTTAAGACTACATAGGTTCATATAAGTCTTTCGATCTCTATATTTACCTATGTTGAAATATCTAAGTTCTAACCTATAATTCCCTCTTTCGATAACAAATCACAAGATCAAAATCATCTAATTAATGGCTAGTCAATCAGAAGCAATAAGCTCAGAATAAATCAGACAAACATAGAAGAGAATTACTTCAAATTAGCATAGAAAAGCAAAAATGGTTTGAAACTAGATTACATCATTTTCCTAGAATAAAGAAAATTTAGTTCATGCTAAAAATTAAATTCAACATAAACGAATTCACCATATTTTTCTGAGAGAAGAAAATCCACAGTGAAAAATACTCGTCGCCGTCGGCAGCCTCTTCCTCCTTGATAGCAAAGTCTTCGAGATCAACCTCTTGAAGATGAAGTGCAATGGGGCTTTTATAGGGAAACTCCATGAGTGCAATGTGTTTCTAACCGATGTGGGATGTGGGATTTAATCCTTCACATGCCGCTCAAAACTTCTGCCCATGTCTTTTTTATTTTAACAGCTCCTATACTCGAATAAAATCTTCATCTAGATGATAGACTGCTAAAATTTGGATATTCTTTTTCTTCAAATCTGAAATAAAATTTAATGACAACAATGAAGCCTAAAACCAACAAAAAAATTTAAATTATACTAAATTTTAAAGTTAAGAAGTGATAAAATATAAGAAAGTATGCAAGGTATCAAACACCCCCAAACTTAAAACTTTGTTTGTCCTCAAATAAAAATAAAATAAAATAACTCCATAGAAAAATCTCATCACTCACTAAGCCATGATCTAAATTTAGATTTCATTACTGGTATCTTACTCTTTTAATATTAAGGATAGCAAGAAAATTTATAAAAAAATTTAGCAATTTGTGAAGCAAGAGTTAAGAGATTACTTTAACCTAAAGCTAAAACCTTGAGTGTGTGTGTGATATAGTCAATTTAACTCCGAACCACCTGCAAACTCAGATAAAAGTAGAACAAGTGAAACCATAGGAATTCTCTCAAAACTTGAACCCATAAGTCCAATTTTCATAAATCCTCTCCACTAAAGTAGTCAACACCAAAATCAGAGATCAAAAGGTCTTTAATCAGGTTGTAATGACAGGCCACAAGGTAAGGGCTAAGAAAAAAATGGGTAAGGAAGATTAAAGCAAACTGAGAAAATACTTGGTGGAAAGAACAATAAAAAAGATATCCACAGGATTTAAATCATAACTCTTTCTCGACTATATGCTCATACCGGTGACATTATTGTTGCAGCAATCAATGAATCAATACCAAGTACACCTTTAACAAAATCTGAAGTGATTTGCACTCCATTTATTGAGTTTTCTCTATTTTATGCTTCATTTCATGATGAATAAATCACCTTTGGGCAAAAGACAAACCCAAAAAAAAAATATTTTTTTCAGCCTCCCACCTTTTTTGTTCAGCCACCTCAGTTCTTGTAGCCTTTTTAAATTTTCAACCACTTCAACCTTTTTTTTTTCACACACTTTTATCAAACATAGCATAATTTCCTTTGAACTAACTTTCTCTTTAAATGTAGATTTCCACCGAAGTATTTTCTCAACTGTAAAAGGTAAATTCATGGTTTTTCAGGCTTAGAACGGGAATGGTTAATGTAGTTAAAAGAATAAATAAAGACTTATATAAAATAAGGCTCAAGGGGGTTGACTATAGAAATACACCATGCAATGATGGTATGATAATTAGGATGGCTCGGAAAGCTTTTTAGTTATGACAAAAAAAAAATACCTAGATCATTTCTCTAATATTTGGTATCAACTAGGATTTCACCTCAAGGATCCATCAACGGATTCTAGAGTAAAGCAAGATTGAACTTCTCTTACCTAGTTAATTCTACTCATACTCTTCATCAGTAAAATGGAATAAAAATCGACTATGTGCTTAATTATGTTCAAGGCCAAAGATTTAAATCAAAGTACCCGTAAAACTCAGCTTGACAAAAAAGAAATTTTCAAAAATTTTCTCAGTCCTATCCTCAATTACAAATTTCAGATTCATAGAGAATTCAATCATACTCAAATGCATGTTTGGTAAGAAAATTCAAAAACTCAAGACTTATAAAATCACAAGTAAAATAACCAGCAATCAAGAGGTCAAAAATTACTATAGGAGTTTACACCCCCACACTTAAACTCAACAATGTCCTCATTGTCATTCAAAGGAGAAAAAGATTGAAGAAATGAAAGAAACTTCTCTGGTTTCATGGTGAATCCGTCATAGTTTGCAATTTCTAGCTCTTTATTCTTATTACTAAACCTGTATCAAAATCCAAATTATTCAAAATAAAAATAAAATAGTAAAAGAAAGTTCTATGTGTTGCCTCTTAGAAGTGCTTGTTTTTAAGTCTACAACAAGACTTTTCAATTTTCCTCAATTATGGTCTCCAAGAGGAATAAGTGCACAGTTCCTCTCAAATTTTTCCCCATAATAGTGCTTCAATCTCTGACTGTTAACTCTGAATATATTTCATGTCTTGTCTTTCAAGTCTATTGCTCCAAATAAGAAAACACTATCAATTGTGTAAGGGCCTGTCCATCTTCATTTTAACTTGCCGGGAAAGAGTTTGAGTCGTGAATTAAAGAGTAAAACTTGTTATCCTGAGGCAAACTCACGCCTAAGAATCTGTTTGTCATGCCACTTTTTCATCCATTCTTTGTAGATCTTTGCATTTTCATAAGGATCATTTCGGAACTCATCCATCTCATTCAATTGTAAGAGTCACTTTTCACCTGCTTATTTTAAATCAAAATTAAACCTCTTTGCAGCCCAATAAGCTCTATGCTCTAACTCAACAGGAAGATTCACACTTTTCCAAACACTAATTAGTAAGGAGACATCCTGATAGGTGTTTTGAAAGCTGTATGATATGCCCACAAAGCATCATTAAGCTTCACACCATATTTAGAAAGAAGGTTGGCAAACAACTTGTTACAAAAGTGGGTCCCCTCGTCTCTAATAATAGCTCATGGAGTGCCAAATCTTGTGAATATATTCTTATGCATAAATTTGAGCACAACTTTTGCATCATTTTTTGTTGTAGCAATTGCTTCCACCCATTTTGACATATAATCCACTTCTAACAAGATATAGACAAATTCAAAAGAAGGAGGAAAAGGGCCCATAAAATCGATTTCCCAAACATCAAATAACTCAACCTCTAAGATATTTTTCAATGGTAGCTACTGACACCTTAAAATATTTTTCATACATTGGCATTGATCACAAGTCTTCACCAAAGTATAACTATCACAAAAGATAGACGACCAAAAGAAACCACTTTGAAATACCTTAGCTGCTGTTCGTGTTGCTCTAAAATGTCCTCCATATGATGATGAATGGCAATGATGGAGAATGGCTTGCATCTTTTCTTCTGGTACACATCTTCGAATGATTTGATTAGGGCATCTTTTGAACAGCAAAGGCTCATCCCAAAAATAATATTTGACATCATGTAGAAACTTCTTGCGTTGGTGGTAAGTGAGATCTGATGGCAATACTTTACAGGCTAGGTAGTTTACAATATCATTATACCAAGGAAGCTTGATCTCACATGCAAACAACTGCTCATCAGGGAATGCTTCTTGGATCTCTAAATTTGGTCTCACTTCCTCTTGCTCTAGCCGAGAATGATGATCAACAATTGAATTTTCACTTCCCTTCTTATCTCAAACCTCCAAATGAAATTCTTGAATAAGAAG
>CM043704.1:1487500-1720000 GCA_023935145.1 Bretschneidera sinensis | reverse complement strand
ATGAATTCATTGTCTACATTGAAACAATTTGATTAGTCATTTAATAAACTTGATTTTCTGAATTGCGAGAGAAAATAATTAATTGTAAATAATTGTTCTTTAATTTCCTTAGTAAAATTAGTAAAAAGAAAAATCAGATCATGAAAACCCCCCTAATCTTGTGTAATGTTAATAGATGTAGATTTATATTTGTTTATAAACTGCTAATTAAACCAACCAAATATTTTTTATTTTATTTTTATGACTCTTTAGTATAGGAGTACCCGTAATCCCCGACCAATAACGATACCCTACTACTCACTTTACTACAATCTTTTGCAGGGTTTGTTGAGGACCAAATTAACGGTCTATCAAATGGCACTGTTGTCAGGGACTGCAAAATCCCTATATTTTAGTATCATTTAACTTGTTAATATTCTGCTTACTAGTAAAATTTGCATATAATATACCTTGTGTTTTACTTGATTGCAATTTTAGCATGTGACTTCCTTAAAACCATTTATAACGTTTGTATGAAGGGAAGCTCATTATTATTTGTATTTCAAACTTTAACTTATATATTGATTCCTTTGCTTTTGTTGCTTAGGTCCATGAATGTCAGCAGTCAGTAGAAAGACTCAGAAACTTCGAAAACGCTTGGCTTTGCTAAAAGAAGTTGCATCTTCCACAAATCAACCCCCACCTCACCAAGTAGGGAGGGTAGAGTCGGAGGAGTCAGATAATTCTTCACATCACTTGTCAGATGAGGAAGAAGACATACCTGACTTAGAAGACGCAAGTAAGGAAGACAAAATACCAATGGCTGAAACTATTAGGCAAATGTCTTCTTCAACTTATGGGGGAGCTGCACCAACTTGTATTACTTATCCAGAACTAGTAGTTGGCAAGATAGCTGAGTTCGAATTGAAGAGTGGGTTCTTGCACCATTTGCCCAAATTCCATGGGCTCAGTAGCGAAGATCCTCAAAAACATCTCAAGGAGTTCCAGTTTGTGTTTTCAAGTATGTTCCCACAGAATGCGGATCTCAACGTTCTGAAGCTGAAGTCATTCTCTTTTTCACTTGAAGATAGGGAAAAGACTTGGTTGTTTGATCTACCCTCAGGTTATATCAACACATGGGAGAAGCTGATGACTGTGTTTCTAACTAAGTACTTCCCTGCCTCAAGGATTACTATCTTGAGGAAGCAGATAACTAGAATTGAGCAAAAGAAGGATGAGGCGTTCTATGCCTACTATGAGAGATTCAAGAGCTTAATTGCATCATGTCCTTCACATGGGATGAAGGAAGGGAATCTTCTCACTTACTTTTATGAGGGACTTCTCCCCCTTGAACATCAATTGTTAGATGCTGCTGCTGGAGGTTCTTTTGTCGATAAGACACCTGAAGTTGCTAAGGAGTTGCTCACCCAATGTGCTCTTAATTATCAACAATACGAGGGAGTGTTAAACTCCACTCGTGGGGTGAATGAGGTATCTTCTAACTTTGCTCTTGAGGAAAAAGTTAAAAAAATGTCTACTCTTCTGTCTCAGGTACTGAACGTGAATGGAGCACAAGTACAACAAGTTGCTCAAATCTGTGGTGTGTGTTGTACTCAAGGGCATCCAACTGACCAATGTCCCCAACTGATCAACAATAGAGGATGAGAGTCTCTTAACGCTGTTAGGTTTCAAGGTAATCAAGGTGGACAAAGGTACAACTCTTTCTCTAACATATATAACCCTAGGCTTAGAGATCACTCCAATTTTCGTTGGGCCAACAATGATAATGTTCAGAACTCTCAAAGTCAAGGGCAAGTGTTTCCACGCCCTCCAAGTTTGTTTATGAGGCCTCAGGTACCTCAAAACTTTGTCCCTAATCCTATTGTGCCTACAAATTCTGGTGCTTCTAATTATGATGAAATTTTAAATTCCCTTGCTCAAGGGCAACAAAATTTAACTACTGCTACTCAAGCTCTTGTTACAAGTCAATAGGCTCACACTAAGGATATTGCAAAGCTGAAGAAGCAATTGGGACAAGTGGTGGACTTCATGCGGAAGATAACAGAGAGTGGAAAATTACCTAGCAACACTGTTCCCAACCCAATTATCGAGCAAGCTAAAGCTGTTACCACAAGGAGTGGTAAGACCCTTGTGGATGTTCCTAAAACTCAGAAAAAAGCTAAAGTGACCCACGATGAGGAAGAGGACGTTGAGAGCACCAATAAGGAAATACAGAAAGGCTCTCCACTTCAATGGCGGAAGTGATTGGTCCTCCATCATTTGAGAATGCTTTAAAACCTCGAGGTAACGAACAAAACCTTAAACACTTTTTTGATTCTAATCCTTTTGCTCGTGTACCTTTTCCTAGTAGGTTTGCCAAAACCATGAGGGATGAATCTAATTAGGCCATCTTGGAGATTTTTAAGAAGGTACAAGTCAACATGCCTTTGATTGAGTGCTTGAAGCAAGTGCCAAGATATGCAAAGTTTTTGAAGGAGCTTTGCACTATAAGGAGGCAGATTTGTGAGAAGGAGGTGGTGAAGATGAATGAGACAGTCTCTGCTATCATCCAAAGGAAATTGCCACCAAAGCTTAAGGATCGAGGGAGTTTTTTTGTTCCTTATGTGATTGGTACCAACAAATTTGATAATGTCATGCTAGACTTAGGAGCTTCAATTAATGTGATGCCTTATAGTCTTTATGCTTCTTTAGAGCTAGGTGCACTTAAAAGTGATAATGTTGTTATTCAATTGGTTGATCGATCTAATAAGTATCCTAAAGGATACATTGAGGATGTTCTTATGCAGGTGAATCAACTCATTTTTCCTGCTGACTTCTATGTCCTTGATATGGAAGATTCGCCCATAAATTCCACGCCATTGCTTTTAGGTCGCCCATTCATGAGGACTGTAAGGACAAAGATCGATGTTTATGAGGGAACACTAACCATGGAATTTGATAATGAAGTTATACGCTTCAACATCTTTGAAGCCATGAGGTATCCATTGACTGACATTAAACTCTGTTTTTCTATTGATGATATTGATTCACTTGTGCAAAGATTTTTGGAAGCAATGGAAGAGGATGAGTTAAAAGTAATGCTCTCTCAAGGAGTGGGTTATACTGAGAATGGAGAATCCATTTCTAGGGCTGAGTTAGAGAAGGCTTAAGAGCCCATTGTGATTAAAACCGTAGCCTCCCTTGAGGCCCGACCCATATTACCAAGGTCTATTCCTCCTTTGTCCCTTCCTATTCGACTAACAAAATGTTACCTTCAGTGATACAGGCCCCTACACTTGAGCTTAAGGTTTTGCCAGATCACTTGAAGTATGTATTTTTGGGGGACAAGGAGACACTGCCTGTTATTATATCCTCAAAGTTGGAGGAGGACTAAGAAAAGAAGCTTGTGGACGTTCTGAAGAAGTGTAAGACCGCCATTGGTTGGACTTTGGTAAATATCAAGGGAACTAGCCCAACCATGTGCGTCTATAGGATCCTGTTGGAGGATGGTGCCAAACCCACCAGAGAGGCCCAGAGACACCTACATCCACCTATGATGAAGGTAGTGTAAGATGAGGTAATTAAGTTACTTGATTGTGACGTTATTTACCCTATTTCAGATAGCAAGTGGGTGTCTCCTGTTCAAGTTGTGCCAAAGAAGTTAGGAGTTACTGTGGTAAAGATTGAGGAGAATGAGCTCGTACCTCAAAGAGTGGTGACTGGTTATCGAGTTTGTGATGAGGACACGGCTAACAAATGGGATGCGGAGCCTCTTCAAGTTCCAATTGGTCCAGTTACAAGGGCTCGAGCTAAAAAGTTCAAAGAAACTCTCAATGGGCTTATTCAACACATTTGGGCTAAGAACCATCTTTGGGGGCCCAAAGATGATGCTATACATGATCCACAAGGATGGGTTTCCATGATCCAAGGGAACTTCCACTTTGGAATTTCGAGAGGACCCAATGAACAGAATTAAAATGGTCATATCTTCTTGCCCACAACTCCAAATGGGCTGAAACTTATTAGGATGGAAAGATGACGTCTTGGCACTCAAATTTGACCTAAAAAAGTTTCAAAAAGGATATCGTTTAGGCCTGGTATGATGGGCCGAAATCCAGTAGGCTGTTGCATCTGAATCTACGTTGGGCTTACACATTTTCTTAATTGTTTCCTTCTGAATTTAATTGTTGCATTATAAGGCTTGCATGCCAAGTTAGGTACTTTCCTTATTTGAATTTTAGGTTACCAAAATTCTATTTAGGTTTATTTCCTATTTTGTAATTTCCTATTCCTACCAGAATTCTGTTTAGGTTTATTTTCTATTTTTTAATTTTCTTTTTTCTATTTGGTTAGGAATTCTCATGTATTTAAATAGCCATTGGCTTTTGGAATAAGACAATTCAGATTTGATTCATACTTTTGGAGAGAAATTTCTCTTTGGTTCTTTTAGAACTTCTGAACTTATCGAAGTTTCTGTGGCGTTCATCTTCGACTTATCAATCAATCTTTCCATAATTGATTATGGTGTCTTCATTATACCAAGGTTCTTGCTTTGATATAAGCAACGGGTCGCGGTCTCAGTCTTCATTATACCAAGGTTCTTGCTTCAATATAAGCAACGGGTCGCGGTCTCACATAAATCTGCTTCTAGATGATCTTAGAGGTCTTCTTGATCCATAAATTTCTTAGTTCTTGGCGTGGATCATATCAGTTGGTATCAGAGCCTTCTAGTTACAGGTTTGCTTTTCTTTTGTTTTGATTCATAAAAAAAAAAAAAAAGTAGTGAAAAAAACGAAATTGGAAAAAAAAAAGAAAAATAAATTTCCAGTTTAGAAAAAAAAATGTGAAAAAAAGGAAAAGTGTGTAATATTTAGATTCAATCCTTTAAATCTTTATTTCTGAATTTCTTTGTGAGTTATTGGTGAATTGTTGCTGGAAATTTTGATACTTGTTCGGTTAGTTTGATAAGAACCTATAGAGGATTATTACGAGTGGAAAAAGGCAAGAGTGGTGAGCACATAAGAGGGGAAAAACCAATCTGATTTTTGTGTGAAAACACGAGTGAAATTGAGTGACTCATTCTTTTAGTGAAACACATGAGGAAGTGTGTGAGGTCTTTTTTTTTTTCTAAGGTTATTTTTGCAGCAAACATGTCAGACGACAAGAACAAAAATAATTCCGGAGATACGTCGGGAGATGGTGATCCGAAGTTGCTCATGGAGGCTTTAATGGGTAAGATGAGAAGAGTATTGCGAACGGAGATGGAACAGGTTCATGAGCGGATTGATTGGGTAGAGAATACATGTGTGGGGCAGCAACAAAACGCTCCTAATGTGCATAGGAGGGAGAGAGTTCAACCTAGGGGAGAGAGAGTTGAAGATGAAGAGTATTATGGGAATGGATTTGATGAAGAAGATGATAGGGAATCAGTTGTTAGCCATAGGAAATTTGGTGGTCGAGGTAGAGAAGCTAGGAATCGGGAAGACAATAACTTGGGTAGTATTAAGATGAAGATTCCATCATTTCAAGGCAAAAACGATCCTGAAGCTTACCTTGAGTGGGAGAAGAAGATAGAATTAATGTTTGATTGTCATAATTATTCCGAGCTTAAAAAGGTTAAACTTGCTGCCATTGAATTTTTTGACTATGCGATTGTTTAGTGGGATCAGCTAGTGTTAAATAGGAGGAAAATAGAGGGCGTCCAATAGAGACTTGGGAGGAGATGAAAACCATGATGAGGAAACGGTTTGTTCCAAGCCATTACTACCGTGAGTTATACCAAAAATTGCAAAGTCTTACACAAGGTAGTCGGAGTGTGGAGGATTATTATAAAGAGATGGAAGTAGCTATGATTCGAGCAAATGTAGAGGAGGATCGAGAGGCTACTATGGCTAGGTTCTTGGCTGGTTTGAACCTGGAAATTGCTAATTCGGTGGAGTTGCATCATTATGTGGAATTGGAAGATATAGTGCACATGGCTGTCAAAATTGAGAACCAACTCAAGAGGAGGGGCAGCAATACACGACAAAACCCTAACTCGGGTTCATCTTGGAGGCCAAATTTTGTGAAGCAAGCCACGGCCAAGCCTAAAACCGAGCAAAAACAAGAAAGTACCAGCCATGGAAATCAAGGTAAAACTGACTCTTCTACCACTAGAAATCGTGATCTTAAGTGTTTTAAATGCCAAGGCAGGGGTTACATAGCAAGTCAATGTCCGAACAAAAGAGTTATGGTATTGCGAGATAATGGTGAAATTGAAACCGAGGGCGAAGAAGATACCGAATCTATGCCACCATTAGAGGATGTGAGTGATGAGGAATACGCTGCCCAAGGAGAATTGTTGGTTGCAAGGAGAGCTCTAAGTGTGCAAATCAAAGAAGATGACAAAGTGCAACGAGAAAACATCTTCCATACTAGATGCCACGTGCAAAACAAGGTATGCAGTATAATTATTGATGGAGGTAGTTGTACTAACGTTGCTAGCACTACAATGGTTGAGAAATTAGGGCTGCCAACGATTAAACATCCTCGGCCTTACAAGTTACAATGGCTCAATAATAGTGGTGAACTGAGGGTGAATAAACAGGTGTTAGTTTCCTTTCGTATTGGAAAATATGAAGATGAAGTTTGGTGTGATGTAGTTCCGATGCAAGCTAGACACTTGTTACTAGGCAGGCCATGGCAATTCGATCGATGTGTTAAGCATGATGGCTTCACCAACAAATACTCGTTTGTTAAAAATCAAAGAACAATCACTCTAGTTCCTTTGACACCAAAGCAAGTTTATGAAGATCAAGTGAGGTTACAAAAAGAGAGTGAGCAAACGAAAGAGAGTGATAAAAAGAGAACGAATGAAAACCAGAAGGAGAAAATGAGAGAGGCCAAAAAAATTGAGATAGAAAATAAGAGAGCTAATTCGGCCATTGAGAGAAAAACAAATTTCTATGCAAGAATGAGTGAAATAAAAAGAGCGGTGATTTTAAATCAGCCAATGATTGTACTTTTGTACAAAGTGGCGTTAAACACTAACCAATTTGGCTCATCTTTGCCTAGTTCTATTGTTTCTCTTTTACAGGAGTTTGATGATATCTTTCCCGAGGATATTCTACATGGCTTACCTCCTATTCGAGGAATTGAACATCAAATTGATTTCGTGCCTGGTGCTACAATTCCAAACCGACCAGCCTATCGAAGCAATCCCGAAGAGACAAAGGAGCTACAAAGGTAGGTTAGTGATTTAATGGAAACGGGGTACGTAAGAGAAAGCATGAGCCCGTGTGCTGTTCCAGTGATTTTGGTTCCTAAAAAGGATGGGACATGGAGAATGTGCATTGATAGCCGAGCAATCAACAATATAACGGTAAAGTATCGACATCCTATCCCTCGTTTAGATGATATGCTAGATGAATTGCATGGTGCATGTGTATTCTCTAAAATTGATTTAAAAAGTGGATATCATCAAATAAGAATAAAAGAGAGAGATGAATGGAAAATTGCTTTCAAAACGAAATATGGTTTATATGAGTGGTTAGTTATGCCATTTGGACTAACAAATGCACCAAGTACCTTCATGAGATTAATGAACCATGTTTTGCGAGCTTTTATAGGCAGATTCGTTGTTGTTTATTTTGATGATATTCTCATTTATAGCACAAACATAGATGATCATGTTGTCCATTTAAAATAAGTTTTGGATGTGCTTAGAAAAGAAAAGTTGTTTGCTAACTTGAAGAAGTGCACTTTTTGCACCGATAAGCTTGTGTTTCTTGGTTTTGTTGTGAGTGCACAAGGAATACAGGTTGATGAAGAGAAGATTCGTGCAATTAAAGAATGGCCAAGTCCCACAAGTGTAAGTCAAGTTCGTAGTTTTCATGGACTTGCTAGTTTTTACAGGCGGTTCGTGAAAGTCTTTAGCAGTATTGCCGCACCGCTTACTGAAGTCATCAAGAAGCACGTTGGATTCAAATGGGGAGATGAGCAAGAAAAAGCATTCCAATTAATCAAAGAAAAATTAACTCATGCTCCTTTACTTGCTTTGCCTGATTTTACTAAAACCTTTGAAATTGAATGTGATGCTTCATGTTTGGGAATCGACGCAGTTCTTATGCAAGTAAGAAGACCAATCGCATATTTCAGTGAGAAATTAAGTGGAGCAGCTTTAAACTATCCTACTTATGATAAAGAATTTTATGCGTTAGTTCGAGCATTGGAAACATGGCAACACTATCTTTGGCCTAAGGAGTTCGTGATTCACACCGATCATGAGTCCTTGAAGCATATAAAAGGACAACACAAGTTGAGTAGGAGACATGCATGATGGGTAAAATTCATCGAGACATTTCCATACGTCATTCGATACAAGAAAGGTAAGGAAAACATCATTGCAGATGCACTTTCTCGAAGGTACGTATTAATTTTTACTCTAGATGCAAAATTACTTGGTTTTGAGTACATTAAAGAGTTGTATTCTTCAGACACCGATTTTTGTGAGGGGTTTCGGGCTTGTGAGAAAAACGTAGTGGGTAAGTTCTTTAAGCACGAGGGATTCTTATTTCGGGATAATAAGTTATGTGTACCGAATTGCTCTTTGCGTGAGTTGTTAGTGAGGGAATCCCAGGGAGGAGGTTTAATGGGTCACTTTGGAGTTGCTAAGACCTTAGCCGTTTTAAAAGAACACTTCTATTGGCCACACATGAAAAGAGATATTGAGAGAATTTATGGTAGATGTGTCACATGTAGGCAGGCAAAATCTCGAGTGCAACCCCATAGTTTATACACGCCACTACCCATTCCTAGTGAGCCTTGGATAGATATTTCGATGGACTTTGTGTTAGGTTTACCTAGGTCTAAATGTGGTAGGGATTCAATTTTTGTGGTTGTGGATAGATTTTCTAAGATGGCACATTTTATTCCATGTCACAAAACTGATGATGCTTCCAATGTTGCTAATTTGTTCTTTAAAGAAATTGTAAGATTACATGGTATGCCTAGAACGATAGTTTCGGATAGAGACACTAAGTTCTTAAGTTACTTTTGGAAGACTTTGTGGTATAAGTTAGGGACTAAGCTATTATTTTCTACTACTTGTCACCCACAAACTGATGGTCAAACTGAACTAGTAAATAGAACTTTGTCTACTTTGTTGAGAGCTATTATTAAACAGAACATCAAAACATGGGAAGAGTGTTTACCACATGTTGAGTTTGCTTATAATCATTCTGTTCATTCTGCTACTAAATTCTCACAATTTGAAATTGTTTATGGTTTTAATCCTTTAACTCCATTGGATTTAACGCCATTACCTATGTCGGAACATGCTAACTTGGATGGAAAGAAAAGGACTGAATTTGTTAAGCAGATACATGAGAAGGCAAGACTAAACATTGAGAGGTAAACGGAACAATATGCAAAACAAGCTAACAAAGGTCGTCGGCAGCTAATTTTTTAACCCGGAGATTGGGTTTGGTTACACATGAGGAAAGAAAGATTTTCGACACAAAGGCATTCAAAGTTACTTCCTAGAGAAGATGGGCCTTTTCAAGTCCTTGAGCGCATCAATGATAATGCATACAAATTGGATTTACCCGGTGAGTACAATGTTAGTGCCACTTTCAATGTTTCTAATTTTAGCCCTTTTGATGTAGGTGATGATTTGAGGACAAATCTTTTTCAAGAGGAGTGAAATGATGAGGACACGGCTAACAAATGGGATGCGGAGCCTCTTCAAGTTCCAATTGGTCCAGTTACAAGGGCTCGAGCTAAAAGGTTCAAAGAAACTCTCAATGGGCTTATTCAACACATTTGGGCTAAGAACCATCTTTGGGGGCCCAAAGATGATACTATACATGATTCACAAGGATGGGTTTCCATGATCCAAGGGAACTTCCACTTTGGAATTTCGGGAGGACCCAATGAACAGAATTAAAATGGTCATATCTTCTTGCCCACAACTCCAAATGAGCTGAAACTTATTAGGATGGAAAAATGACGTCTTGGCACTCAATTTTGACCTAAGAAAGTTTCAAAAAGGATATCGTTTGGGCCTAGTATGATGGGCCGAAATCCAGTAGGCTGTTGCATCCGAATCTATGTTGGGCTTGCACATTTTCTTAATTGTTTCCTTCTGAATTTAATTGTTGCATTATAAGGCTTGCTGCCAAGTTAGGTACTTTCCTTATTTGAATTTTAGGTTACCAAAATTCTATTTAGGTTTATTTCCTATTTCTTAGTTTCCTATTCCTACCAGAATTCTATTTAGATTTATTTCCTATTTTTTAGTTTTTCTTTTTCTATTTGGTTACGAATTCTCATGTATTTAAATAGCCATTGGCTTTTGGAATAAGATAATTCAGATTTAATTCATACTTTTGGAGAGAAATTTCTCTTTGGTTCTTTTAGAACTTCTGAACTTATCGGAGTTTCTGTGGCGTTCATCTTCGACTTATCAATCAATCCTTCCATAATTGATTGTGGTGTCTTCATTATACCAAGGTTCTTACTTCGATATAAGCAACGGGTCGCGGTCTCAGTCTTCATTATACCAAGGTTCTTGCTTCAATATAAGCAACGGGTCGCGGTCTCATATAAATCTGCTTCTAGACGATCTTGGAGGTCTTCTTGATCCATAAATTTCTTAGTTCTTGGCGTGGATCATACCAGTTTGCATAGACTATAGGAAGCTCAACGCTTCAACAAGGAAGGACCATTTCCCTCTGCCCTTCATCGATCAGATGCTTGAGAGGTTAGCTGGTTATCATTTTTATTATTTTTTGGATGGATATAGTGGGTACAACCAGATCTGTATAGCGCAAGAGGACCAAGAGAAGACCACCTTCACTTACCCTTTTGGCACTTATGCATACAGACGTATGCCATTCGGATTATGCAATGCACCAGGTACGTTTCAACGTTGTATGCTTTCCATTTTCTCTGAATACATCGAGAATATCATTGAGGTCTTTATGGATGATTTTAGTGTCTTTGGTAGAGATTTCGATGCATGCTTAGGAAATTTGGAACTAATTTTGAAATGTTGTGTTAAAACTAACTTGGTTCTAAATTAGGAAAAGTTTCACTTCATGGTGACTCAAGGGATTGTTTTAGGACATATCATATCTGCTAGAGGGATTGAGGTTGATAAATCTAAGGTAGATCTTGCGCGTTACTTACCGTCTCCCACTTGTGTGAGAGAAGTTCGTTCGTTTCTTGGTCATGCAGGATTTTATAAACGGTTTATCAAGGATTTCTCCAAGGTATCAAGGTCCTTGTGCTGTTTGCTCCAGAAGGACACTCCCTTTGAGTTTTATGAGGAGTACAAGAAAGTTTTTGAGAAGCTGAAGGAGTTATTGACTACTGCTCCCATCATGTCTCCACCTAATTGGTCCTTACCTTTTGAATTGATGTGTGACACCTCAGATTACGCTGTTGGGGCTGTTTTGGGACAAAGAATGGACAAGAAGCCCTACACCATCTATTATGCCTCTAGGACAGTCAATGATGCTCAACTGAACTATTCCACAACTGAAAAAGAGCTTATTGCTGTTGTTTTTGCCTTAGATAAATTTCTCTCTTATTTACTTCAAACTAAAGTTGTTGTTTATACTGATCATGCAGCTTTGAAGTATCTGATGACAAAGAAGGAGGCTAAACCGAGACTGATTAGATGGGTGATTTTGCTTGATTTGGAGATCAAAGACAAGAAAGGGAGTGAAAACTTAGTAGTTGACCATTTGAGCAGACTTGTTCATGAGGAGGACGTCCTAGCCCTGTAAGAATCATTCCCAGATGAGCAGCTCTTTGGGATTGAGGTAAATGAGCCTTGGTATTCTGATATTGTGAATTATTTAGTTACTAGGCAATTTTCTGACACTTTACCTCGTTCTAATAAAGAAAAGCTTAAGCATATGGCTAGGCATTACATATAGGATAAACCTTATTTGTGGAAGCATTGTAGTGATCAGATCATTAGGAGGTGTGTCCCTAAATCTGAGCATAAATTGATACTTGTCTTTTGTCATTCTGAGTCTTGTGGTGGACACTTTGGTGCACATAGGATAGCCCGTAAGGTATTAGATTGTGGTTTCTTCTGGCCTTCTATTTTTAAGGATGCATAGTTGTATTGCATGACTTGTGACAGGTGCTAGAGGACAGGTAACTTAGGCTCTATGGATCAGATGCCCATGGCCCATATTATAACTGTTGAGATTTTCGATGTTTGGGGCATTGATTTCATGGGGCCATTTCCTTCATCTAACGATTTTCTTTACATTCTTTTGGCTGTTGATTATATATCTAAGTGGGTGGAGGCTAAGGCCACCAGAACTAGTGATTCTAAAGTTGTTGCAGATTTTTTGAGATCTAACATATTTGCTAGGTTTGGAATGCCTCGTGTGATTATTAGTGATGGTGGATTACACTTCTGCAACCGTACGATTGAGGCCTTGCTCAAGAAATACAAGGTGACTCATAAGGTGGTAGCACCTTATCATCCTTAGACGAGTGGACAAGCAAAGGTCACAAATCATGAGATTAAGGGGATTTTGGAGAAGACTGTGGGCCCTACACACAAGGATTGGAGCAAAAGACTTGATGATGCACTTTAGGCTTATAGGACAGTTTACAAGACGCCAATTGAGATGTCTCCATTCAGACTTGTCTATGATAAAAAGTGACAAAACTAGAAATGAATTCAAGGTGAATGGTCATTGCTTGAAGCCTTACTATGAGGCTTTTGAGTAGTACACTGTGGAGGATGTACCCCTCCTAGAGGTGCCACTCACAAAGGACTAAAAACGAGGTACAAAGTTTAGGCTGAAAGACTATAAACATTAAAGCACTGCTTGGGAGGCAACTAATTCAACCGAAGCTGTGGAGGAGCCATCAACATAGATTTGCATTCTCTTTCTCTCTTCCATTTCCTTTGGTTGATCTTTATATGTTATTTGTTTTATGTGATTTTCGTAAATACCTTGTCCAGGTTTATATCCTATATTACATGCTTATTATGATATACATTGAGGACAATGTAGGATTTAAGTGTAAGGGAGGGATCTACATCTTTTTGAGTCATATCATTGCTTTTTAGGACCCCTTCCAACTCAATGATGTAACTGATTCTTTAGATAGATGGTTTTTACAGAGTTTGAGCATACTTTTAAAGATAAAACAAGAAATGGAGTTAATTTTCTTATATTGTAGTCATACTTGGAAATTTTGATGCACATTAGCCTTGATTTGAGTAATCTATTGTCTTAGAGTGAAGCATGGAGACATATTAAATGATACTTGCATAATCCCGCAATATTTGTGAGTTTTTCGAGCCTTGTAATTGATTCATTATGCATATCAATTCAAATTCTCTTCTGAGTGCATCTTGTGAATATAATGTTTTCTAGAACTTGCTTTTAAACTGCTTGAGACGATCGTACATGTTCAAATTTGGAGAAGACAGAGGCAAATTAGGATTTTACCACCATGACTAAATGGTCTTTATCCTGATCGTGATTTGACCCCTAGATAGCATTTTGAGCATGAATTAGCCTATTTTCTTCATTAACCCACATTCACTTACCTTTACAAACTTAAACACTTTGCCTACCCTTTTTCCTTGGAACTAGTGAGCTTGGATCTTGTTTATGTTGATTGTAACGTGGAGATGGTAGAAGGGCATAAGTTCGGGGGAATTTCATATGGTTCTAAGGTGGTTGTTTAAAAAAAAGATAAAAAAAAACAAGATAAAATGAGTAGTAAGGACATAAAAAAAAGTGTTATGATTCAAAGAATACAAGTTCTGAAGAATTGGGAGCATTATGAGTCTTTAAAGTAAGTTGAAAGCCAAAGTGATGAAATCTGCCCTATTGTGATGGAAATGTGGTACTTAATAATGATGATCTATCTATGACGTTATTGAATGCTTTCTAGTTCTGAGGAAATTTTGTGACATCCTTTCTCTCTTTCTTATGAAACTTTGACCCCTTAGCCCGATTACAACCTTTTCAAAGACCTCCTGATCCTTTGATGTCCTGTTTTTGATGTGGAGAGTGGGTGCACAAGCAAGCCTATGGTTTAAACTGTTTTCACAAATGATTGAGTGATTAGTATAGCTAGCACCACATTTAAATGAGTGAAAACCAGAGTGATGCATTGTGAGAAGTAAAATTTGATACTATTTGTGCATTAACTCGAAGGTGGCATATTACAGTTACTCTTGGCTCATTATTCACACACACACTCAAAGTATGAATGTTATATAATCTTAATAACTCCGTGGCTTGTTTTTGAGGTAAACTTGTGCTCTCCGTACTTTATTATGCCATATTACCTAAGGGATCTCTGAGATGTAAGTTGGAAGGATTAGAGTCATTTAATTTGTGTTATGTCATTGTGGTGTCATTTAATTTCTGCCATTTCTCTTGAGATTCTACTAGGTTACATACTGTTTTGTTTTGCTAAGGGACTAGCCAAAGCTAAGTGTGGGGGAATTTGATAGGAACACTTTGTGTTACGTTTTTAATGCCTTTCCTACCCTATTTGGCTTTGTAATTCTCTTAACTTTGTTATTTTGAGCTTAGTTTCTATTCTTAGTATATAGAAAGCTTGTGAACGTGGGAATGGTAAAATAAGGTGCTAAAATGAGATTTTCTAGTTACTTTAGGAAATCTAAGTGGATTGAGAAAATAGTCTTATCATTCTAAGAAACTTTCCTTATTTATTATTTTCTAATTTCTTTGTAGGGAATTTCCACCTTGGAATTATTTGGATGATGTGTCAAAACATGAGAGAATATTGGATTCCACTAGTGACATGGGTATGTCCAACCTAACGTGGGCCTGCCCAACCAAAATCACATAATCTCTTGTCAACTAAGCAAAGTGCAAGGTCCAAGCCCAAAGTGGAGGAAGATTCGGATGCAACAACCTACTGGGTTTAGGCCCATCATAACAAGCCCAAATGATATCCTTTTTGAGACTTTCTTAGGTCCAAATTGAAGTTCAAGACGTCATCTTTCCAGCCCAATAAGTTTCAACTCATTTGAAGATGTGTGGAAGAAGATATGACCATTTGAATTATGGTTGTTGGGTCCTCCTGAAATTCCAGGATTATGTTCCTCTTTCTTAATTTTTGGCACATTCCTTGCATGTTTTAAGGATTGTTTCCTTGCATGTTTCATGGCTTGTTTTATGCATGTTTTTAAGGTCCTTGTTTTATGCTTGTCTTTAGGCATAATTTTAGCATTGTTTTCATGCTTGTTTTTAGCATTGTTTTATTGCTTGTCCTAAGCTTAGAAGGTTGTTCTAAGCTATATAAATACTGTGTTTGTAAGCTAAAAAGCATCATCTTTTCTCGGAATCATCTCTACTCAAAATTCGAGAACCAAAAGGCTGAAACACTCCACCATTCCATCTCCAATTGCGAGCACATTAGGACTTTTCCAAAATGTGTTCTCCTTCATCGATCATCATAGCCGTGAGGATCATCACCATTAACATCTCAAGCTTCCTTGATTGTGTTCAAGAAGTGTACCCCTTACGGCTATTATTTTTAATTGTTTCAGCCTTGGATTCTTATGTTGGAGATTATTGTTAATTCAATGAGTTGGTTAATTTTCAGATTTATTCTTTGATGTTTTCGAATTGTTCATGATATGTAGACATATGAATTCATGATCTTTATTACATATGTTGAATTTTCGGTTCTGTTATATTGAAAACTTTGATATTGCAAATCATTGAAGCCATAATCGCACTTTCGATCACCTAGTTGATCTGGAGTACGATTTAAAGTGGTAAAAGCTATGAACAATAGCCAATGTTATGGAAATTGCATGTTCTTTATCCATGGACTTTTTCATAGGAATAAGGAACAGGTTATTGAATCATAATTCCTTTTGATCTTAATAATTTGTTTAAGTAATTGTAAGGATGCACCGAGTATTAACTTGATTACTTCAACAAAATAACTAGCTGATGGACTTTTCCTAAGCTTAGTGATTATCTAAGAAGGAATTTATAAAGTGCATGATCTCTTTAGGCTTGCACTTTGATTCAATTCTGATATGTGATTGAGGCACGAATTCATTGTCTACATTGAAACAATTTAATTAGTCATTTAATAAACTTGATTTTCTGAATTGTGAGATAAAATGATCAATTGTAAATAATTGTTCTTTAATTTCCTTAGTAAAATTAGTAAAAAGAAAAATCAGATCATGAAAACCCCCCTAATCTTGTGTAATGTTAATAAATGTAGGTTTATATTTGTTTATAAACTGCTAATTAAACCAACCAAATATTTTTTTATTATTTTTATGACTCTTTAGTATAGGAGTACCCGCAATCCCCAGCCAATAACGATACCCTACTAATCATTTTACTATAATATTCTGCAGGGTTTGTTAAGGACCAAATTAACGGTCTATCATTGTGCATGCAAATGGAGAGGCTTACACCTTTTATGTCGGAAATAGTCCATCCCAATGCTGTTCTATGCTCCCTTAACAGATGCAACAACTTTTCTTCATCTTCGGGTGTGAGTGATGCAGCAACAATCACTGGAAATGTGTAACTATCACCCAAGAATGCATAGCGAAGATACTCAGGTAATTTCTTCAACTCTAGAGCTGTAGTTTGCCACATCTTTTCTCTAGAAATTTTAGAATCAAGCCTTGCTACAATTGGATCTAGCCTCCCCACTTCATTGCTATGTGATGCATCCTGCTACAAGGCTCCCAAGGCAAATACACAGTGGAGAAATTCTTCACTAACAAGAGATAAATCAAATTCGCAAATAGCAGAATTTGTAAAATTATAAGCTTGAGATGAAGTGGTGATACAGCGTTCTAGGTGATTAGCTGGTACATCTTCTTGAAAAGTTTCTTCTACACATTTCTTGATGACATCTACCCCGAAGCAAGTGCTTGGATCTTCTGAAAATTTAATGGCTTGGTAGATAACCTCTTCCTTGTTTACTTTTAATGTTAATTCAACCTTTTGAACATCAATTAAAACCCTTCACGTAGCCAAGAATGATCGGCCAAGAATTAGTGGGACTTCTTGGTCTTCCTCCATATCTAACACCACAAAACCAGTAGGAAAAATAAATTTATCCACTTTTACCAGTACATCTTTTATGATTCTGCGTGGGTACTTGATGGATCGGTTTGCTAGTTGCAAAGAAATGGTTGTTTGTTTCATCTCTCTAAGTCCTAATTTTCTGCGAACAAAAAGTGGCATAAGATTAATGCTAGCACCAAGATCACATAAAACTTTATCAAAAAATGAATTTCCAATAGTGCAAGGCAAAGTGAAACTCCCTGGATCTTTTAATTTTTTAGGCAATTTCTTTTGAAGAATGGCACTGCATTCTTCATAAAGCTTTACTGTTTCAAACTCTTCCAACCTTCTCTTCTTGGAAATGATGTCCTTTAAGAATTTGATATAATTTGGCATTTGTTCCAAAGCATCTACAAAAGGAATATTTATGTGAATTTTCTTTAAAATATCCAAAAACTTAGAAAATTGCTTATTTAATTTTTATTTCTGAAAACGTTGAGGGTAAGGAAGTGGAGTAGGGAGAATAGGAGGATTGTCAGGAAATGAAATTTCTAGAGATTTGTCAGTTTCTCTTAATTTATCATCTACAATCTCCTCTTCGCCTACTTTATTCTCGCATTGGCCATTGGTTAGAACTGTAGCAGTGGACTTAGTTTCCTTTGATGGTGACCTCTCAATTTCTCTTCCACTCCTAAGTGTGATGGCCTTGCATTGCTCCTTTGGATTCACTTCTGTGTTGCTAGGAAATGTTCCTCTTTGTTGGACATTGATAATTATGGCTAGTTTTCCAATTTGCATTTCAAGATTCTTCATAATGGCTCCTATGTTGCTACAATGAGTCTCCGTGTTGTCTAACCGTGAATCATCTTTTTGAACCTTGCTTTTATCTCGTCAACAAAGGAAATCATGGCATCCTCAATTAACATCTTCTTCTCACTCGGTTGATTAAAAAGTCTTGGAGGAGTTTGCATTACATTCTTTGTGTTTCCATAAGATAAATTCTCATGATTTCGAAGCCCTGGATGGTAGTAATTTGGCATAGGATTACCATGATAGTTGTAGTTTCGATTGTTGATGTGTTGAACTTATTCTTGACCTTATTCATAACTTGGAATTGTCATACTTGGGGCTGCAACATATTCTGCACTTTGCGGTATTCTTTGTGTAGTCAAATTTGAAATTTGATGAGATATAGAAACAACTTGAACTGAAAGGGCTGCTAACGAATCCAATTCATGAATTCTAGCAACTTTCCTAACCATAGTTCTTTCAGTTGGCCATTGATAGTTATTTGCGACCATTTCTTCCAAAAGAGAAGTAGTGCCTTTAGCTGTCTTTGACATCAAAGTTCCACCAGACACAACATCAACTATGGTCCGAGTTTGCCCATTTAACCCATTGTAGAACATCTGAACTTGCAACCAGTCCGAAAATTTGTGTTAAGGGTAGCATCGAATTAAATCTTTATACCTTTCCCATGCTTCATAGAGTGACTCAAAATCATTTTGGTTGAATTGACCAATCTCACTCCTGAGTTGAGCTGTTTTTACAGGCGGGAAGAATTTAGCAAGAAACTCTTCAGTAACACCATTAATCTTTACAGTGTCACAAATCTCCAAGAATATCGCCAAATGAATATTGGGATCATCTAGTGGCGATCCACAAAACTGGGCTTGTTCCACCATGCTGATTAAGGCCGGTTTGAGCTCAAAATTGTTGGCATGAATGAGTTGACGTCTTATACTTGAGTAGTTGTCATTCACAACTGGCCATACATAATCCTTAAAGGTGCATAGTTGTGCATCATGTTGTCCATCAGCCATAGCTAGTACTTTATTTTTTCTTCATGATCTAAAAGTTTTTTCAATCTCCATATCAAAAGGGTTAATGTCAAGATATCTAGCACGACGCATGCAACATCAAAAACACACCTGTAGAAAAAAAAATAATAATAAAATTCTAAATTAAAACCAAGATTGCTTTGTATCGATATTGGCAAAAATAAGAAGAAATCAATCCCTGGCAACGACGCCAAAAACTTGATCGGTGCAAAACTGCAAGTGCACAGTATCGTAGTTTTATAGTAAAGTGATAAGAAGAGTATCGTCCTCAGGGATTGGTAACTTACTTCTGACAAGTACCGAAATTATATTAATCTCGATTTTATTTAGAAAACTCTCTTTTTTTTGTTTGTAATTGCAATATGAAATAAAATCAATTTAAAAGAAATAATCAAAGGAAAAGAAAGTTGTTTTCAAATATCAAATTAATAAGAGAAAGAACTTCTAGGAAACCGATTTCACTTAATTCCTCACTATGCTGAACTCATCTAACTAATTAAAATTAATCCTCTCTATTTGTTAGTGAAATCTCTAACTTATCCAAAAGCCTCTTTCGATAGTCAATTGGAACTATTCTTGTTCATCATTCTACACAAGAGTATGCAAATTAATAAAACAAGAAAGCATTAAGACCAACGATTTTAAGACTACATAGGTTCATATAAGTCTTTCAATCTTTATATTTACCTATGCTGAAATATCCAAATTCTATCCTATAATTCCCTCTTTCGAAAGCAAATCACAAGATCAAAATCATCTAATTAATGGTCAGTCAATTAGAAGCAATAAGCTCAGAATAAATTAGACAAACATAGAAGAGAATTACTTCAAATTAGCATAGACAGGCAAGCATAGTTTGAAACTAGATTACATCCTTTTCCTATAATAAAGAAAATTTAGTTCATGCTAAAAATTAAATTCAACATAAACGAATTCACCATATTTTTCTGAGAGAAGAAAATCCACAGTGAAAAATACTCGTCACCGTCGGCAGCCTCTTCCTCCTTGATAGCAAAGCCTTTGAGATCCACCCCTTGAAGATGAAGTGCAGTGGGGCTTTTATAAGGAAACTCCATGAGTGCAATGTGTTTCCAACCGATATGGGATGTGGGATGTGGAATGTGTTTCTAACCGATGTAGGATGTGGGATATGGGATTTAAGCCTTCACATGCCGCTCAAAACTTTTGCCCACGTCTCTTTTATTTTAGTAGCTCCTATACTCAAATAAAATCTTCATCTAGATGATAGGCTGCTAAAATTTAGATCTTCATTTTCTTCAAATACGAAATAAAATTTAATGAAAATAATGAAGCTTAAAACCAACAAAAAAAAATAAAATTATACTAAATTTTAAAGTTAAGAAGTGATAAAATATAGGAAATTATGCAAGGCATCAAGGAGGAATTGGCTGAAGAGGTTTAGATTTAAGGAACCCAGAGGTGGTAGCAGTATGAGTGTGCAGGGTGGGAGATCACCCCAGAGGAGACGTTCCTTGTCACAGGGAACTATAATATAGAGTCAGAGCCAAGTAGGATCTGTTTATTTTGTAGCTCAGAGTAATATTGGTGGGACCCTTAGATTTGGGAGACGGACTATGGGAACTGGAAGTTGTGGTAGAGGAGCAAGTATGCCACTAAGGGGAAATCTGTTGAGATAAGTATTGGAGGTGTTGGAAGAAGACAAGTGGAGAAAGGTGGTGGATTAGGAAGTATGCAGGACAGAGGCAAAGAAGTAGTTACTGAAAGAGGGTAAGGTAATCAAATGCAGTCTAGAGAGAGCATAATTTAGGCGTTGATCCAGCAGGATGCCCAAGCTACTCTTGATATTGTTATAGGTACAATATCTAGTCTTGATATACATGCTAGATTATTAATTGATCCTAGTGCAACCCATTCTTTTACATCCAATGTATTTATGAAGTCTATTGGTGCATAATATTATTGTTGAAGTTTCCACTAGAGATAGAGTGATAATCATAAATGTTTACAAGGGTTTTGTGACTCATATTTATGATAGATAATTTGAAGTTGATTTGTTTTCTTTGAGTATGATTAATTTTGATTTGATTTTGGAGATGAATTGGTTGTCGGCATATCATGTCTGGGTTTATTGTTTTAAGAAAAATGTGGTGTTCAAGACACCAAGACAAGAGGAGTTCAACTTTCAGGGAGAACGTAAGATACTTGGAAATTATCTTATTTCTGCCCTGACTGCTAATAGATGGTTGAAGAATGGTTGTTAGGAGTATCTGGCATACATAATGGATTCTAAAAAGGAAAATAGGAAGTTAGAAGAGATCTTAGTAGTGAAAGATTTTCCTGATGTGTTTCGTGAATAGTTGTCTAGATTGCCTCATAGTAAGGAGATTTAGTTTTCTATAGATGTGATTTTGGGTTCAACACACATATCTATAGCACCTTATAGAATGACACTAGCTGAGTTGAGAAAGTTGAATGTACCATTTTAAGAATTGTTAGATAAACAATTTATCAAACCTAATATGTTTGGAGAGCCTCTGTGTTGTTTGTGAAAAAGAAAGATGGAACGATAAGATTGTATATAGACTACAGACAGCTGAATAAGATCACTATTAAGAAAAAATATCCTTTGTCTAGGATAGATGATTTGTTTAAACTATTATAGAGAGTGAGGGTGTTTTCGAAGATAAACCTGAGATCATGTTATCACCAGTTAATGATAAAGGAGGGAGATGCGCCTAAAACTACATTTGGGACACGTTATGGTCATAAGTTCTTGTGGTGCCATTTGAGTGGACTAATGCTCTAGCAACATTCATGGACTTGATGAATAAAATGTTTAAGCCATTTCTTGATAATTTTGTGGTTGTATTCATTGATAACATCTTGGTGCATTCTAAGACAAAGGAATAGCATGTAAAACATTTAGAAATTTTGTTGGAGATTTTAAAGAAAGAGAGATTGTATGCTATAATTTTCTAAATGTGAATTTTGGCTGAATGAAATAACTTTCTTGGGGCATGTAATATCTGAAGATGATATAACAATTGATTCACAAAAGGCAGAGGCAATGTTGAGTTGAGAAAGACCAACTAATGTGACTGACATTAGAATCTTCTTAGGGTTAGCTAGTTATTATAGAAGATTCATTCAGAATTTTTCTATTATTGCAGTACTGTTGACTAGATTGACCATGAAGGAAGTGAAGTTTAGGTGGTCAGAAGAATATGAGAGGAGTTTTTAGTTATTAAAAGAGAAATTGACTACTGCTCTGGTATTAGTGCTTCCTTCTGGTGATAAAGGATTTGTGGTATATAGTGATATGTCACATTAGGGGTTAGGATGTGTGTTAATGCAACATGGGAGAGTTATAGCTTATACTTCTATACAATTGAAGAATCATGAGAGAAATTGCCCTACCCATGACTTAGAGTTAGCAGTCATAATGTTTGCTTTGAAGATTTGGAGACATCATCTGTATGGAGCCATTTGTGAGATATTTACTGACTATAAGAGTTTAATATACTTAAATACCCAGAGAGGGCTGAAATTAAGACAGAGGCATTGGATGGAGTTGATTTGTAATTATAATTGTACAATACATTACCATTTAGGGAAAGTGATGATAAGAGTCATAAAATGCATCTAAACAATACTTAATTGTTAACACTTTAGGGTTAATCTCGGTTGTAATCGTACTTTTAAATATTGATAACTCTAAAGTGTTATTCATAAATCATTGACTTAATTCGATGCATTTTCAGGTGCGTTGAGTACAAAAGAGATGATAAAGCGATCCATGTTTAAAGCACCAAAAGATCTTGGGTGTCGGTGCTCGTTTTTGTCCACGGTTTAGACATTTCCAAAAATGATTTAAAGATGATTAAAAGTCTAAACCAAGGTTGGAGCAATAAAGTACATTGAGTTGAAAGACTGCACACAAGTGTGTGCATCACTTTGGAACAAGTTAAGGGTAGGCACACTAGTATGTGCACTTCTGCATACAAGCTGAAGGAGTTTCACTAAATTGTCAGAATTTCCCGTACAGATCAATCAACTTTGCAGATTAAACTGTATTGATGTAGGAAGAACCAGGTGATGAGCCATATATGCTTAGAAAGATCCGGAAGTCTATTTTCTGGAGAATTTTACGGTTTGGAAAAAGGATTTTTCTAGTGAAAGTTATGGCGGATTTAGCAGAAACAGTTCAGGCCTCCAGAACAAAGCCCAGCGCCTCACCTCTCACTGTCCAGCGCCCCAGCGCCCAGGAAAACAAGAGTGAGCGCCTAGGCGCCCATGAACCAGCGCCCCAGCGCCCAGGCAAACAAGAGAGCGCCTAGGCGCCCATGAACCAGCGCCCCAGCGCCCAGGCACACAAGAGTGAGCGCCTAGGCGCCCATGAACCAGCGCCCCAGCGCCCAGGCACACAAGAGTGAGCGCCTAGGCGCCCATGAACCAGCGCTGCGCCCCTCAGCCATCAGCGCCGCGCCCCTTGCCAACTAACGCTGCACCTTTACTTTCCAGCGCCCAGGCGCACACTTGGACACGCGCACATGCTGCTGGACCCACTTCACGTTCCAGCCTTCACTTTCCAGCGCCCAGGCGCACGCTCAGACAAAGCCAGCAGCGCGCACATGCTGCTGGACCACCTTCACGTTCCAGCCTTCACTTTCCAGCAGTGCGCACATGGACTCCAATTCAGACTCAAATTAAGAAAAGCAAAGACAGCTCTCCCTCGTGGGCTATAAATATATGCTTAAGGTTTGCAGCCGGGAGAGAGCTCGGGGAGAAAAACAAAGACAGTTTTTGATAGATACAAATTAGAGAAGTTTTTAGCATTTTGTTTAAGTTTTCGTGAGTTGGAAATCAAGGAGAGAACATCCACATTGTTCTTCCACCTTGAGCTCCATGGCCAAGAAATAAAGGGGAGAACATCTATATTGTTTTTCCACCTTGAGTTTCATGGCTAACTAATCATCAAACAAGGGAAAGGGATGAATCCTTAGGGTTTTATTGTTCCTTATTTCCTGTTCTTGATTCATTTGTATGGACTTATTGTTAAAACATTGTCTATGATTTACTCTTTGATTAATTAAGAAGGATTTGAGTTCATGTGATAGCTGTATTCTATATTCTTCTTCTTTTAGTTTCTCTCAATCCGGTGATTGCATCCTTCTACTCCACATAAGTCTAGTCAAGCTTTTCTTATGTCAAGTTGTTTGGATGTAATTGATTTCGGTATATTTATCTTATAGATCGGCCATTACTGTGATATCATTATTGCAATATATTGTCGTTTCTTGCTAATCTATAAGATAAATCATGTGTGCTTGAATTGAAATCAAAGAGTAATTTGTAGCAATTATATTAGAGATATAAATGTGCTTGATTGAATACTTTCCGATTGCCTGTTTAGGATGTGAAACTTGCAATTGAGATAAAAATTTGAATCAAGAGTGGAAATAGGGAACGAACCTAAGGAGGATTCCCGGAACCTTGTTATTTCTTATTTATATTCTTTGTTATATTCGCACAATTCTTTTACACAATATTGCATTATCAAAACTCATATTCTCTCATCTAATCATTATCGTTAGTGTTAAAGTTTACACCTTCTTTCGTAATTAACTTGTTTCCCTGTGGAATCGACACCCCAAAACTATACTACAATAACCGCGTTATGTTTTGGGCGTAATCAAATTTTGGCGCCGTTGCCGGGGAAACGCGCTTAAGTACAAAGGAAGCTTGTCAACTTTAAGTAAAAATAAAAAAATATATTAAGAAAAAAAATCGTAAATATTTTTCTTTTCAGCACTTTGTAAATACCGTAATATTGTTCCTTTACTTTTATTTTTTTTAATTTTCTTTTATTATTCTGTTTTATTTATTTGTTTATTATTCTATTTTATTTATCTGTTTATTATTCTGTTTTATTTATCTGTTTATTATTCTGTTTTATTTATTTGTTTATTATTCTGCTTTATTTATTTAATTATTTATTATTCTGTTTTACATTTTTTATTTCCCCTCTAAATTAATTAGTGCATGCTTAAACCGAGAGATTCGCGAGGCAGATTCATTAGAGGACCCGAATTAGAGTCACTCTCTCCTTCCACGTCCGTTAGTGAAACCTCGCCTAGATCATACCATAGTGCACCCCCATCCGAGAATTTAGAGGATTTCGATAACATGGCCGGCAATCACAATGAAAATGTTGCTAGGACACTTAAAGACTATTTGCACCCTAGCCGAACGGCCACACCCTCTTGTATCATGTTCCCCCCTAATGCCCCACAAGCTGAGTTTAAGCCGGGCATGATACAATTGCTACCAACTTTCCATGGGTTTGAGAATGAAAGCCCCTATATCCACATTAGGGAATTCGAGGAAGTAGTAGCAACCTTCCAAAATAGGGCTGATATGGTGGACACTGTCAGACTCCGGTTTTTCCCTTTTTCACTTAAGGAAAAAGCCAAGACTTGGTTGTACTCATTAAGGCCTAGGTCTATTGGTAGTTGGGATGAGATGACCCGAGTTTTCTTCCAAAAACACTTCCCAACCCATAAGACCAACAACCTTAAGAGACAAATCTCAAACTTTGCACAAAAGGAGAGTGAAACCTTATATCAAGTTTGGGAACGTTTCAAGGACCTTTTAAATTCTTGTCCACACCATGGGTATGAAAGTTGGCGGGTAGTCAGCTATTTCTATGATGGACTCCTAAGTAGGGAGAGGCAATTCATAGAAATGATGTGTAATGGGGATTTTCTTCAAAAAGATCCCGATCAAGCCATAGATTTCCTAGATGACCTATCAGAAAAAGCCCACACTTGGACAGGACCGAGTGCCATTGAAAGTACTAGGAGAAATCAACCCGCTGGAATCTACCAACTTAAGGAAGAGGACAGCCTTAAAGCCCGTTTAGAGGCCCTAACTAAGGAAATTGAAGTTTTAAGAGCCAAAGATGCTAGAGCCCCCGAACCAGTTGCTAGGGTAGAGTCCCGTGAGCCTTGTTTCATGTGTAATGGGGTAGATCATGTGCCTAGGGATTGTCCAACCTATTTTGAGATGAAAGGAGAGTGTAATGCTTTAGGTATATCCTCTAGCAAACCATACTCACCCTATTCTAACACCTATAAGAATCACCCAAATTTTAATTGGAGACCCGATACACAACCCCCAGCCCAAACTAGCACCCGTTGGAGATCCGATATACAACCTCATCCCCACTCTAGTACCCAATGGCAACCGGAAGCAACCTCATCTAATGAACCACAACAATCTTTACCTTTGGAAGATATGTTTAAGTCATTTCTGCAAGTACATGCCAAAAGTGTGGAAGAACAAGGCAAGATAAATCAACGGGTGCTAGAAGAGCAAAAAGGGATCAAAGATGAGCAAAAGGAGATAAAAAGTCAACTCACCAAGTTGAGTAGTTTCTTGACAATTCAAGAGCAAGGTCGGTTCCCTTCACAGCCGCAACAAAATCCAAGGGGACAACATATGGCACAAACCTCTGATCCGAAAAATCAAAATATTAAAGAGGTTAACGCCATAATCACCCGCAGCGGTAAGAAAATTGATGGACCCACACTACCACCACACTTGATTCCTAATACTGTGGACAACAAGGATAAAGCGTCCAAGGAACAAGAGGCCCATGATGATTATTCTCCACCGGTGCCTTTCCCTCAAGCTCTCCTTAAACCTAAGGAGAGAAATTCAGCACTAAAAGGCGAGATTCTTGAACAACTTCAGCATGTTAAGATTAACCTCCCTCTTCTTCATGTTATAAAACAGATTCCCAATTATGCTAAAGTCATCAAGGATCTATGCACACTCAAGAGGAGGCACAATGTTAAGAAGACTGCATTCTTAACGGAGCAAGCAAGTGCGGTAATTGATAGCACGACACCGCCCAAATATAAAGATCCGGGCTGTCCAACAGTGGCTTGCCAAATTGGAAACAAATCTTGTGGCCAAGCATTGCTAGATTTGGGAGCTAGTGTGAACCTCATGCCATACTCCATGTACTTGCAACTCGGTTTAGGTGAGATTAAACCAACCTCTGTGGTACTTCAACTAGCGGATAGATCGGTAAGAAAACCAAGAGGTATTGTAGAAGATATTTTGTTACAAATTGATAATTTCTATTATCCTGTTGACTTCTTGGTTTTAGATACTGTTTCTATGGTAAATACAGAGTCCAAAATTCCTTTGATACTTGGAAGACCATTCCTTGCCACTGCTAATGCCCTCATTAATTGTAGGAATGGCCTAATGACATTATCATTTGGAAATAGGACTTTAGAGGTAAATGTTTTCCGAATCTCAAGGCAGCCAATTGAAGAGGATGAGTGTTTCAACACTTATATGATTGATAAGCTTAATTTAGAGGATGAGAACATTGAAGATAATTCTAACTCTTTGGAATTCCCTCCTAATAATTTAGAGTTCAATGATTCTTCAATTTATCCCCATGCCGTTAACATTATTGATATTTGTGATAAGTCACAGGGATTTATTAAGAAATATGGGAAACCATGCTTTGAGGAGTTGCTTGAGAGAAGTCACATGGATGCGGGAATCAAATACCCTACTGCTGATTGTAAATGGGCAACACCAAGAACACTTGAGCCATATGTGGTGGACTTTAAGTATTCCTTGCCAAAAGATTAACACTGAGGCCATTGAACCAGGGGCCTCATTTTCAGCACCACAATGAGGCCATCAGTGACAGTGGTGCATCGTCTGGCTAAAGACGTAAAACTTAGCGCTCATGGGAGGCACCCCAAAGCATATCCTTTTTATTTGTTTTTTTTTTCTTCTTTTCTGTTCATAATTCTTTTTCGTGTTTATTATTAGTATTTTGCTGTTTTCCAGTTTTACTTTCGTGTTTCTTTTTCAGGGACAAATATGCAAAGCAATTCAAATGGTGGTGCACAATTTTTAGCTTCTGTGTACTTTTGGCCAACAAAGGGAGTTTCTTTTCCTTTCTCTTTCACATTGAGGTCAATGCAATGTTTAGGTTGGGGGTGGAGGAAACACATTTCTTTCCTTTTTCTATTGAACTGCTTGGTGTCACTTTCCTACGTTTTGATTGTTAGGATAATTTAAAAAAAAAAAAAAAGGTTTGTTTTTAGCATGCTTTGTGTTAGTCTTGGAGTTATTCACATGTCAATGATATGACCTTAATTGAGATAGCATATAGCACTTAGAAGAAATTAAATCTTACTTCGGTTTGAAATTAATTTAAGTATCAATCTTGATTTGGTTAGAGACTCTAGCGTGTGGTAAGATTGTATGATTAATCGTAAGCATTTAGAAAACTTTTATGTGTGATTATTTTGTGAATATTTTTGCGGTCTCGGCAAGCTCTAGAACTTACTTGATAACCTCTTGAGGCGAATTCCTAGAATGCACATTACTTAAGATATGATATAGGCCATTTTTGAACCGTTTGAGCCTTTCAAACCTACCCTTGCGATATATATCACTAGTCACCTATTTGAGCCTAGTTTCTTTCAAAAACCCATTCACTTACCCTTATAAGCCTAAAGAGAATATTTTATCCTTACCTCTATCTTAAAAAGAATTTAACTATACACATGTTGTGAGAAGCACTTAAAATGAGTAAGGGTGGAAATATGAAAAAATATCACTACCACAACCCAAGTACATTAAAGGAGATAAGTTGGGGGTTGTGGAAAAGAAAGAAATGAAAAAGGAGGTGAATGGTCTTTTATGCCAAAATACAAAAGAAAAGAAAAACAAATGGTGATTTGTTGAGAAAACGATCCTCGAAAAAAAAAATAAAAATGGTTGGAAGAGTTGGGTACTGAAGTAAGGTTATCTAGTGCTTAAAGAGCTATGTTCAAAACTAAGAGATTAAGTTCTTTTACTTGTGAATTCTTCCCATTCTTTCTTAGCCTTTACCTTAACCGAACGTTACAAGCTTATTAAAGACCTATTGATCCAATGTAATGTGATTTTTCTTCAATAGTGGAGAGTGGTTTGAAATGTAAGCTTATGGAGCTTGTTTTTGTGATTGATGTCACGCGATTTATTTATTTATTTATTTTTTAGAGGCCAAGACTTGTATTCATGAATATTGTGCATAAAATCATACGGATGTTTAGATTAATGGATTGTGGTAAGACGGATGTTAAGAGTCAATAACGATTTTAAGATTGATGTTTGAATTATTTTTGGATTTGAGTGAAATTTAATGATTCTATATGCCATATGTTACGCATGATTTTTGAGACAAAGATTTTTGAATCACTCTTGGTTAACACTAGCATTGTTGTATTTTGCATTAATTTCTAAATAAAGAACTCATTTCATGTCTTTCGCTTGAATTGCTAGGGACTAGCAATAAGCTAGTTGGGGGTTGTGATAAGAGTCATAAAATGCATCTAAACAATACTTAATTGTTAACACTTTAGGGTTAATCTCGGTCGTAATCGTACTTTTAAATATTGATAACTCTAAAGTGTTATTCATAAATCATTGACTTAATTCGATGCATTTTCAGGTGCGTTGAGTACAAAAGAGATGATAAAGCGATCCATGTTTAAAGCACCAAAAGATCTTGGGTGTCGGTGCTCGTTTTTGTCCACGGTTTAGACATTTCCAAAAATGATTTAAAGATGATTAAAAGTCTAAACCAAGGTTGGAGCAATAAATTACATTGAGTTGAAAGACTGCACACAAGTGTGTGCATCACTTTGGAATAAGTTAAGGGTAGGCACACTAGTGTGTGCACTTCTGCATACAAGCTGAAGGAGTTTCACTAAATTGTCAGAATTTCCCGTACAGATCAATCAACTTTGCAGATTAAACTGTATTGATGTAGGAAGAACCAGGTGATGAGCCATATATGCTTAGAAAGATCCGGAAGTCTATTTTCTGGAGAATTTTACGGTTTGGAAAAAGGATTTTTCTAGTGAAAGTTATGGCGGATTTAGCGGAAACAGTTCAGGCCTCCAGAACAAAGCCCAGCGCCTCACCTCTCACTGTCCAGCGCCCCAGCGCCCAGGAAAACAAGAGTGAGCGCCTAGGCGCCCATGAACCAGCGCCCCAGCGCCCAGGCAAACAAGAGAGCGCCTAGGCGCCCATGAACCAGCGCCCCAGCGCCCAGGCACACAAGAGTGAGCGCCTAGGCGCCCATGAACCAGCGCTGCGCCCCTCAGCCATCAGCGCCGCGCCCCTTGCCAACTAACGCTGCACCTTTACTTTCCAGCGCCCAGGCGCACACTTGGACACGCGCACATGCTGCTGGACCCACTTCACGTTCCAGCCTTCACTTTCCAGCGCCCAGGCGCACGCTCAGACAAAGCCAGCAGCGCGCACATGCTGCTGGACCACCTTCACGTTCCAGCCTTCACTTTCCAGCAGTGCGCACATGGACTCCAATTCAGACTCAAATTAAGAAAAGCAAAGACAGCTCTCCCTCGTGGGCTATAAATATATGCTTAAGGTTTGCAGCCGGGAGAGAGCTCGGGGAGAAAAACAAAGACAGTTTTTGATAGATACAAATTAGAGAAGTTTTTAGCATTTTGTTTAAGTTTTCGTGAGTTGGAAATCAAGGAGAGAACATCCACATTGTTCTTCCACCTTGAGCTCCATGGCCAAGAAATCAAGGGGAGAACATCTATATTGTTTTTCCACCTTGAGTTTCATGGCTAACTAATCATCAAACAAGGGAAAGGGATGAATCCTTAGGGTTTTATTGTTCCTTATTTCCTGTTCTTGATTCATTTGTATGGACTTATTGTTAAAACATTGTCTATGATTTACTCTTTGATTAATTAAGAAGGATTTGAGTTCATGTGATAGCTGTATTCTATATTCTTCTTCTTTTAGTTTCTCTCAATCCGGTGATTGCATCCTTCTACTCCACATAAGTCTAGTCAAGCTTTTCTTATGTCAAGTTGTTTGGATGTAATTGATTTCGGTATATTTATCTTATAGATCGGCCATTACTGTGATATCATTATTGCAATATATTGTCGTTTCTTGCTAATCTATAAGATAAATCATGTGTGCTTGAATTGAAATCAAAGAGTAATTTGTAGCAATTATATTAGAGATATAAATGTGCTTGATTGAATACTTTCCGATTGCCTGTTTAGGATGTGAAACTTGCAATTGAGATAAAAATTTGAATCAAGAGTGGAAATAGGGAACGAACCTAAGGAGGATTCCCGGAACCTTGTTATTTCTTATTTATATTCTTTGTTATATTCGCACAATTCTTTTACACAATATTGCATTATCAAAACTCATATTCTCTCATCTAATCATTATCGTTAGTGTTAAAGTTTACACCTTCTTTCGTAATTAACTTGTTTCCCTGTGGAATCGACACCCCAAAACTATACTACAATAACCGCGTTATGTTTTGGGCGTAATCAAGTGAATATGAAATTGATAATAGATTTAAGAGAGATAAGAATGAAGTTGAATATCAGTGATAGAGGATCGCTGTTAACAACATGGTTATACAGTCATCCATAGTAAAATGCTTGTTAGAAATGCAAGGTAGAGATGAGGAGATAGAGAAGATTAAACAGGAAGTGCATCATAGAAAGCAATATGAGTTCGAAATTTGAAATGGTTGTATTTTGGTATTGAGATATAGGATTTATGTTCCTAATGATACTGAGTTGAGAAAGGAGATATTTAGAGAGGCACATGATGATGTATATTTTATGCACCCGAGTAACAATAAGATGTATAGAGGATTGAGACAGAATTACTAGTGATAAGGATTGACGAGGGATGTAGCTGAATATATTCCTAGATGTTTGATTTATCAGTAAGTGAAGTCAGAGAATAAACATCCGGGAGGCTTACTATAGCCTCTTGTTGTGCTTAAATGACCATAGAAAAATGTGAGTATGAAATTTGTTTATGGATTTTCTCCATACCTAGAGAGATCATGATACAGTGTAAGTGATAGTAGATAGACTTTCTAAGTCATTTCAATTTCTTCCAATTAAAACTAATTAGAATCCTAAAAAGTTGATTGAACTGTATGTAGCTAAGATTGTAAGGTTGCATGGAGTACTATTGAGCATAGTGTCAAATAGAGATTCTAGATTTACCTCTTGGTTTTCAAGAGGCTTTCAGAAATCCATGTGCACACAGTTACAGTTTATTACAACTCTTCAACCTCAAACGGATAAGCAGACAGAAAAGCTTATTAGAGTACTAGAAGATATGTTAAGGGCAAATGTGATGAGTTTCTCAGTAAATTGGGATACTTACTTGCCATTGATTGAATATACATATAATAATCAACATCAATCTAGTATTGGAATGGAACTGATTGAAAAATTGTATGGTAGTAGGTGTAGAACTCCTATATGTTGGGAAGAAAAAATTATTGAGTTAACAATTGAGAGGATCAAACTGGTTAGAGAGAACCTTAAAGCAACACAGAGTAGATCGAATAGCTATGCTGATAATAGAAGAAGACCTCTTGAGTTTCACATAGATAATTGGGTGTATTTAAAAAATATCTCCACGAAAAGGTGTGTTGAGGGTCAAAAAGGAAAGGAAAGTTGAGTCCGAGGTATGTGGGACGCTATGAGGTTATTAAGGAAGTTAGGCTAGTTGTGCATAGCTTGGATTTGCCTCAAATAAATAAAATCTCTATCTTGTTGGGCCCTAAAGGTCTAAGGAAAATATTTATCAAGGAAAACTTCCTTAAACCTATTCCAAGTTAAGGGTCTATCAACATCTGTACTTACCATAAGAAGAATATCCTCTCATCATTCTAAAACTTCTCCTTCTAACTTAAACGAAGCAAAGGCAACCATCTGCCTGTCAGTCATTGGTAAAATACCAAATACTCCTTATACATGTTTCTCCCAAAACTCAGGCTTAAAAAGATTCATAGATCTTTTAAACAGCAAGGCATTCAGCTTAATTATATTTCCCTGCATCTCATGCATAAACTCACTTTTCCCCCTTTTTAAATGTCTACCATTACTAGATTAACAACCTCAGGCACTGCTCTAGCTTGTTCATCAAGTCTATGCTATAAGCTATCAACTCTATCATTTGTTACATTCATTTTCACAAGAGCATGTGTAAGAGCTTATCTTAGCTCATCTCTTTTAACTTCAGATTCTTTCACACATTTACTAATACAATTATACTGTCAACACGTTCCCTTCTAAGAACCACAGATTCAGACTCAACCTCGACTTGTCACAATATTGGGGGCCTACCACGGCCTCTCAAATCAACAACTCTAACTCTAGTTCTAGCACATCCACGTGTCATCCTCAGACTATTTATAATATAATTTATTTTAATCTTCCACTATCTTACTTTTTTATGCAGTCTACAGAATCATAAAACCTAATGCTCTAATACCAAAATTGTAACGACCCATCCTGGGTTAGCCACCCCCGAGATGGTGTCATCACATTTTGAAAATCCCAACACGACACATATATGCAACAATAAAAATAATACTAACAGAATTTCTTTTATATCATTCTGATATTAACTTAACCATAATATACAACGTAAAATGCATGAATATTTACAAATGAAAATTTTATTTTATTTTCTCATTAGTCTGAGGATGTTGACACGTACGTGGCTTACAGAAAATGATTTCGTCTGACTTTCAATCCACCAGACTACTTGTCCTGTTTGCTACCTGATATCATTGTACAATGAGGGATAAGCTTCACAAGTTTAGTGAATTAAATTTACTAAAAGAATTCTATCTTCATAATCAGCCCATTTATATTTAAACATTTATCTCCTCTCCAATTGGATAATAACATATAGTCTAACGTTTAAATAATTATTATCACATCATACTTCTACATCTTTTTCTCACTGTAACTGTTTCTCTCTATGAGACTCATTTATTTACAAATAATTGCACAATATCCACAACATTTCAGTAATAACTTATTAACATGTAACACAGATGCAATGCATGAATTATTATTATGGGAACGTCTTCCCACATGTTGACATGTTTTTATTATCTTAGACCGGCCCCCTCCCGGTTCTTTTCTTTACAGCTTATCCTGGTTATCACGGTATTTATTTCCAGTATATACCGGCTGTCATGGTGTCCATTTTATTTCCAGCATATACCGACTGTCATGGTTTTTCAATTAGACCGGCCCCTTATTTAATACATATGCATATGAACAATAATATAAAACCATATGAATTTAAAATATTAAATTAACTATCCAGTCTTTCCTCAAATTTCTGCTTGATAAATTTCACAGTTTTCTTCTCCTCATATATCACATCAATTTATTAACCAAACCTCGTCAAGAATTTATTTATCACCATCACTATTAAATCAACTCATTATACCAATAATATTTCTTTTCACATAATAATCTTCTACGTGTCCAATATTCATATTATATGTATCAATTTAATTCTTTTGTACCACTAAAGTATAAGTTGATAATTTATTTTAATATTATTACTAATATTTTATTTATTATTTAGATTACTTAAAGCAATTCTAACTTACCACGTAGCACTTAAAGCTACCCGTGGATCACCTTCTTGCCTTTCCTGTTCCTCTCAGCAATTTCTCCCGATCGTTGATCGTCAACACTTGACATAATATTTGTATTAAATTTCTAATTATTTATTCAATTCTTCATAAACCATACCCTTTGAAAATTCCCACTTTGACTTTCAAGAAATTTCATGTACGCTAAAAATTCAAAAATAAACACTACACTATTACCTTATGTTTTTCTGATAGCTTCTCGTGATTCTCTATGAAATTCTACAATAAACCCCTTCAAAATTTTTCCCTTTCAACCTTTCTTTGAGTCCCCAAGTATTTAAAGAAATAAAGTAATTGAAAGAAAACTAAATGAAATTCGGTAAGTAAAAATTTACGATATATATATAACTAAACTTTTGTAAATTTTTGGCAGCCCAAATTGCCTTATTAACTTTTTAGAAAGCCTCCACGTTTAAAAAAACATGGAGGACATGCATGCTTTAATCCATATTTTGGCAGTAGGTGGCTGCCACGTTTAGGTTTGATTTTTTTTTCTTTTTCTTTTGCTTTTGCTTTTTTTTTCTTTTACCTTTACTGTTCATGATTTTTTTTTCCTTTCTCTTTTTGCTAGACGTCCATAATTATATTTTTTTTAGAATTATTTTATTTAATACTAAATCTTTCGCGTAAATATATTATTTTAATTTCATATCATATTTATTAAATTACTTCTTTACCCTTACTTTACGATTACAGGTATTACATCCCAAGTGTTGATGGTGCACATATTGTTTTGGATGTCATCATATTTTCCACGCCACCATAGTTTGGCATCAGCTGACAAAAACATCACCGTCATGGACACTTTTTCCTCCTCAGAGGCTATACGAGTAGCTCAAAAGTACTACTCCATATCGAAGAAAAAAAAATTCTAATGCCTTCTCATTGCGAGCACCTTAATATTGGTGGGGCTCAGGGACCTTCAGCTTTCCTCTGTCTAAGGGTCCAATTTTGTTGTTTCCCACCACTCTCGTCAACAAGTTAACCTTGTTATTCAGCTCTTCAATCTCATTGCGAAGGGTGTCCACTATCTCTTTCACATCATCAGTGAGGCCATTCGCTGCCTCAGAGATTTTCCTTTGTAAGATCTCAAGAACTATTGACCTCCCATCAAAGGATCTGAGGTTTGATACTAGAGCTTCAATGGCACTCATCTTTGCTTCCAACTCTCCCAACCGTTGGGAGTCATCAATGCTACGCGTAACCACCATAGTTATGCTATTCTAGATAATCGAACCGTGCTCTAATACCAACTATCACGGTCCTAGCACTTTCTCTTAAAAGTGTAGGTCTGTGCTGCACTTGCCTTGGTCCCCCCTAAGCAAGTCAACCTAGCTCATTCGAGTAGCTTTAAGGCTTACATACTCTGCAAGCAAAAAAGAACACATTAACCACAAAATGATATCATATAACAATCTAAGGATCACACATCAATGAATATGGGCAAGGTGTAATAAGCAACGTGCCTAAGGGCGCACACCTAGTTCAAACAACACACACCACGGACGGGTTTGCCTCGAGGCACATGTCTAGATCACCAAGCACATACTAGCCAAATTAATAACATATAACCAACTCTAGGCACATGGATACATAAAAGATTCATTAATATAAGCATCTTACAAGTATATTGTTGGGATAGGGGGCACCACCAAGTAACCAGTAGGGCAACATACTTAATTATGACCAGTAAGCAACTTACTCACCCCCCTAAAGAGTCTTAATTCATTTGGGGCTCTAGCAGGAGGAAACATTGTGTATGCTTGAGCTATCATACATCTAAAATACAAAATAAAAGAAAATAAAGAATTAAAAAATTACCATTAGGCACTAACACTACCAAGGGGAATGGGATGTGTGGCCATGGGCATGGTAGAAAGCCTTGGACAAGCATGAACCATTACACTATGCCACTAGAGGGTACTACACAAGAGGGTAGGATCCATTTTTGTGTTAATATTTAATTATGCATTCTTCTGTTAATTTAAAGTAATTCTTAAATAACATATTATTTAATATAAGATTATACATTCTCTTATGCAGGGGCGGAGGCTGGGCCTTCTTAGGCCTCTTCAGTCACCCGTCGAGTCAGAAGACCAAACAGAGAGAAGCCTTTGCCAGCTCAAAAGAAGCTTTAGACCATATTGGGCAATAGATGTTTATACATGTTCATTGCATATTATTCATGTCATTAATTTACATTAATATATGTCATATATCGATTAATGTACTTATTTGTTTATGAATGTAGTAAATTCCATGGGTGTAAAGATATCTCCAAAAGCATTACGACTTAAGTAAGGAAGCACATGAATGGCCTATGGAACAGTTACTATCTATACACTACTGATATCTAGAACTCTATTTGGGATAATTTTCTGGTATTACTTTTTTTTTCTCAATTAATTTGTTTTATTTTTACCGTTATAATAAATTCTATGATTGCACTATATATACAATAATTGAAAACTAATCATATTTTGGTTGTTTCTTAGATGCACTACACTTTTGCGATCCTAGAGGACCTTAAGTCTGATAGGTTTGTCCATGATAGGATTGTTTTAGTTCGCCACACCGACTGGATGAATGAATTGCAGGATAAGTGTAAGCAGCAGCGGGGCAAGGACAAAGCAAACTGGTATGGTTAGAGTGGTGATGATGGGAGAAGAGGCCACAAGATCCTTGTTGAGCACTAGGATGCTTTGGTTAGTTTATAGGCATCAAAGATGTGGACTCATCGCTCCATTGCTGCATCGGTGAATAGGCGGACAGACGATGATCGGCATGTTCACCATGTTGCGAGATCCATCAACACGGACATCCACGTGAGTGTATTGGTATATGTTTTATTTTTTTATCTATACTTATATATATATATATATATATATATATATATGTATATATCCGTTTTTCCTAACAAATTGTAATGTGCAGTCCCAAAAGTTTGGCAGATATGCCACACGTGTTTAGGTGTTTAATAGGATGCATAAGCACCAATCAGGGACAGGTGATTACGTCGATAACAAGTTTAGGGACATGATGGTATGTATAAAATGTATTTTTTTACTTATATGCAAAATAATTGTTGGTTTTAATATAGTTTGGGAAAAAATATTAATCATATACATTTGTTAATGTGGGAAATGAATGACCAATGTGTTCGAGATAAGAATGGTGGACAGATTGAGGCATCATCACAGCTTGAGATCGATACCACTGAGTGGTTGCATACATTAAGTGGGCTGACGAATAGGCGATTTTATAGATTTGAGGGCATGATAGACGATCGCCCCTTTCCTACCAGCTCTCCAGGTTGCAGCAGTTCTTCCATGAAATCCACTGCATCACGATTCAGACCTGTTGTTGATATCAGCGCAATGCGACAACGAATGGATAATGATAGGTCAAGAATCGAGGAGCTTCAATCATAGCTGGCGCGAGAGAACACTAGGGCGGATGACATGCATTCATGTCTCGAGTCCATGGAGAAGATATTGCAACAAATGTTGATTCTGGGAGGTTCTAAGGTGGATCCTACCACACAACCCTATGGAAGTAAAACACATTGAACTTTTTTACATTGTTAGTTACCAACCGTGGCGGTTTTAAGGTAGAAAAAGTAGATAACTTAAGCAATAGATGAGGTGGGTTTACTCTCACATCCGTTTGGTAGAATGTAACTTGTGGGAACAAACGGAAACCATTTCGGATCACTGGTTACAAACTCAAGAGATTTCGAGCTCAGAAAGTATATAACTTAGTGGTTTTAAGGTTAAAAAAAAAAAGTAGATAATAGATGAGATGGGTTTATTGTCATGTCCGTTTGGTAGAATGTAACTTGTGGGATCGATTACAAACTCGAGAGGTTTCAAGCTCAAAAAGTATATAACTTAACGGTTTTAAGGTAAAAAAAAGAGTAGATAACTTAGGTAACAGACGAGATGGGTTTACTGTCACGTTCGTTTGGTAGAATGTAACTTGTGGGAATAAACGAAATCAATTTTGGATCATCGATTACAAACCCGAGAGGTTTCAAACTCAAAAAGTATATAACTTAGAAGTTTTAAGGTAAAAAAAATAGATAACTTAGGTAACGAATGAGGTGGGTTTACCGTCACGTCCATTTAGTTGAATGTAACTTATGGGAACAAAAAGAATCCATTTCAGATCACTGGTTACAAACCTGAGAGGTTTTGGTATGAAAAAAGTATACAACTTAACGGTTTTAAGGTCAAAAAATAGATAGCTTAGGTAACGGATGAGATGGATTTACTGTCATGTCTGTTTGGTAGAACATAACTTGTGGGAACAAACATAATCCATTTCGGATCATCAGTTATAAACCCAAGAGGTTTTGGACTCAAAAAGTATATAACTTAGGGGTTTTAAGGTAAGAAAGTAGATAACTTAGGTAATGGACAAGACAGGTTTACCATCATGTCCGTATAGTAGAATGTAATGGACGAGGCAGACTCATAAAGTATTTAACTTAATAGTTTTAATTTCATAAATTATTTAGTTTCTATTTTAGTTCACATATATATATTTAACCATGTTATTTGCTATATATAGGATCCAGCTATAGAGGAAGATGATGAGCATGTGGACCCCGATGGTAACACACACCTGGTTGATCCATAGTTTTATTTTTAGACATTTGTATTTAGAATTTTTGGAATATTCGATTATATTTTTAAGGAGGAATATTTGATTATCGATTGTATTTTCATTCGCTTATTATATTTTATCAATTTATGAAATATTTTGTATTCTCGATTTCGTTGTATTCTATATTTTTTAAATATATGTGAAGCATGTTTAATATGTTTTAAGAGGGAAAATCGAAAAAAACAAATAAAAATATTTAGAAATTAATTATTATCACCAAGGGATCAATCTCTCGGTGATAGTATTGCACATTAATACCGAGGGATGCTGCCATCGGTGATAATTATTATCACTGAAGGACAAATCAGTTGGTGTTGAGCTTAGTCCATTTTTTATTTTTATTTTTCTTATAAAAAAGCTCTTTAATGAGGGATAAATCCCTCGATGATAAGTACTATTATCACCGACGGGTCATCCTTTGATGTTGGTCAGATTATTTTATTATTATTTAAAAAGACAAAAAAATATATATTTTTTTAAAATACTATCACCGAGGGAATATTTTGGTTCTTGGTAAAAAAAAGTATTACCGAGAAGCTTAATACCGAGGGGGTAATTCCCTTGGTGATAAGATTTCCAACGGCAGAAGACCCTTCACCGACATGAAAAATCCGTCAATGATAAGCGGTTTTCTTGTAGTGCTTCTTGTACTTGGACTCCTCTCCATTTCTTCAACTTTTGATCTCCTTAATCTCGTATCTGGTCATATAAGTAATCACAGAATTAGAAAACACACTTGTTTTCACCACCCAAATGCCTTAGTCTTTCTCTTTAGGAAAGAAGTGGATTTTTTCTCTTTTACAAGTCTCTCTCTTTTACTTGTAGAGCATCACATTATCACTGCACACACTTGAACGTTTTCTCTGTTTCTTATTTTTTTATGGCAACTTCCTTAACTGGCAGTTAAATCAATTTTGAGGGAAAGTTAGTGAGAGGAAAAAACATGAGGGAACCAATCCCCTTTTGTTTTGTAATTCAAATAACAAATGGGTTGGTCAAGTCGTCTATTATGGATGTCAACCCGACCCATATTTTCTGCAAATACTCTCATCATAACAAAAGAAAATATATATTTTTTGTTTATTATGGATGTAATTAGATAGTGATTATGATGATCATGTTTGCAAATATATATTAGGAGTACTAGTCAGCATGAAACTAGCTAGAAAATGGAATGGTGTGACCACCCAATTAATCCCACTTGACTTGAGCTATATAGCTCATGTTCTGTAGTTGACTAAATCAGTCCAAATATCTAATTGATTTCTTTACAAGTCTATGATTTATATATATAACCTAAAAACGTATAGAAATGGAGTTTTATGAAGAAAAAAGGTGAGAAAAAGTCTTGATACGATGAATGACAGTGTTTTAATCGTCCAATCAAATCTTTAGAATGTTCAGTCTATCTTGAGGAATCATTTATTGGAAATTTGGATGATTTTAATATGGTAGTAGATTAGACAATATTGTAGTTTTATGCAATTTTTTCCCAAAAGTTAATAATAGCAATAGAAGAAAAGTAATTCTTCTTATAATTAATAGATGTGATGATGCAAAGACTTACTAATAAAACTATGAATCTACTTAATTGCCATAAGTTCTGTTGATGCCAAATATGTGCGTTGATGAGCTGGAGGTTAGACTGTAGAAGTACCTGCACAGGGAAAGGGAGAGTAGCTATTGGGGTCGACGGAGGGGATGCCTCCGAGGATGCTCCGATGCTTAAGTTAGGGAAAGCTCAAAGTGTATCCGCTTGTAAAACTGAAAAACTGAATGCCCCCTCTGGACTGCTTACCAAGTCCCTTTTATAGAGTTTCGAAGGCGGTAGTGGGCCAAGGCGGCTGTGATAGGATACCCCAACAGGGTTGGGTAATGATGCCTATGAGGCCCAGCTAGGAGGCTGAGAGCCGTTCACTAGGGCTTTTGCCTTGCTGGCTTACTTCAGAGCCGTCTATACGTTAAGACGGTGTTTAGACCTGACGTCCCAACTTGGTTGGGTAATGATGGTCCAGAGGGCGGTGGTGACGTGGAGGCCCAGCTGGAGGCAATGATGCCCTGAAGGGCGGTAATGACCTGGAGATCCAACTGTCGGAGTCTGGATTGTCTGCGTGTCTCCTTGCCCTCTGGGATCACGACGATCCACGTTTCGTCATCGTATGGGAGAGTCGTATTTTAGCAGTATCAGAGGCCCCCCACTTCCTTAAGTGCGGCACTGTGGTTAAGGAAGTAGCAGAACTGGGTTGGCGTTAGATCCTCTATGGAGACGTGAAGTCTGGTCAAAATGTACTCTAAGGCAAAAGAGAATGGGCCGAGGACCAGTGGAGCAATCCATCTCCTCGGCCAAAAATACCATGGGTCCGAGGACTAGTGGAGCAATCCGTCTCCTCGGACCTTGACGAGAATGGGCCGAGGACCAGTAGAGCAATCCATCTCCTCGGCCAAGAATACCATGGGTCCGAGGACTAGTGGAGCAATCCATCTCCTCGGACCTTGACGAGAATGGGCCAAGGACCAGTGGAGCAATTCATCTCCTCGGCCAAGAATACCATGGGTCCGAGGACTAGTGGAGCAATCAATCTCCTCGGACCTTGATGAGAATGGGCCGAGGACCAGTGGAGCAATCCATCTCCTCGCCCAAGAATACCATGGGTCCGAGGACTAGTGGAGCAATCCATCTCCTCGGACCTTGACGAGAATGGGCCGAGGACCAGTGGAGCAATCCATCTCCTCGGCCAAGAATACAATGGGTCCGAGAACACGTGGAGCAATCCATCTCCTCGGACCTTCAAGAGAGTGGGTCGAGGACAAGTGGAGCAATCCATCTCCTCGGCCAAGAATACCATGGGTCCGAGGACTAGTGGAGCAATCCATCTCCTCGGACCTTGAAGAGAGTGGGCCGAGGACCAGTAGAGCTATCAATCTCCTCGGCCAAGAATACCATGGGTCCGAGGACTAGTGGAGCAATCAATCTCCTCGGACCTTGAAGAGAATGGGCCGAGGACCAGTGGAGCAATCCATCTCCTCGGCCAAGAATACCATGGGTCCGAGGACTAGTGGAGCAATCCATCCCCTCGGACCTTGAAGAGAATGGGCCAAGGACCAGTGGAGCAATCCATCTCCTCGCCCAAGAATACCATGGGTCCGAGGACTAGTGGAGCAATCCATCTCCTCGGACCTTGACGAGAATGGGCTAAGGACCAGTGGAGCAATCCATCTCCTCGGCCAAGAATACCATGGGTCCGAGGACTAGTGGAGCAATACATCTCCTCGGACCTTGACGAGAATGGGCCGAGGACCAGTGGAGCAATCCATCTCCTCGACCAAGAATACCATGGGTCCGAGAACACGTGGAGCAATCCAACTTCTCGGACCTTGAAGAGAGTGGGCCGAGGACCAGTGGAGCAATCCATCTCCTCCGCCAAGAATACCATGGGTCCGAGGACTAGTGGAGCAATCCATCTCCTCGGACCTTGAAGAGAGTGGGCCGAGGACCAGTGGAGCAATCCATCTCCTCGGCCAAGAATACCATGGGTCCGAGGACTAGTGGAGCAATCAATCTCCTCGGACCTTGAAGGGAGTGGGCCGAGGACTAGTGGAGCAATCCATCTCCTCGGCCAAGAATACCATGGGTCCGAGGACTAGTGGAGCAATCCATCTCCTTGGACCTTGAAGAGAATGGGCCGAGGACCAATGGGTCAATCCATCTCCTCGGCCAAGAATACCATGGGTCCGAGGACCAGTGGAGCAATCCATCTCCTCGGACCTTGATGAGAGTGGGCCGAGGACCAATGGAGCAATCCATCTCCTCGGCCAAGAATACCATGGGTCCGAGGACTAGTGGAGCAATCCATCTCCTCGGACCTTGACGAGAATAGGCCGAGGACCAGTGGAGCAATCCATCTCCTCGGCTAAGAATACCATGGGTCCGAGGACTAGTGGAGCAATCCATCTCCTCGGACCTTGACGAGAATGGACCGAGGACCAGTGGAGCAATTCATCTCCTCGGCCAAGAATACCATAGGTCCGAGGACTAGTGGAGCAATCCATCTCCTCGGACCTTGACGAGAATGGGCCGAGGACCAGTGGAGGAATCCATCTCCTCGGCCAAGAATACCATGGGTCCGAGGACTAGTGGAGCAATCAATCTCCTCGGACCTTGAAGAGAATGGGCCGAGGATCAGAGGAGCAATCCATCTCCCCAGCCAAGAATACCATGGGTCCGAGGACTAGTGGAGCAATCCATCTCCTCGGACCTTGAAGAGAATGGGCCGAGGACCAGTGGAGCAATCCATCTCCTCGGCTAAGAATACAATGGGTCCGAGAACACGTGGAGCAATCCATCCCCTCGGACCTTGAAGAGAATGGGCCGAGGACTAGTGGAGCAATCCATCTCCTCGGACCTTGAAGAGAGTGGGCCGAGGACCAGTAGAGCAATTAATCTCCTCGGCCAAGAATACCATGTGTCCGAGGACTAGTGGAGCAATCCATGTCCTCGGACCTTGAAGAGAATGGGCCGAGGACCAGTGGAGGATTCCATCTCCTCGGCCAAGAATACCATGGGTCCGAGGACCAGTGGAGCAATCCATCTCCTCGGACCTTGAAGAGAATGGGCCGAGGATCAGTGGAGCAATCCATCTCCTCAGCCAAGAATACCATGGGTCCGAGGACTAGTGGAGTAAACCATCTCCTCGGACCTTGAAGAGAATGGGCCGAGGACCAGTGGAGGATTCCATCTCCTCGGCCAAGAATACCATGGGTCCGAGGACTAGTGGAGCAATCAATCTCCTCGGACCTTGAAGGGAGTGGGCCGAGGACCAGTGGAGCAATCCATCTCCTCGGCCAAGAATACCATGGGTCCGAGAACACGTGGAGAAATCCATCTCCTCGGACCTTGATGAGAGTGGGCCGAGGACCAGTGGAGCAATCCACCTCCTCGGCCAAGAATACCATGGGTCCGAGGACTAGTGTAACAATCCATCCCCTCGGAGCTTGAAGAGAGTGGGCCGAGGACCAGTGGAGCAATCCATCTCCTCGGCCAAGAATACCATGGGTCCGAGAACACGTGGAGAAATCCATCTCCTCGGACCTTGATGAGAGTGGGCCGAGGACCAGTGGAGCAATCCATCTCCTCGGCCAAGAATACCATGGGTCCGAGGACTAGTGTAACAATCCATCTCCTCGGAGCTTGAAGAGAGTGGGCCGAGGACCAGTGGAGCAATCCATGTCCTCGGCCAAGAATACCATGGGTCCGAGGACTAGTGGAGCAATCCATGTACTCGGACCTTGACGAGAATGGGCCGAGGACCAGTGGAGCAATCCATCTCCTCGGACCTTGATGAGAGTGGGCCGAGGACCAGTGGAGCAATCCATCTCCTCGGCCAAGAATACCATGGGTCCGAGGACTAGTGGAGCAATCCATCTCCTCGGACCTTGACGAGAATAGGCCGAGGACCAGTGGAGCAATCCATCTCCTCGGCTAAGAATACCATGGGTCCGAGGACTAGTGGAGCAATCCATCTCCTCGGACCTTGATGAGAGTGGGCCGAGGACCAGTGGAGCAATCCATCTCCTCGGCCAAGAATACCATGGGTCCGAGAACACGTGGAGAAATCCATCTCCTCGGACCTTGATGAGAGTGGGCCGAGGACCAGTGGAGCAATCCATCTCCTCGGCCAAGAATACCATGGGTCCGAGGACTAGTATAACAATCCATCTCCTCGGAGCTTGAAGAGAGTGGGCCGAGGACCAGTGGAGCAATCCATCTCCTCGGCCAAGAATACCATGGGTCCGAGGACTAGTGGAGCAATCCATGTCCTCGAACCTTGACGAGAATGGGCCGAGGACCAGTGGAGCAATCCATCTCCTCGGACCTTGATGAGAGTGGGCCGAGGACCAGTGGAGCAATCCATCTCCTCGGCCAAGAATACCATGGGTCCGAGGACTAGTGGAGCAATCCATGTCCTCGAACCTTGACGAGAATGGGCCGAGGACCAGTGGAGCAATCCATCTCCTCGGACCTTGATGAGAGTGGGCCGAGGACCAGTGGAGCAATCCATCTCCTCGGCCAAGAATACCATGGGTCCGAGGACTAGTGGAGCAATCCATCTCCTCGGACCTTGACGAGAATAGGCCGAGGACCAGTGGAGCAATCCATCTCCTCGGCTAAGAATACCATGGGTCCGAGGACTAGTGGAGCAATCCATCTCCTCGGACCTTGACGAGAATGGACCGAGGACCAGTGGAGCAATTCATCTCCTCAGCCAAGAATACCATAGGTCCGAGGACTAGTGGAGCAATCCATCTCCTTGGACCTTGACGAGAATGGGCCGAGGACCAGTGGAGGAATCCATCTCCTCGGCCAAGAATACCATGGGTCCGAGGACTAGTGGAGCAATCAATCTCCTCGGACCTTGAAGAGAATGGGCCGAGGATCAGAGGAGCAATCCATCTCCCCAGCCAAGAATACCATGGGTCCGAGGACTAGTGGAGCAATCCATCTCCTCGGACCTTGAAGAGAATGGGCCGAGGACCAGTGGAGCAATCCATCTCCTCGGCTAAGAATACAATGGGTCCGAGAACACGTGGAGCAATCCATCCCCTCGGACCTTGAAGAGAATGGGCCGAGGACTAGTGGAGCAATCCATCTCCTCGGACCTTGAAGAGAGTGGGCCGAGGACCAGTAGAGCAATTAATCTCCTCGGCCAAGAATACCATGGGTCCGAGGACTAGTGGAGCAATCCATGTCCTCGGACCTTGACGAGAATGGGCCGAGGACCAGTGGAGCAATCCATCTCCTCGGACCTTGATGAGAGTGGGCCGAGGACCAGTGGAGCAATGCATCTCCTCGGCCAAGAATACCATGGGTCCGAGGACTAGTGGAGCAATCCATCTCCTCGGACCTTGAAGGGAGTGGGCCGAGGACCAGTGGAGCAATCCATCTCCTCGGCCAAGAATACCATGGGTCCGAGGACTAGTTGAGCAATCAATGTCCTCGGACCTTGACGAGAATGGGCCGAGGACCAGTGGAGCAATCCATCTCCTTGACCAAGAATACCATGGGTCCGAGGGCTAGTGGAGCAATCCATCTCCTCAGACCTTGAAGAGAATTGGCCGAGTACCAGTGGAGCAATCCATCTCCTCGGCCAAGATACCATTGGTCCGAGGACCAGTGGAGCAATCAATCTCCTCGGACCTTGAAGAGAATGGGCCGAGGATCAGAGGAGCAATCCATCTCCTCAGCCAAGAATACCATGGGTCCGAGGACTATTGGAGCAATCCATCTCCTCGGACCTTGAAGAGAATGGGCCGAGGACCAGTGGAGCAATCTATCTCCTCGGCTAAGAATACAATGGGTCCGAGAACATGTGGAGCAATCCATCCCCTCGGACCTTGAAGAGAATGGGCGAAGGACCAGTGGAGCAATCCATCTCCTCGCCCAAGAATACCATGGGTCCGAGGACTAGTGGAGCAATCCATCTCCTCGGACCTTGACGAGAATGGGCCGAGGACCATTGGAGCAATCCAACTACTCGGCCAAGAATACCATAGGTCCGAGGACTAGTGGAGCAATCCTTCTCCTCGGACCTTAAAGAGAGTGGGCCGAGGACCAGTGGAGCAATCCATCTCCTCGGCCAAGAATACCATGGGTCCGAGGACTAGTGGAGCAATCCATCTCCTCGGACCTTGACGAGAATAGGCTGAGGACCAGTGGAGCAATCCATCTACCCTCGGCTAAGAATACCATGGATCCGAGGACTAGTGGAGCAATCCATCTCCTCGGACCTTGCCGAGAATGGGCTGAGGACCAGTGGAGCAATCCATCTCCTCCGCCAAGAATACCATGGGTCCGAGGACTAGTGGAGCAATCCATCTCCTCGGACCTTGAAGAGAGTGGGCCGAGGACCAGTAGAGCAATCCATCTCCTCGGCCAAGAATACCATGGGTCCGAGGACTAGTGGAGCAATCAATCTCCTCGGACCTTGAAGAGATTGGGCCGAGGACCAGTGGAGCAATCCATCTCCTCGGCCAAGAATACCATGGGTCCGAGGACTAGTGGAGCAATCCATCTCCGCGGACCTTGAAGAGAATGGGCCAAGGACCAGTGGAGCAATCCATCTCCTCGCCCAAGAATACCATGGGTCCGAGGACTAGTGGAGCAATCCATCTCCTCGGACCTTGACGAGAATGGGCCAAGGACCAGTGGAGCAATCTATCTCCTCGGCCAAGAATACCATGGGTCCGAGGACTAGTGGAGCAATCCATCTCCTCGGACCTTGACGAGAATGGGCCGAGGACCAGTGGAGCAATCCATCTCCTAGACCAAGAATACCATGGGTTCGAGAACAAGTGGAGCAATCCAACTCCTCGGACCTTGAAGAGAGTGGGCCGAGGACTAGTGGGGCATTCCATCTCCACGGCCAAGAATACCATAGGTCCGAGGACTGGTGGAGCAATCAATCTCCTCGGACCTTGAAGAGAATGGGCCAAGGACCAGTGGAGCAATCCATCTCCTCGGCCAAGAATACCATGGGTCCGAGGACTAGTGGAGCAATCCATCTCCTCGGACCTTGACGAGAATGGGCCGAGGACCAGTGGAGCAATTCATCTCCTCGGCCAAGAATACCATAGGTCCGAGGACTAGTGGAGCAATCCATCTCCTCGGACCTTGACGAGAATGGGCCAAGGACCAGTGGAGCAATCCATCTCCTCGGACCATGACGAGAATGGATCGAGGACCAGTGGAGCAATTCATCTCTTCGGCCAAGAATACCATAGGTCCGAGGACTAGTGGAGCAATCCATCTCCTCGGACCTTGACGAGAATGGGCCGAGGACCAGTGGAGCAATCCATCTCCTCGGCCAAGAATACCATGGGTCCGAGGACTAGTGGAGCAATCCATCTCCTCGGACCTTGACGAGAATGGGCCGAGGACCAGTGGAGCAATCCATCTCCTCGGCCAAGAATACCATGGGTCCGAGGACTAGTGGATTAATCCATCTCCTCGGACCTGAAAGAGAGTGGGCCGAGGACTAGTGGAGCAATCCATCTCCTCGGCCAAGAATACCATGGGTCTGAGGACTAGTGGAGCAATCCATCTCCTCGGACCTTGACGAGAATAGGCCGAGGACCAGTGGAGAAATCCATCTCCTCGGCTAAGAATACCATGGGTCCGAGGACTAGTGGAGCAATCCATCTCCTCGGACCTTGACGAGAATGGACCGAGGACCTGTGGAGCAATTCATCTCCTCTGCTAAGAATACCATGGGTCCGAGGACTAGTGGAGCAATCCATCTCCTCGGACCTTGACGAGATTGGGCTGAGGACCAGTGGAGGAATCCATCTCCTCGGCCAAGAATACCATGGGTCCGAGGACTAGTGGAGCAATCCATCTCCTCGGACCTTGACCAGAAGGGCCCGAGGAGCAGTGGAGCAATCCATCTCCTCGGCCAAGAATATCATGTGTCCGAGGACTACGGGAGCAATCCATCTCCTCGGACCTTGACGACAATGGGCCGAGGACTAGTGGAGCAATCCATCTCGTCAGCCAAGAATACCATGGGTCCGAGGACTAGTGGAGCAAACTATCTCCTCGGACCTTGAAGAGAATGGGCCGAGGACCAGTGGAGGATTCCATCTCCTCGGCCAAGAATACCATGGGTCCGAGGACTAGTGGAGCAATCAATCTCCTCGGACCTTGAAGGGAGTGGGCCGAGGACCAGTGGAGCAATCCATCTCCTCGGCCAAGAATACCATGGGTCCGAGAACACGTGGAGAAATCCATCTCCTCGGACCTTGATGAGAGTGGGCCGAGGACCAGTGGAGCAATCCACCTCCTCGGCCAAGAATACCATGGGTCCGAGGACTAGTGTAACAATCCATCTCCTCGGAGCTTGAAGAGAGTGGGCCGAGGACCAGTGGAGCAATCCATCTCCTCGGCCAAGAATACCATGGGTCCGAGAACACGTGGAGAAATCCATCTCCTCGGACCTTGATGAGAGTGGGCCGAGGACCAGTGGAGCAATCCATCTCCTCGGCCAAGAATACCATGGGTCCGAGGACTAGTGTAACAATCCATCTCCTCGGAGCTTGAAGAGAGTGGGCCGAGGACCAGTGGAGCAATCCATGTCCTCGGCCAAGAATACCATGGGTCCGAGGACTAGTGGAGCAATCCATCTCCTCGGACCTTGAAGAGAGTGGGCCGAGGACCAGTAGAGCAATCCATCTCCTCGGCCAAGAATACCATGGGTCCGAGGACTAGTGGAGCAATCAATCTCCTCGGACCTTGAAGAGAATGGGCCAAGGACCAGTGGAGCAATCCATCTCCTCGCCCAAGAATACCAGGGGTCCGGGGACTAGTGGAGCAATCCATCTCCTCGGACCTTGACGAGAATGGGCCAAGGACCAATGGAGCAATCTATCTCCTCGGCCAAGAATACCATGGGTCCGAGGACTAGTGGAGCAATCCATCTCCTCGGACCTTGACGAGAATGGGCCGAGGACCAGTGGAGCAATCCATCTCCTCGACCAAGAATACCATGGGTCCGAGAACACGTGGAGCAATCCAACTCCTCGGACCTTGAAGAGAGTGGGCCGAGGACCAGTGGAGCAATCCATCTCCTCGGCCAAGAATACCATGGGTCCGAGGACTAGTGGAGCAATCAATCTCCTCGGACCTTGAAGAGAATGGGACGAGGACCAGTGGAGCAATCCATCTCCTCGGCCAAGAATACCATGGGTCCGAGGACTAGTGGAGCAATCCATCTCCTCGGACCTTGACGAGAATGGACCGAGGACCAGTGGACCAATTCATCTCCTCGGCCAAGAATACCATAGGTCCGAGGACTAGTGGAGCAATCCATCTCCTCGGACCTTGACGAGAATGGGCCAAGGACCAGTGGAGCAATCTATCTCCTCGGCCAAGAATACCATGGGTCCGAGAACACGTGGAGCAATCCAACTCCTCGGACCTTGAAGAGAGTGGGCCGAGGACCAGTGGATCAATCCATCTCCTCGGCCAAGAAAACCATGGGTCCGAGGACTAGTGGAGCAATCAATCTCCTCGGACCTTGAAGAGAATGGGCCGAGGACCAGTGGAGCAATCCATCTCCTCGGCCAAGAATACCATGGGTCCGAGGACTAGTGGAGCAATCCATCTCCTCGGACCTTGACGAGAATGGACCGAGGACCAGTGGACCAATTCATCTCCTCGGCCAAGAATACCATAGGTCCGAGGACTAGTGGAGCAATCCATCTCCTCGGACCTTGACGAGAATGGGCCAAGGACCAGTCGAGCAATCTATCTCCTCGGCCAAGAATACCATGGGTCCGAGGACTAGTGGAGCAATCCATCTCCTCGGACCTTTACGAGAATGGGCAGAGGACCAGTGGAGCAATCCATCTCCTCGACCAAGAATACCATGGGTCCGAGGACTAGTGGAGCAATCCATCTCCTCGGACCTTGACTAGAAGGGCCCGAGGAGCAGTGGAGCAATCCATCTCCTCGGCCAAGAATATCATGTGTCCGAGGACTACGGGAGCAATCCATCTCCTCGGACCTTGAAGAGAGTGGGCCGAGGACCAGTGGAGCAATCCATCTCCTCGGCCAAGAATACCATGGGTCCGAGGACTAGTGGAGCAATCAATCTCCTCGGACCTTGAAGAGAATGGGCCGAGGACCAGTGGAGCAATCCATCTCCTCGGCCAAGAATACCATGGATCCGAGGACTAGTGGAGCAATCCATCTCCTCGGACCTTGACGAGAATGGACCGAGGACCAGTGGAGCAATTCATCTCCTCGGCCAAGAATACCATAGGTCCGAGGACTAGTGGAGCAATCCATCTCCTCGGACCTTGACGAGAATGGGCCAAGGACCTGTGGAGCAATTCATCTCCTCTGCTAAGAATACCATGGGTCCGAGGACTAGTGGAGCAATCCATCTCCTCGGACCTTGACGAGATTGGGCTGAGGACCAGTGGAGGAATCCATCTCCTCGGCCAAGAATACCATGGGTCCGAGGACTAGTGGAGCAATCCATCTCCTCGGACCTTGACTAGAAGGGCCCGAGGAGCAGTGGAGCAATCCATCTCCTCGGCCAAGAATATCATGTGTCCGAGGACTACGGGAGCAATCCATCTCCTCGGACCTTGAAGAGAGTGGGCCGAGGACCAGTGGAGCAATCCATCTCCTCGGCCAAGAATACCATGGGTCCGAGGACTAGTGGAGCAATCAATCTCCTCGGACCTTGAAGAGAATGGGCCGAGGACCAGTGGAGCAATCCATCTCCTCGGCCAAGAATACCATGGATCCGAGGACTAGTGGAGCAATCCATCTCCTCGGACCTTGACGAGAATGGACCGAGGACTAGTGGAGCAATTCATCTCCTCGGCCAAGAATACCATAGGTCCGAGGACTAGTGGAGCAATCCATCTCCTCGGACCTTGACGAGAATGGGCCAAGGACCAGTGGAGCAATCTATCTCCTCGGCCAAGAATACCATGGGTCCGAGGACTAGTGGAGCAATCCATCTCCTCGGACCTTGACGAGAATGGGCCGAGGACCAGTGGAGCAATCCATCTCCTCGACCAAGAATACCATGGGTCCGAGAACACGTGGAGCAATCCAACTCCTCGGACCTTGAAGAGAGTGGGCCGAGGACTAGTGGAGCAATTCATCTCCTCGGCCAAGAATACCATAGGTCCGAGGACTAGTGGAGCAATCCATCTCCTCGGACCTTGACGAGAATGGGCCAAGGACCAGTGGAGCAATCCATCTCCTCGGCCAAGAATACCATGGGTCCGAGGACTAGTGGAGCAATCCATCTCCTCAGACCTTGAAGAGAGTGGGCCGAGGACCAGTAGAGCAATCCATCTCCTCGGCCAAGAATACCATGGGTCCGAGGACTAGTGGAGCCATCAATCTCCTCGGACCTTGAAGAGAATGGGCCGAGGACCAGTGGAGCAATCCGTCTCCTCGGCCAAGAATACCATGGGTCCGAGAACACGTGGAGCAATCCATCTCCTCGGACCTTGAAGAGAATGGGTCGAGGACCAGTGTAGCAATCCATCTCCTCAGCCAAGAATACCATAGGTCCGAGGACTAGTGGAGCAATCCATCTCCTCGGACCTTAAAGTGAGTGGGCCGAGGACCAGTGGAGCAATCCATCTCCTCGGCCAAGAATACCATTGGTCCGAGGACTAGTGGAGCAATCCATCTCCTCGGACCTTGACGAGAATGGGCCGAGGACCAGTGGAACAATCTATCTCCTCGGCCAATAATAGCATGGGTCCGAGGACCAGTGGAGCAATCCATCTCCTCGGACCTTGACGAGAAGGAGCCGAGGACCAGTGGAGCAATCCATCTCCTCAGCCAAGAATACCATGGGTCCGAGGACTAGTGGAGCAATCCATCTCCTCGGACCTTGACGAGAATGGGCCGAGGACCAGTGGAGCAATCAATCTCCTCGGCCAAGAGTACCATGGGTTCGAGAACACATGGAGCAATCCATCTCCTCGGACCTTGAAGAGAGTGGGTTGAGGACCAATGGAGCAATCCATCTCCTCGGTCGAGAATACCATGGGTCCGAGGACTAGTGGAGCAATCCATCTCCTCGGACCTTGAAGAGAATGGGCCGAGGACCAGTTGAGCAATCCATCTCCTCGGCCAAGAATACGATGGGTTCGAGAACACGTGGAGCAATCCATCTCCTCAGACCTTGAAGAGAAATGGCCGAGGACCAGTGGAGCAATCCATCTCCTCGGCCAAGAATACCAAGGGTCCGAGGACTAGTGGAGCAATCCATCTCCTCGGACCTTGACGAGAATGGGCCGAGGACCAGTGGAGCAATCCATCTCCTCGGCCAAGAATACCATGGGTCCGAGGACTAGTGGATTAATCCATCTCCTCGGACCTGAAAGAGAGTGGGCCGAGGACTAGTGGAGCAATCCATCTCCTCGGCCAAGAATACAATGGGTCTGAGGACTAGTGGAGCAATCCATCTCCTCGAACCTTGACGAGAATAGACCGAGGACCAGTGGAGCAATCCATCTCCTCGGCTAAGAATACCATGGGTCCGAGGACTAGTGGAGCAATCCATCTCCTCGGACCTTGACCAGAATGGACCGAGGACCAGTGGAGCAATTCATCTCCTCTGCCAAGAATACCATGGGTCCGAGGACTAGTGGAGCAATCCAACTCCTCGGACCTTGACGAGATTGGGCTGAGGACCAGTTGAGGAATCCATCTCCTCGGCCAAGAATACCATGGGTCCGAGGACAGGTGGCGCAATCCATCTCCTCGGACCTTGACTAGAAGGGCCCGAGGAGCAGTGGAGCAATCCATCTCCTCGGCCAAGAATATCATGTGTCCGAGGACTACTGGAGCAATCCATCTCCTCGGACCTTGACGAGAATGGGCCGAGGACCAGTGGAGCAAATCGTCTCCTCGGCCAAGAATACAATGGGTCCGAGAACACGTGGAGCAATCCATCTCCTCGGACCTTGAAGAGAATGGGCCGAGGATCAGTGGAGCAATCCATCTCGTCAGCCAAGAATACCATGGGTCCGAGGACTAGTGGAGCAAACTATCTCCTCGGACCTTGAAGAGAATGGGCCGAGGACAAGTGGAGGATTCCATCTCCTCGGCCAAGAATACCATGGGTCCGAGGACTAGTGGAGCAATCAATCTCCTCGGACCTTGAAGGGAGTGGGCCGAGGACCAGTGGAGCAATCCATCTCCTCGGCCAAGAATACCATGGGTCCGAGAACACGTGGAGAAATCCATATCCTCGGACCTTGATGAGAGTGGGCCGAGGACCAGTGGAGCAATCCACCTCCTCGGCCAAGAATACCATGGGTCCGAGGACTAGTGTAACAATCCATCTCCTCGGAGCTTGAAGAGAGTGGGCCGAGGACCAGTGGAGCAATCCATCTCCTCGGCCAAGAATACCATGGGTCCGAGAACACGTGGAGAAATCCATCTCCTCGGACCTTGATGAGAGTGGGCCGAGGACCAGTGGAGCAATACATCTCCTCGGCCAAGAATACCATGGGTCCGAGGACTAGTGTAACAATCCATCTCCTCGGAGCTTGAAGAGAGTGGGCCGAGGACCAGTGGGGCAATCCATGTCCTCGGCCAAGAATACCATGGGTCCGAGGACTAGTGGAGCAATCCATGTACTCGGACCTTGACGAGAATGGGTCGAGGACCAGTGGAGCAATCCATCTCCTCGGACCTTGATGAGAGTGGGCCGAGGACCAGTGGAGCAATCCATCTCCTCGGCCAAGAATACCATGGGTCCGAGGACTAGTGGAGCAATCCATCTCCTCGGACCTTGACGAGAATAGGCCGAGGACCAGTGGAGCAATCCATCTCCTCGGCTAAGAATACCATGGGTCCGAGGACTAGTGGAGCAATCCATCTCCTCGGACCTTGATGAGAGTGGGCCGAGGACCAGTGGAGCAATCCATCTCCTCGGCCAAGAATACCATGGGTCCGAGAACACGTGGAGAAATCCATCTCCTCGGACCTTGATGAGAGTGGGCCGAGGACCAGTGGAGCAATCCATCTCCTCGGCCAAGAATACCATGGGTCCGAGGACTAGTATAACAATCCATCTCCTCGGAGCTTGAAGAGAGTGGGCCGAGGACCAGTGGAGCAATCCATCTCCTCGGCCAAGAATACCATGGGTCCGAGGACTAGTGGAGCAATCCATGTCCTCGGACCTTGACGAGAATAGGCCGAGGACCAGTGGAGCAATCCATCTCCTCGGACCTTGATGAGAGTGGGCCGAGGACCAGTGGAGCAATCCATCACCTCGGCCAAGAATACCATGGGTCCGAGGACTAGTGGAGCAATCCATCTCCTCGGACCTTGACGAGAATAGGCCGAGGACCAGTGGAGCAATCCATCTCCTCGGCTAAGAATACCATGGGTCCGAGGACTAGTGGAGCAATCCATCTCCTCGGACCTTGACGAGAATGGACCAAGGACCAGTGGAGCAATTCATCTCCTCGGCCAAGAATACCATAGGTCCGAGGACTAGTGGAGCAATCCATCTCCTCGGACCTTGACGAGAATGGGCCGAGGACCAGTGGAGGAATCCATCTCCTCGGCCAAGAATACCATGGGTCCGAGGACTAGTGGAGCAATCAATCTCCTCGGACCTTGAAGAGAATGGGCCGAGGATCAGAGGAGCAATCCATCTCCCCAGCCAAGAATACCATGGGTCCGAGGACTAGTGGAGCAATCCATCTCCTCGGACCTTGAAGAGAATGGGCCGAGGACCAGTGGAGCAATCCATCTCCTCGGCTAAGAATACAATGGGTCCGAGAACACGTGGAGCAATCCATCCCCTCGGACCTTGAAGAGAATGGGCCGAGGACTAGTGGAGCAATCCATCTCCTCGGACCTTGAAGAGAGTGGGCCGAGGACCAGTAGAGCAATTAATCTCCTCGGCCAAGAATACCATGGGTCCGAGGACTAGTGGAGCAATCCATGTCCTCGGACCTTGACGAGAATGGGCCGAGGACCAGTGGAGCAATCCATCTCCTCGGCCAAGAATACCATGGGTCCGAGAACACGTGGAGAAATCCATATCCTCGGACCTTGATGAGAGTGGGCCGAGGACCAGTGGAGCAATCCACCTCCTCGGCCAAGAATACCATGGGTCCGAGGACTAGTGTAACAATCCATCTCCTCGGAGCTTGAAGAGAGTGGGCCGAGGACCAGTGGAGCAATCCATCTCCTCGGCCAAGAATACCATGGGTCCGAGAACACGTGGAGAAATCCATCTCCTCGGACCTTGATGAGAGTGGGCCGAGGACCAGTGGAGCAATCCATCTCCCCAGCCAAGAATACCATGGGTCCGAGGACTAGTGGAGCAATCCATCTCCTCGGACCTTGAAGAGAATGGGCCGAGGACCAGTGGAGCAATCCATCTCCTCGGCTAAGAATACAATGGGTCCGAGAACACTTGGAGCAATCCATCCCCTCGGACCTTGAAGAGAATGGGCCGAGGACTAGTGGAGCAATCCATCTCCTCGGACCTTGAAGAGAGTGGGCCGAGGACCAGTAGAGCAATTAATCTCCTCGGCCAAGAATACCATGGGTCCGAGGACTAGTGGAGAAATCAATCTCCTCGGACCTTGAAGAGAATGGGCCGAGGATCAGAGGAGCAATCCATCTCCCCAGCCAAGAATACCATGGGTCCGAGGACTAGTGGAGCAATCCATCTCCTCGGACCTTGAAGAGAATGGGCCGAGGACCAGTGGAGCAATCCATCTCCTCGGCCAAGAATACCATAGGTCCGAGGACTAGTGGAGCAATCCATCTCCTCGGACCTTGACGAGAATGGGCCGAGGACCAGTGGAGGAATCCATCTCCTCGGCCAAGAATACCATGGGTCCGAGGACTAGTGGAGCAATCAATCTCCTCGGACCTTGAAGAGAATGGGCCGAGGATCAGAGGAGCAATCCATCTCCCCAGCCAAGAATACCATGGGTCAGAGGACTAGTGGAGCAATCCATCTCCTCGGACCTTGAAGAGAATGGGCCGAGGACCAGTGGAGCAATCCATCTCCTCGGCTAAGAATACAATGGGTCCGAGAACACGTGGAGCAATCCATCCCCTCGGACCTTGAAGAGAATGGGCCGAGGACTAGTGGAGCAATCCATCTCCTCGGACCTTGACGAGAATGGACCGAGGACCAGTGGAGCAATTCATCTCCTCGGCCAAGAATACCATAGGTTCGAGGACTAGTGGAGCAATCCATCTCCTCGGACCTTGACGAGAATGGGCCGAGGACCAGTGGAGGAATCCATCTCCTCGGCCAAGAATACCATGGGTCCGAGGACTAGTGGAGCAATCAATCTCCTCGGTCCTTGAAGAGAATGGGCCGAGGATCAGAGGAGCAATCCATCTCCCCAGCCAAGAATACCATGGGTCCGAGGACTAGTGGAGCAATCCATCTCCTCGGACGTTGAAGAGAATGGGCCGAGGACCAGTGGTGCAATCCATCTCCTCGGCTAAGAATACAATGGGTCCGAGAACACGTGGAGCAATCCATCCCCTCGGACCTTGAAGAGAATGGGCCGAGGACTAGTGGAGCAATCCATCTCCTCGGACCTTGAAGAGAGTGGGCCGAGGACCAGTAGAGCAATTAATCTCCTCGGCCAAGAATACCATGGGTCCGAGGACTAGTGGAGCAATCCATGTCCTCAGACCTTGACGAGAATGGGCCGAGGACCAGTGGAGCAATCCATCTCCTCGGACCTTGATGAGAGTGGGCCGAGGACCAGTGGAGCAATCCATCTCCTCGGCCAAGAATACCATGGGTCCGAGAACACGTGGAGAAATCCATATCCTCGGACCTTGATGAGAGTGGGCCGAGGACCAGTGGAGCAATCCACCTCCTCGGCCAAGAATACCATGGGTCCGAGGACTAGTGTAACAATCCATCTCCTCGGAGCTTGAAGAGAGTGGGCCGAGGACCAGTGGAGCAATCCATCTCCTCGGCCAAGAATACCATGGGTCCGAGAACACGTGGAGAAATCCATCTCCTCGGACCTTGATGAGAGTGGGGCCGAGGACCAGTGGAGCAATCCATCTCCTCGGCCAAGAATACCATGGGTCCGAGGACTAGTGTAACAATCCATCTCCTCGGAGCTTGAAGAGAGTGGGCCGAGGACCAGTGGAGCAATCCATGTCCTCGGCCAAGAATACCATGGGTCCGAGGACTAGTGGAGCAATCCATGTACTCGGACCTTGACGAGAATGGGCCGAGGACCAGTGGAGCAATCCATCTCCTCGGACCTTGATGAGAGTGGGCCGAGGACCAGTGGAGCAATCCATCTCCTCGGCCAAGAATACCATGGGTCCGAGGACTGGTGGAGCAATCCATCTCCTCGGACCTTGACGAGAATAGGCCGAGGACCAGTGGAGCAATCCATCTCCTCGGCTAAGAATACCATGGGTCCGAGGACTAGTGGAGCAATCCATCTCCTCGGACCTTGATGAGAGTGGGCCGAGGACCAGTGGAGCAATCCATCTCCTCGGCCAAGAATACCATGGGTCCGAGAACACGTGGAGAAATCCATCTCCTCGGACCTTGATGAGAGTGGGCCGAGGACCAGTGGAGCAATCCATCTCCTCGGCCAAGAATACCATGGGTCCGAGGACTAGTATAACAATCCATCTCCTCGGAGCTTGAAGAGAGTGGGCCGAGGACCAGTGGAGCAATCCATCTCCTCGGCCAAGAATACCATGGGTCCGAGGACTAGTGGAGCAATCCATGTCCTCGGACCTTGACAAGAATGGGCCGAGGACCAGTGGAGCAATCCATCTCCTCAGACCTTGATGAGAGTGGGCCGAGGACCAGTGGAGCAATCCATCTCCTCGGCCAAGAATACCATGGGTCCGAGGACTAGTGGAGCAATCCATCTCCTCGGACCTTGACGAGAATAGGCCGAGGACCAGTGGAGCAATCCATCTCCTCGGCTAAGAATACCATGGGTCCGAGGACTAGTGGAGCAATCCATCTCCTCGGACCTTGACGAGAATGGACCGAGGACCAGTGGAGCAATTCATCTCCTCGGCCAAGAATACCATAGGTCCGAGGACTAGTGGAGCAATCCATCTCCTCGGACCTTGACGAGAATGGGCCGAGGACCAGTGGAGGAATCCATCTCCTCGGCCAAGAATACCATGGGTCCGAGGACTAGTGGAGCAATCAATCTCCTCGGACCTTGAAGAGAATGGGCCGAGGATCAGAGGAGCAATCCATCTCCCCAGCCAAGAATACCATGGGTCCGAGGACTAGTGGAGCAATCCATCTCCTCGGACCTTGAAGAGAATGGGCCGAGGACCAGTGGAGCAATCCATCTCCTCGGCTAAGAATACAATGGGTCCGAGAACTCGTGGAGCAATCCATCCCCTCGGACCTTGAAGAGAATGGGCCGAGGACTAGTGGAGCAATCCATCTCCTCGGACCTTGAAGAGAGTGGGCCGAGGACCAGTAGAGCAATTAATCTCCTCGGCCAAGAATACCATGGGTCCGAGGACTAGTGGAGAAATCAATCTCCTCGGACCTTGAAGAGAATGGGCCGAGGATCAGAGGAGCAATCCATCTCCCCAGCCAAGAATACCATGGGTCCGAGGACTAGTGGAGCAATCCATCTCCTCGGACCTTGAAGAGAATGGGCCGAGGACCAGTGGAGCAATCCATCTCCTCGGCCAAGAATACCATAGGTCCGAGTACTAGTGGAGCAATCCATCTCCTCGGACCTTGACGAGAATGGGCCGAGGACCAGTGGAGGAATCCATCTCCTCGGCCAAGAATACCATGGGTCCGAGGACTAGTGGAGCAATCAATCTCCTCGGACCTTGAAGAGAATGGCCCGAGGATCAGAGGAGCAATCCATCTCCCCAGCCAAGAATACCATGGGTCCGAGGACTAGTGGAGCAATCCATCTCCTCGGACCTTGATGAGAATGGGCCGAGGACCAGTGGAGCAATCCATCTCCTCGGCTAAGAATACAATGGGTCCGAGAACACGTGGAGCAATCCATCCCCTCGGACCTTGAAGAGAATGGGCCGAGGACTAGTGGAGCAATCCATCTCCTCGGACCTTGACGAGAATGGACCGAGGACCAGTGGAGCAATTCATCTCCTCGGCCAAGAATACCATAGGTCCGAGGACTAGTGGAGCAATCCATCTCCTCGGACCTTGACGAGAATGGGCCGAGGACCAGAGGAGGAATCCATCTCCTCGGCCAAGAATACCATGGGTCCGAGGACTAGTGGAGCAATCAATCTCCTCGGTCCTTGAAGAGAATGGGCCGAGGATCAGAGGAGCAATCCATCTCCCCAGCCAAGAATACCATGGGTCCGAGGACTAGTGGAGCAATCCATCTCCTCGGACCTTGAAGAGAATGGGCCGAGGACCAGTGGAGCAATCCATCTCCTCGGCTAAGAATACAATGGGTCCGAGAACACGTGGAGCAATCCATCCCCTCGGACCTTGAAGAGAATGGGCCGAGGACTAGTGGAGCAATCCATCTCCTCGGACCTTGAAGAGAGTGGGCCGAGGACCAGTAGAGCAATTAATCTCCTCGGCTAAGAATACCATGGGTCCGAGGACTAGTGGAGCAATCCATGTCCTCGGACCTTGACGAGAATGGGCCGAGGACCAGTGGAGCAATCCATCTCCTCGGACCTTGATGAGAGTGGGCCGAGGACCAGTGGAGCAATCCATCTCCTCGGCCAAGAATACCATGGGTCCGAGAACACGTGGAGAAATCCATATCCTCGGACCTTGATGAGAGTGGGCCGAGGACCAGTGGAGCAATCCACCTCCTCGGCCAAGAATACCATGGGTCCGAGGACTAGTGTAACAATCCATCTCCTCGGAGCTTGAAGAGAGTGGGCCGAGGACCAGTGGAGCAATCCATCTCCTCGGCCAAGAATACCATGGGTCCGAGAACACGTGGAGAAATCCATCTCCTCGGACCTTGATGAGAGTGGGCCGAGGACCAGTGGAGCAATCCATCTCCTCGGCCAAGAATACCATGGGTCCGAGGACTAGTGTAACAATCCATCTCCTCGGAGCTTGAAGAGAGTGGGCCGAGGACCAGTGGAGCAATCCATGTCCTCGGCCAAGAATACCATGGGTCCGAGGACTAGTGGAGCAATCCATGTACTCGGACCTTGACGAGAATGGGCCGAGGACCAGTGGAGCAATCCATCTCCTCGGACCTTGATGAGAGTGGGCCGAGGACCAGTGGAGCAATCCATCTCCTCGGCCAAGAATACCATGGGTCCGAGGACTAGTGGAGCAATCCATCTCCTCGGACCTTGACGAGAATGGGCCGAGGACCAGTGGAGCAATCCATCTCCTCGGCCAAGAATACCATGGGTCCGAGGACTAGTGGAGCAATCCATCTCCTCGGACCTTGACGAGAATGGGCCGAGGACCAGTGGAGGAATCCATCACCTCGGCCAAGAATACCATGGGTCCGAGGACTAGTGGAGCAATCAATCTCCTCGGTCCTTGAAGAGAATGGGCCGAGGATCAGAGGAGCAATCCATCTCCCCAGCCAAGAATACCATGGGTCCGAGGACTAGTGGAGCAATCCATCTCCTCGGACCTTGAAGAGAATGGGCCGAGGACCAGTGGAGCAATCCATCTCCTCGGCTAAGAATACAATGGGTCCGAGAACACGTGGAGCAATCCATCCCCTCGGACCTTGAAGAGAATGGGCCGAGGACTAGTGGAGCAATCCATCTCCTCGGACCTTGAAGAGAGTGGGCCGAGGACCAGTAGAGCAATTAATCTCCTCGGCCAAGAATACCAAGGGTCCGAGGACTAGTGGAGCAATCCATGTCCTCGGACCTTGACGAGAATGGGCCGAGGACCAGTGGAGCAATCCATCTCCTCGGACCTTGATGAGAGTGGGCCGAGGACCAGTGGAGCAATCCATCTCCTCGGCCAAGAATACCATGGGTCCGAGAACACGTGGAGAAATCCATATCCTCGGACCTTGATGAGAGTGGGCCGAGGACCAAGGGAGCAATCCACCTCCTCGGCCAAGAATACCATGGGTCCGAGGACTAGTGTAACAATCCATCTCCTCGGAGCTTGAAGAGAGTGGGCCGAGGACCAGTGGAGCAATCCATCTCCTCGGCCAAGAATACCATGGGTCCGAGGACTAGTGTAACAATCCATCTCCTCGGAGCTTGAAGAGAGTGGGCCGAGGACCAGTGGAGCAATCCATGTCCTCGGCCAAGAATACCATGGGTCCGGGGACTAGTGGAGCAATCCATGTACTCGGACCTTGACGAGAATGGGCCGAGGACCAGTGGAGCAATCCATCTCCTCGGACCTTGATGAGAGTGGGCCGAGGACCAGTGGAGCAATCCATCTCCTCGGCCAAGAATACCATGGGTCCGAGGACTAGTGGAGCAATCCATCTCCTCGGACCTTGACGAGAATGGGCCGAGGACCAGTGGAGCAATCCATCTCCTCGGCCAAGAATACCATGGGTCCGAGGACTAGTGGAGCAATCCATCTCCTCGGACCTTGACGAGAATGGGCCGAGGACCAGTGGAGGAATCCATCTCCTCGGCCAAGAATACCATGGGTCCGAGGACTAGTGGAGCAATCAATCTCCTCGGTCCTTGAAGAGAATGGGCCGAGGATCAGAGGAGCAATCCATCTCCCCAGCCAAGAATACCATGGGTCCGAGGACTAGTGGAGCAATCCATCTCCTCGGACCTTGAAGAGAATGGGCCGAGGACCAGTGGAGCAATCCATCTCCTCGGCTAAGAATACAATGGGTCCGAGAACACGTGGAGCAATCCATCCCCTCGGACCTTGAAGAGAATGGGCCGAGGACTAGTGGAGCAATCCATCTCCTCGGACCTTGAAGAGAGTGGGCCGAGACCAGTAGAGCAATTAATCTCCTCGGCCAAGAATACCATGGGTCCGAGGACTAGTGGAGCAATCCATGTCCTCGGACCTTGACGAGAATGGGCCGAGGACCAGTGGAGCAATCCATCTCCTCGGACCTTGATGAGAGTGGGCCGAGGACCAGTGGAGCAATCCATCTCCTCGGCCAAGAATACCATGGGTCCGAGAACACGTGGAGAAATCCATATCCTCGGACCTTGATGAGAGTGGGCCGAGGACCAGTGGAGCAATCCACCTCCTCGGCCAAGAATACCATGGGTCCGAGGACTAGTGTAACAATCCATCTCCTCAGAGCTTGAAGAGAGTGGGCCGAGGACCAGTGGAGCAATCCATCTCCTCGGCCAAGAATACCATGGGTCCGAGAACACGTGGAGAAATTCATCTCCTCGGACCTTGATGAGAGTGGGCCGAGGACCAGTGGAGCAATCCATCTCCTCGGCCAAGAATACCATGGGTCCGAGGACTAGTGTAACAATCCATCTCCTCGGAGCTTGAAGAGAGTGGGCCGAGGACCAGTGGAGCAATCCATGTCCTCGGCCAAGAATACCATGGGTCCGAGGACTAGTGGAGCAATCCATGTACTCGGACCTTGACGAGAATGGGCCGAGGACCAGTGGAGCAATCCATCTCCTCGGACCTTGATGAGAGTGGGCCGAGGACCAGTGGAGCAATCCATCTCCTCGGCCAAGAATACCATGGGTCCGAGGACTAGTGGAGCAATCCATCTCCTCGGACCTTGACGAGAATAGGCCGAGGACCAGTGGAGCAATCCATCTCCTCGGCTAAGAATACCATGGGTCCGAGGACTAGTGGAGCAATCCATCTCCTCGGACCTTGATGGGAGTGGGCCGAGGACCAGTGGAGCAATCCATCTCCTCGGCCAAGAATACCATGGGTCCGAGAACACGTGGAGAAATCCATCTCCTCGGACCTTGATGAGAGTGGGCCGAGGACCAGTGGAGCAATCCATCTCCTCGGCCAAGAATACCATGGGTCCGAGGACTAGTATAACAATCCATCTCCTCGGAGCTTGAAGAGAGTGGGCCGAGGACCAGTGGAGCAATCCATCTCCTCGGCCAAGAATACCATGGGTCCGAGGACTAGTGGAGCAATCCATGTCCTCGGACCTTGACGAGAATGGGCCGAGGACCAGTGGAGCAATCCATCTCCTCGGACCTTGATGAGAGTGGGCCGAGGACCAGTGGAGCAATCCATCTCCTCGGCCAAGAATACCATGGGTCCGAGGACTAGTGGAGCAATCCATCTCCTCGGACCTTGACGAGAATAGGCCGAGGACCAGTGGAGCAATCCATCTCCTCGGCTAAGAATACCATGGGTCCGAGGACTAGTGGAGCAATCCATCTCCTCGGACCTTGACGAGAATGGACCGAGGACCAGTGGAGCAATTCATCTCCTCGGCCAAGAATACCATAGGTCCGAGGACTAGTGGAGCAATCCATCTCCTCGGACCTTGACGAGAATGGGCCGAGGACCAGTGGAGGAATCCATCTCCTCGGCCAAGAATACCATGGGTCCGAGGACTAGTGGAGCAATCAATCTCCTCGGACCTTGAAGAGAATGGGCCGAGGATCAGAGGAGCAATCCATCTCCCCAGCCAAGAATACCATGGGTCCGAGGACTAGTGGAGCAATCCATCTCCTCGGACCTTGAAGAGAATGGGCCGAGGACCAGTGGAGCAATCCATCTCCTCGGCTAAGAATACAATGGGTCCGAGAACACGTGGAGCAATCCATCCCCTCGGACCTTGAAGAGAATGGGCCGAGGACTAGTGGAGCAATCCATCTCCTCGGACCTTGAAGAGAGTGGGCCGAGGACCAGTAGAGCAATTAATCTCCTCGGCCAAGAATACCATGGGTCCGAGGACTAGTGGAGAAATCAATCTCCTCAGACCTTGAAGAGAATGGGCCGAGGATCAGAGGAGCAATCCATCTCCCCAGCCAAGAATACCATGGGTCCGAGGACTAGTGGAGCAATCCATCTCCTCAGACCTTGAAGAGAATGGGCCGAGGACCAGTGGAGCAATCCATCTCCTCGGCTAAGAATACAATGGGTCCGAGAACACGTGGAGCAATCCATCCCCTCGGACCTTGAAGAGAATGGGCCGAGGACTAGTGGAGCAATCCATCTCCTCGGACCTTGAAGAGAGTGGGCCGAGGACCAGTAGAGCAATTAATCTCCTCGGCCAAGAATACCATGGGTCCGAGGACTAGTGGAGCAATCCATGTCCTCGGACCTTGACGAGAATGGGCCGAGGACCAGTGGAGCAATTCATCTCCTCGGACCTTGATGAGAGTGGGCCGAGGACCAGTGGAGCAATCCATCTCCTCGGCGAAGAATACCATGGGTCCGAGGACTAGTGGAGCAATCCATCTCCTCGGACCTTGAAGGGAGTGGGCCGAGGACCAGTGGAGCAATCCATCTCCTCGGCCAAGAATACCATGGGTCCGAGGACTAGTTGAGCAATCAATCTCCTCGGACCTTGAAGAGAATGGGCCAAGGACCAGTGGAGCAGTCCATCTCCTCGCCCAAGAATACCAGGGGTCCGAGGACTAGTGGAGCAATCCATCTCCTCGGACCTTGACGAGAATGGGCCAAGGACCAGTGGAGCAATCTATCTCCTCGGCCAAGAATACCATGGGTCCGAGGACTAGTTGAGCAATCCATCTCCTCGGACCTTGACGAGAATGGGACGAGGACCAGTGGAGCAATCCATCTCCTCGGCCAAGAATACCATGGGTCCGAGGACTAGTGGATTAATCCATCTCCTCGGACCTGAAAGAGAGTGGGCCGAGGACTAGTGGAGCAATCCATCTCCTCGGCCAAGAATACCATGGGTCTGAGGACTAGTGGAGCAATCCATCTCCTCGGACCTTGACGAGAATAGGCCGAGGACCAGTGGAGCAATCCATCTCCTCGGCTAAGAATACCATGGGTCCGAGGACTAGTGGAGCACTCCATCTCCTCGGACCTTGACGAGATTGGGCTGAGGACCAGTGGAGGAATCCATCTCCTCGGCCAAGAATACCATGGGTCCGAGGACTAGTGGAGCAATCCATCTCCTCGGACCTTGACTAGAAGGGCCCGAGGAGCAGTGGAGCAATCCATCTCCTCGGCCAAGAATATCATGTGTCCGAGGACTACGGGAGCAATCCATCTCCTCGGACCTTGACGAGAATGGGCCGAGGACCAGTGGAGCAATCCATCTCCTCGACCAAGAATACCATGGGTCCGAAAACACGTGGAGCAATCCAACTCCTCGGACCTTGAAGAGAGTGGGCCGAGGACTGGTGGAGCAATCCATCTCCTCGGCCAAGAATACCATGGGTCCGAGGACTGGTGGAGCAATCAATCTCCTCGGACCTTGAAGAGAATGGGCCGAGGACCAGTGGAGCAATCTATCTCCTCGGCCAAGAATACCATGGGTCCGAGGACTAGTGGAGCAATCCATCTCCTCGGACCTTGACGAGAATGGGCCGAGGACCAGTGGAGCAATTCATCTCCTCGGCCAAGAATACCATAGGTCCGAGGACTAGTGGAGCAATCCATCTCCTCGGACCTTGAGGAGAATGGGCCAAGGACCAGTGGAGCAATCCATCTCCTCGGCTAAGAATACCATGGGTCCGAGGACTAGTGGAGCAATCCATCTCCTCGGACCTTGACGAGAATGGACCGAGGACTAGTGGAGCAATTCATCTCTTCGGCCAAGAATACCATAGGTCCGAGGACTAGTGGAGCAATCCATCTCCTCGGACCTTGACGAGAATGGGCCGAGGACCAGTGGAGCAATCCATCTCCTCGGCCAAGAATACCATGGGTCCGAGGACTAGTGGAGCAATCCATCTCCTCGGACCTTGAAGAGAGTGGGCCGAGGACCAGTAGAGCAATCCATCTCCTCGGCCAAGAATACCATGGGTCCGAGGACTAGTGGAGCAATCAATCTCCTCGGACCTTGAAGAGAATGGGCCAAGGACCAGTGGAGCAATCCATCTCCTCGCCCAAGAATACCAGGGGTCCGAGGACTAGTGGGGCAATCCATCTCCTCGGACCTTGACGAGAATGGGCCAAGGACCAGTGGAGCAATCTATCTCCTCGGCCAAGAATACCATGGGTCCGAGGACTAGTGGAGCAATCCATATCCTCGGACCTTGAAAGGAGTGGGCCGAGGACCAGTGGAGCAATCCATCTCCTCGGCCAAGAATACCATGGGTCCGAGGACTAGTTGAGCAATCAATGTCCTCGGACCTTGACGAGAATGGGCCGAGGACCAGTGGAGCAATCCATCTCCTTGACCAAGAATACCATGGGTCCGAGGGCTAGTAGAGCAATCCATCTCCTCAGACCTTGAAGAGAATTGGCCGAGTACCAGTGGAGCAATCCATCTCCTCGGCCAAGATACCATTGGTCCGAGGACCAGTGGAGCAATCAATCTCCTCGGACCTTGAAGAGAATGGGCCGAGGATCAGAGGAGCAATCCATCTCCTCAGCCAAGAATACCTTGGGTCCGAGGACTATTGGAGCAATCCATCTCCTCTGACCTTGAAGAGAATGGGCCGAGGACCAGTGGAGCAATCTATCTCCTCAGCTAAGAATACAATGGGTCCGAGAACATGTGGAGCAATCCATCCCCTCGGACCTTGAAGAGAATGGGCGAAGGACCAGTGGAGCAATCCATCTCCTCGCCCAAGAATACCATGGGTCCGAGGACTAGTGGAGCAATCCATCTCCTCGGACCTTGACGAGAATGGGCCGAGGACCAGTGGAGCAATCCAACTACTCGGCCAAGAATACCATAGGTCCGAGGACTAGTGGAGCAATCCTTCTCCTCGGACCTTAAATAGAGTGGGCCGAGGACCAGTGGAGCAATCCATCTCCTCGGCCAAGAATACCATGGGTCCGAGGACTAGTGGAGCAATCCATCTCCTCGGACCTTGACGAGAATAGGCTGAGGACCAGTGGAGCAATCCATCTACCCTTGGCTAAGAATACCATGGATCCGAGGACTGGTGGAGCAATCCATCTCCTCGGACCTTGCCGAGAATGGGCTGAGGACCAGTGGAGCAATCCATCTCCTCGGCCAAGAATACCATGGGTCCGAGGACTAGGGGAGCAATCCATCTCCTCGGACCTTGAAGAGAGTGCGCCGAGGACCAGTAGAGCAATCCATCTCCTCGGCCAAGAATACCATGGGTCCGAGGACTAGTGGAGCAATCCATTTCCGCGGACCTTGAAGAGAATGGGCCAAGGACCAGTGGAGCAATCCATCTCCTCGCCCAAGAATACCATGGGTCCGAGGACTAGTGGAGCAATCCATCTCCTCGGACCTTGACGAGAATGGGCCAAGGACCAGTGGAGCAATCTATCTCCTCGGCCAATAATACCATGGGTCCGAGGACTAGTGGAGCAATCCATCTCCTCGGACCTTGACGAGAATGGTCCGAGGACCAGTGGAGCAATCCATCTCCTAGACCAAGAATACCATGGGTTCGAGAACACGTGGAGCAATCCAACTCCTCGGACCTTGAAGAGAGTGGGCCGAGGACTAGTGGGGCAATCCATCTCCTCGCCCAAGAATACCATGGGTCCGAGGACTAGTGGAGCAATCCATCTCCTCGGACCTTGACGAGAATGGGCCAAGGACCAGTGGAGCAATCTATCTCCTCGGCCAAGAATACCATGGGTCCGAGGACTAGTGGAGCAATCCATCTCCTCGGACCTTGACGAGAATGGGCCGAGGACCAGTGGAGCAATCCATCTCCTAGACCAAGAATACCATGGGTTCGAGAACACGGGGAGCAATCCATCTCCTCGGACCTTGAAGAGAGTGCGCCGAGGACCAGTAGAGCAATCCATCTCCTCGGCCAAGAATACCATGGGTCCGAGGACTAGTGGAGCAATCCATCTCCTCGGACCTTGAAGAGATTGGGCCGAGGACCAGTGGAGCAATCCATCTCCTCGGCCAAGAATACCATGGGTCCGAGGACTAGTGGAGCAATCAATCTCCTCGGACCTTGAAGAGAATGGGCCGAGGATCAGAGGAGCAATCCATCTCCCCAGCCAAGAATACCATGGGTCCGAGGACTAGTAGAGCAATCCATCTCCTCGGACCTTGAAGAGAATGGGCCGAGGACCAGTGGAGCAATCCATCTCCTCGGCTAAGAATACAATGGGTCCGAGAACACGTGGAGCAATCCATCCCCTCGGACCTTGAAGAGAATGGGCCGAGGACTAGTGGAGCAATCCATCTCCTCGGACCTTGAAGAGAGTGGGCCGAGGACCAGTAGAGCAATTAATCTCCTCGGCCAAGAATACCATGGGTCCGAGGACTAGTGGAGAAATCAATCTCCTCGGACCTTGAAGAGAATGGGCCGAGGATCAGAGGAGCAATCCATCTCCCCAGCCAAGAATACCATGGGTCCGAGGACTAGTGGAGCAATCCATCTCCTCAGACCTTGAAGAGAATGGGCCGAGGACCAGTGGAGCAATCCATCTCCTCGGCTAAGAATACAATGGGTCCGAGAACACGTGGAGCAATCCATCCCCTCGGACCTTGAAGAGAATGGGCCGAGGACTAGTGGAGCAATCCATCTCCTCGGACCTTGAAGAGAGTGGGCCGAGGACCAGTAGAGCAATTAATCTCCTCGGCCAAGAATACCATGGGTCCGAGGACTAGTGGAGCAATCCATGTCCTCGGACCTTGACGAGAATGGGCCGAGGACCAGTGGAGCAATCCATCTCCTCGGACCTTGATGAGAGTGGGCCGAGGACCAGTGGAGCAATCCATCTCCTCGGCCAAGAATACCATGGGTCTGAGGACTAGTGGAGCAATCCATCTCCTCGGACCTTGAAGGGAGTGGGCCGAGGACCAGTGGAGCAATCCATCTCCTCGGCCAAGAATACCATGGGTCCGAGGACTAGTTGAGCAATCAATCTCCTCGGACCTTGAAGAGAATGGGCCAAGGACCAGTGGAGCAGTCCATCTCCTCGCCCAAGAATACCAGGGGTCCGAGGACTAGTGGAGCAATCCATCTCCTCGGACCTTGACGAGAATGGGCCAAGGACCAGTGGAGCAATCTATCTCCTCGGCCAAGAATACCATGGGTCCGAGGACTAGTGGAGCAATCCATCTCCTCGGACCTTGACGAGAATGGGCCGAGGACCAGTGAAGCAATCCATCTCCTCGGCCAAGAATACCATGGGTCCGAGGACTAGTGGATTAATCCATCTCCTCGGACCTGAAAGAGAGTGGGCCGAGGACTAGTGGAGCAATCCATCTCCTCGGCCAAGAATACCATGGGTCTGAGGACTAGTGGAGCAATCCATCTCCTCGGACCTTGACGAGAATAGGCCGAGGACCAGTGGAGCAATCCATCTCCTCGGCTAAGAATACCATGGGTCCGAGGACTAGTGGAGCAATCCATCTCCTCGGACCTTGACGAGAATGGACCGAGGACCTGTGGAGCAATTCATCTCCTCTGCCAAGAATACCATGGGTCCGAGGACTAGTGGAGCAATCCATCTCCTCGGACCTTGACGAGATTGGGCTGAGGACCAGTGGAGGAATCCATCTCCTCGGCCAAGAATACCATGGGTCCGAGGACTAGTGGAGCAATCCATCTCCTCGGACCTTGACTAGAAGGGCCCGAGGAGCAGTGGAGCAATCCATCTCCTCGGCCAAGAATATCATGTGTCCGAGGACTACGGGAGCAATCCATCTCCTCGGACCTTGACGAGAATGGGCCGAGGACCAGTGGAGCAATCCATCTCCTCGGCCAAGAATATCATGTGTCCGAGGACTACGGGAGCAATCCATCTCCTCGGACCTTGACGAGAATGGGCCGAGGACCAGTGGAGCAATCCATCTCCTCGACCAAGAATACCATGGGTCCGAGAACACGTGGAGCAATCCAACTCCTCGGACCTTGAAGAGAGTGGGCCGAGGACTAGTGGAGCAATCCATCTCCTCGGCCAAGAATACCATGGGTCCGAGGACTGGTGGAGCAATCAATCTCCTCGGACCTTGAAGAGAATGGGCCGAGGACCAGTGGAGCAATCCATCTCCTCGGCTAAGAATACCATGGGTCCGAGGACTAGTGGAGCAATCCATCTCCTCGGACCTTGACGAGAATGGGCCGAGGACCAGTGGAGCAATCCATCTCCTCGGCCAAGAATACCATAGGTCCGAGGACTAGTGGAGCAATCCATCTCCTCGGACCTTGACGAGAATGGGCCAAGGACCAGTGGAGCAATCCATCTCCTCGGCTAAGAATACCATGGGTCCGAGGACTAGTGGAGCAATCCATCTCCTCGGACCTTGACGAGAATGGACCGAGGACCAGTGGAGCAATTCATCTCTTTGGCCAAGAATACCATAGGTCCGAGGACTAGTGGAGCAATCCATCTCCTCGGACCTTGACGAGACTGGGCCGAGGACTAGTGGAGCAATCCATCTCCTCGGCCAAGAATACCATGGGTCCGAGGACTAGTGGAGCAATCCATCTCCTCGGACCTTGACGAGAATGGGCCGAGGACCAGTGGAGCAATCCATCTCCTCGACCAAGAATACCATGGGTCCGAGAACACGTGGAGCAATCCAACTCCTCGGACCTTGAAGAGAGTGGGCCGAGGACCAGTGGAGCAATCCATCTCCTCGGCCAAGAATACCATGGGTCCGAGGACTAGTCGAGCAATCAATCTCCTCGGACCTTGAAGAGAATGGGCCGAGGACCAGTGGAGCAATCCATCTCCTCGGCCAAGAATACCATGGGTCCGAGGACTAGTGGAGCAATCCATCTCCTCGGACCTTGACGAGAATGGACCGAGGACCAGTGGACCAATTCATCTCCTCGGCCAAGAATACCATAGGTCCGAGGACTAGTGGAGCAATCCATCTCCTCGGACCTTGACGAGAATGGGCCAAGGACCAGTGGAGCAATCTATCTCCTCGGCCAAGAATACCATGGGTCCGAGGACCAGTGGAGCAATCAATCTCCTCGGACCTTCACGAGAATGGGCCGAGGACCAGTGGAGCAATCCATCTCCTCGACCAAGAATACCATGGGTCCGAGAACACGTGGAGCAATCCAACTCCTCGGACCTTGAAGAGAGTGGGCCGAGGACCAGTGGAGCAATCAATCTCCTCGGCCAAGAATACCATGGGTCCGAGGACTAGTGTAACAATCCATCTCCTCGGACCTTGAAGAGAGTGGGCCGAGGACCAGTGGAGCAATCCATCTCCTCGGCCAAGAATACCATGGGTCCGAGGACTAGTGGAGCAATCCATGTCCTCGGACCTTGACAAGAATGGGCCGAGGACCAGTGGAGCAATCCATCTCCTCGGACCTTGATGAGAGTGGGCCGAGGACCAGTGGAGTAATCCATCTCCTCGGCCAAGAATACCATGGGTCCGAGGACTAGTTGAGCAATCAATGTCCTCGGACCTTGACGAGAATGGGCCGAGGACCAGTGGAGCAATCCATCTCCTTGACCAAGAATACCATGGGTCCGAGAACACGTGGAGCAATCCAACTCCTCGGACCTTGAAGAGAGTGGGCCGAGGACCAGTGGAGCAATCCATCTCCTCGGCCAAGATACCATTGGTCCGAGGACTAGTGGAGCAATCAATCTCCTCGGACCTTGAAGAGAATGGGCCGAGGATCAGAGGAGCAATCCATCTCCTCCGCCAAGAATACCATGGGTCCGAGGACTATTGGAGCAATCCATCTCCTCGGACCTTGAAGAGAATGGGCCGAGGACCAGTGGAGCAATCTATCTCCTCGGCTAAGAATACAATGGGTCCGAGAACATGTGGAGCAATCCATCCCCTCGGACCTTGAAGAGAATGGGCGAAGGACCAGTCGAGCAATCCATCTCCTCGCCCAAGAATACCATGGGTCCGAGGACTAGTGGAGCAATCCATCTCCTCGGACCTTGACGAGAATGGGCCGAGGACCAGTGGAGCAATCCAACTACTCGGCCAAGAATACCATAGGTCCGAGGACTAGTGGAGCAATCCTTCTCCTCGGACCTTAAATAGAGTGGGCCGAGGACCAGTGGAGCAATCCATCTCCTCGGCCAAGAATACCATGGGTCCGAGGACTAGTGGAGCAATCCATCTCCTCGGACCTTGACGAGAATAGGCTGAGGACCAGTGGAGCAATCCATCTACCCTCGGCTAAGAATACCATGGATCCGAGGACTAGTGGAGCAATCCATCTCCTCGGACCTTGCCGAGAATGGGCTGAGGACCAGTGGAGCAATCCATCTCCTCGGCCAAGAATACCATGGGTCCGAGGACTAGGGGAGCAATCCATCTCCTCGGACCTTGAAGAGAGTGCGCCGAGGACCAGTAGAGCAATCCATCTCCTCGGCCAAGAATACCATGGGTCCGAGGACTAGTGGAGCAATCAATCTCCTCGGACCTTGAAGAGATTGGGCCGAGGACCAGTGGAGCAATCCATCTCCTCGGCCAAGAATACCATGGGTCCGAGGACTAGTGGAGCAATCCATCTCCGCGGACCTTGAAGAGAATGGGCCAAGGACCAGTGGAGCAATCCATCTCCTCGCCCAAGAATACCATGGGTCCGAGGACTAGTGGAGCAATCCAACTCCTCGGACCCTGACGAGAATGGGCCAAGGACCAGTGGAGCAATCTATCTCCTCGGCCAAGAATACCATGGGTCCGAGGACTAGTGGAGCAATCCATCTCCTCAGACCTTGAAGAGAATGGGCCGAGGACCAGTGGAGCAATCCATCTCCTCGGCTAAGAATACAATGGGTCCGAGAACACGTGGAGCAATCCATCCCCTCGGACCTTGAAGAGAATGGGCCGAGGACTAGTGGAGCAATCCATCTCCTCGGACCTTGAAGAGAGTGGGCCGAGGACCAGTAGAGCAATTAATCTCCTCGGCCAAGAATACCATGGGTCCGAGGACTAGTGGAGCAATCCATGTCCTCGGACCTTGACGAGAATGGGCCGAGGACCAGTGGAGCAATCCATCTCCTCGGACCTTGATGAGAGTGGGCCGAGGACCAGTGGAGCAATCCATCTCCTCGGCCAAGAATACCATGGGTCCGAGGACTAGTGGAGCAATCCATCTCCTCGGACCTTGAAGGGAGTGGGCCGAGGACCAGTGGAGCAATCCATCTCCTCGGCCAAGAATACCATGGGTCCGAGGACTAGTTGAGCAATCAATCTCCTCGGACCTTGAAGAGAATGGGCCAAGGACCAGTGGAGCAGTCCATCTCCTCGCCCAAGAATACCAGGGGTCCGAGGACTAGTGGAGCAATCCATCTCCTCGGACCTTGACGAGAATGGGCCAAGGACCAGTGGAGCAATCTATCTCCTCGGCCAAGAATACCATGGGTCCGAGGACTAGTGGAGCAATCCATCTCCTCGGACCTTGACGAGAATGGGCCGAGGACCAGTGAAGCAATCCATCTCCTCGGCCAAGAATACCATGGGTCCGAGGACTAGTGGATTAATCCATCTCCTCGGACCTGAAAGAGAGTGGGCCGAGGACTAGTGGAGCAATCCATCTCCTCGGCCAAGAATACCATGGGTCTGAGGACTAGTGGAGCAATCCATCTCCTCGGACCTTGACGAGAATAGGCCGAGGACCAGTGGAGCAATCCATCTCCTCGGCTAAGAATACCATGGGTCCGAGGACTAGTGGAGCAATCCATCTCCTCGGACCTTGACGAGAATGGACCGAGGACCTGTGGAGCAATTCATCTCCTCTGCCAAGAATACCATGGGTCCGAGGACTAGTGGAGCAATCCATCTCCTCGGACCTTGACGAGATTGGGCTGAGGACCAGTGGAGGAATCCATCTCCTCGGCCAAGAATACCATGGGTCCGAGGACTAGTGGAGCAATCCATCTCCTCGGACCTTGACTAGAAGGGCCCGAGGAGCAGTGGAGCAATCCATCTCCTCGGCCAAGAATATCATGTGTCCGAGGACTACGGGAGCAATCCATCTCCTCGGACCTTGACGAGAATGGGCCGAGGACCAGTGGAGCAATCCATCTCCTCGGCCAAGAATATCATGTGTCCGAGGACTACGGGAGCAATCCATCTCCTCGGACCTTGACGAGAATGGGCCGAGGACCAGTGGAGCAATCCATCTCCTCGACCAAGAATACCATGGGTCCGAGAACACGTGGAGCAATCCAACTCCTCGGACCTTGAAGAGAGTGGGCCGAGGACTAGTGGAGCAATCCATCTCCTCGGCCAAGAATACCATGGGTCCGAGGACTGGTGGAGCAATCAATCTCCTCGGACCTTGAAGAGAATGGGCCGAGGACCAGTGGAGCAATCCATCTCCTCGGCTAAGAATACCATGGGTCCGAGGACTAGTGGAGCAATCCATCTCCTCGGACCTTGACGAGAATGGGCCGAGGACCAGTGGAGCAATCCATCTCCTCGGCCAAGAATACCATAGGTCCGAGGACTAGTGGAGCAATCCATCTCCTCGGACCTTGACGAGAATGGGCCAAGGACCAGTGGAGCAATCCATCTCCTCGGCTAAGAATACCATGGGTCCGAGGACTAGTGGAGCAATCCATCTCCTCGGACCTTGACGAGAATGGACCGAGGACCAGTGGAGCAATTCATCTCTTCGGCCAAGAATACCATAGGTCCGAGGACTAGTGGAGCAATCCATCTCCTCGGACCTTGACGAGAATGGGCCGAGGACTAGTGGAGCAATCCATCTCCTCGGCCAAGAATACCATGGGTCCGAGGACTAGTGGAGCAATCCATCTCCTCGGACCTTGACGAGAATGGGCCGAGGACCAGTGGAGCAATCCATCTCCTCGACCAAGAATACCATGGGTCCGAGAACACGTGGAGCAATCCAACTCCTCGGACCTTGAAGAGAGTGGGCCGAGGACCAGTGGAGCAATCCATCTCCTCGGCCAAGAATACCATGGGTCCGAGGACTAGTCGAGCAATCAATCTCCTCGGACCTTGAAGAGAATGGGCCGAGGACCAGTGGAGCAATCCATCTCCTCGGCCAAGAATACCATGGGTCCGAGGACTAGTGGAGCAATCCATCTCCTCGGACCTTGACGAGAATGGACCGAGGACCAGTGGACCAATTCATCTCCTCGGCCAAGAATACCATAGGTCCGAGGACTAGTGGAGCAATCCATCTCCTCGGACCTTGACGAGAATGGGCCAAGGACCAGTGGAGCAATCTATCTCCTCGGCCAAGAATACCATGGGTCCGAGGACCAGTGGAGCAATCAATCTCCTCGGACCTTCACGAGAATGGGCCGAGGACCAGTGGAGCAATCCATCTCCTCGACCAAGAATACCATGGGGTCCGAGAACACGTGGAGCAATCCAACTCCTCGGACCTTGAAGAGAGTGGGCCGAGGACCAGTGGAGCAATCAATCTCCTCGGCCAAGAATACCATGGGTCCGAGGACTAGTGTAACAATCCATCTCCTCGGACCTTGAAGAGAGTGGGCCGAGGACCAGTGGAGCAATCCATCTCCTCGGCCAAGAATACCATGGGTCCGAGGACTAGTGGAGCAATCCATGTCCTCGGACCTTGACAAGAATGGGCCGAGGACCAGTGGAGCAATCCATCTCCTCGGACCTTGATGAGAGTGGGCCGAGGACCAGTGGAGTAATCCATCTCCTCGGCCAAGAATACCATGGGTCCGAGGACTAGTTGAGCAATCAATGTCCTCGGACCTTGACGAGAATGGGCCGAGGACCAGTGGAGCAATCCATCTCCTTGACCAAGAATACCATGGGTCCGAGAACACGTGGAGCAATCCAACTCCTCGGACCTTGAAGAGAGTGGGCCGAGGACCAGTGGAGCAATCCATCTCCTCGGCCAAGATACCATTGGTCCGAGGACTAGTGGAGCAATCAATCTCCTCGGACCTTGAAGAGAATGGGCCGAGGATCAGAGGAGCAATCCATCTCCTCCGCCAAGAATACCATGGGTCCGAGGACTATTGGAGCAATCCATCTCCTCGGACCTTGAAGAGAATGGGCCGAGGACCAGTGGAGCAATCTATCTCCTCGGCTAAGAATACAATGGGTCCGAGAACATGTGGAGCAATCCATCCCCTCGGACCTTGAAGAGAATGGGCGAAGGACCAGTCGAGCAATCCATCTCCTCGCCCAAGAATACCATGGGTCCGAGGACTAGTGGAGCAATCCATCTCCTCGGACCTTGACGAGAATGGGCCGAGGACCAGTGGAGCAATCCAACTACTCGGCCAAGAATACCATAGGTCCGAGGACTAGTGGAGCAATCCTTCTCCTCGGACCTTAAATAGAGTGGGCCGAGGACCAGTGGAGCAATCCATCTCCTCGGCCAAGAATACCATGGGTCCGAGGACTAGTGGAGCAATCCATCTCCTCGGACCTTGACGAGAATAGGCTGAGGACCAGTGGAGCAATCCATCTACCCTCGGCTAAGAATACCATGGATCCGAGGACTAGTGGAGCAATCCATCTCCTCGGACCTTGCCGAGAATGGGCTGAGGACCAGTGGAGCAATCCATCTCCTCGGCCAAGAATACCATGGGTCCGAGGGACTAGGGGAGCAATCCATCTCCTCGGACCTTGAAGAGAGTGCGCCGAGGACCAGTAGAGCAATCCATCTCCTCGGCCAAGAATACCATGGGTCCGAGGACTAGTGGAGCAATCAATCTCCTCGGACCTTGAAGAGATTGGGCCGAGGACCAGTGGAGCAATCCATCTCCTCGGCCAAGAATACCATGGGGTCCGAGGACTAGTGGAGCAATCCATCTCCGCGGACCTTGAAGAGAATGGGCCAAGGACCAGTGGAGCAATCCATCTCCTCGCCCAAGAATACCATGGGTCCGAGGACTAGTGGAGCAATCCAACTCCTCGGACCCTGACGAGAATGGGCCAAGGACCAGTGGAGCAATCTATCTCCTCGGCCAAGAATACCATGGGTCCGAGGACTAGTGGAGCAATCCATCTCCTCGGACCTTGACGAGAATGGGCCGAGGACCAGTGGAGCAATCCATCTCCTAGACCAAGAATACCATGGGTTCAAGAACACGTGGAGCAATCCAACTCCTCGGACCTTGAAGAGAGTGGGCCGAGGACTAGTGGGGCAATCCATCTCCACGGCCGAGAATACCATAGGTCCGAGGACTGGTGGAGCAATCAATCTCCTCGGACCTTGAAGAGAATGGGCCGAGGACCAGTGGAGCAATCCATCTCCTCGGCCAAGAATACCATGGGTCCGAGGACTAGTGGAGCAATCCATCTCCTCGGACCTTGACGAGAATGGGCCGAGGACCAGTGGAGCAATTCATCTCCTCGGCCAAGAATACCATAGGTCCGAGGACTAGTGGAGCAATCCATCTCCTCGGACCTTGACGAGAATGGGCCAAGGACCAGTGGAGCAATCCATCTCCTCGGACCATGACGAGAATGGACCGAGGACCAGTGGAGCAATTCATCTCTTCGGCCAAGAATACCATAGGTCCGAGGACTAGTGGAGCAATCCATCTCCTCGGACCTTGACGAGAATGGGCCGAGGACCAGTGGAGCAATCCATCTCCTCGGCCAAGAATACCATGGGTCAGAGGACTAGTGGAGCAATCCATCTCCTCGGACCTTGAAGAGAGTGGGCCGAGGACCAGTAGAGCAATCCATCTCCTCGGCCAAGAATACCATGGGTCCGAGGACTAGTGGAGCAATCAATCTCCTCGGACCTTGAAGAGAATGGGCCAAGGACCAGTGGAGAAGTCCATCTCCTCGCCCAAGAATACCAGGGGTCCGAGGACTAGTGGAGCAATCCATCTCCTCAGACCTTGACGAGATTGGGCCAAGGACCAGTGGAGCAATCTATCTCCTCGGCCAAGAATACCATGGGTCTGAGGACTAGTGGAGCAATCCATCTCCTCGGACCTTGATGAGAATGGGCCGAGGACCAGTGGAGCAATCCATCTCCTCGGCCAAGAATACCATGGGTCCGAGGACTAGTGGATTAATCCATCTCCTCGGACCTGAAAGAGAGTGGGCCGAGGACTAGTGGAGCAATCCATCTCCTCGGCCAAGAATACCATGGGTCTGAGGACTAGTGGAGCAATCCATCTCCTCGGACCTTGACGAGAATAGGCCGAGGACCAGTGGAGCAATCCATCTCCTCGGCTAAGAATACCATGGGTCCGAGGACTAGTGGAGCAATCTATATCCTCGGACCTTGACGAGAATGGACCGAGGACCTGTGGAGCAATTCATCTCCTCTGCCAAGAATACCATGGGTCCGAGGACTAGTGGAGCAATCCATCTCCTCGGACCTTGACGAGATTGGGCTGAGGACCAGTGGAGGAATCCATCTCCTCGGCCAAGAATACCATGGGTCCGAGGACTAGTGGAGCAATCCATCTCCTCGGACCTTGACTAGAAGGGCCCGAGGAGTAGTGGAGCAATCCATCTCCTCGGCCAAGAATATCATGTGTCCGAGGACTACGGGAGCAATCCATCTCCTCGGACCTTGACGAGAATGGGCCGAGGACCAGTGGAGCAATCCATCTCCTCGACCAAGAATACCATGGGTCCGAGAACACGTGGAGCAATCCAACTCCTCGGACCTTGAAGAGAGTGGGCCGAGGACTAGTGGAGCAATCCATCTCCTCGGCCAAGAATACCATGGGTCCGAGGACTGGTGGAGCAATCAATCTCCTCGGACCTTGAAGAGAATGGGCCGAGGACCAGTGGAGCAATCCATCTCCTCGGCCAAGAATACCATGGGTCCGAGGACTAGTGGAGCAATCCATCTCCGCGGACCTTGACGAGAATGGGCCGAGGACCAGTGGAGCAATTCATCTCCTCGGCCAAGAATACCATAGGTCCGAGGACTAGTGGAGCAATCCATCTCCTCGGACCTTGACGAGAATGGGCCAAGGACCAGTGGAGCAATCCATCTCCTCGGCTAAGAATACCATGGGTCCGAGGACTAGTGGAGCAATCCATCTCCTCGGACCTTGACGAGAATGGACCGAGGACCAGTGGAGCAATTCATCTCTTCGGCCAAGAATACCATAGGTCCGAGGACTAGTGGAGCAATCCATCTCCTCGGACCTTGACGAGAATGGGCCGAGGACCAGTGGAGCAATCCATCTCCTCGGCCAAGAATACCATGGGTCCGAGGACTAGTGGAGCAATCCATCTCCTCGGACCTTGACGAGAATGGGCCGAGGACCAGTGGAGCAATCCATCTCCTCGACCAAGAATACCATGGGTCCGAGAACACGTGGAGCAATCCAACTCCTCGGACCTTGAAGAGAGTGGGCCGAGGACTAGTGGAGCAATCCATCTCCTCGGCCAAGAATACCATGGGTCCGAGGACTAGTGGAGCAATCAATCTCCTCGGACCTTGAAGAGAATGGGCCGAGGACCAGTGGAGCAATCCATCTCCTCGGCCAAGAATACCATGGGTCCGAGGACTAGTGGAGCAATCCATCTCCTCGGACCTTGACGAGAATGGACCGAGGACCAGTGGACCAATTCATCTCCTCGGCAAAGAATACCATAGGTCCGAGGACTAGTGGAGGAATCCATCTCCTCAGACCTTGACGAGAATGGGCCAAGGACCAGTGGAGCAATCCATCTCCTCGGCCAAGAATATCATGTGTCCGAGGACTACGGGAGCAATCTATCTCCTTGGACCTTGACGAGAATGGGCCGAGGACCAGTGGAGCAATCCATCTCCTCGACCAAGAATACCATGGGTCCGAGAACACGTGGAGCAATCCAACTCCTCGGACCTTGAAGAGAGTGGGCCGAGGACTAGTGGAGCAATTCATCTCCTCGGCCAAGAATACCATGGGTCCGAGGACTGGTGGAGCAATCAATCTCCTCGGACCTTGACGAGAATGGACCGAGGACCAGTGGAGCAATTCATCTCTTCGGCCAAGAATACCATAGGTCCGAGGACTAGTGGAGCAATCCATCTCCTCGGACCTTGACGAGAATGGGCCGAGGACCAGTGGAGCAATCCATCTCCTCGGCCAAGAATACCATGGGTCCGAGGACTAGTGGAGCAATCCATCTCCTCGGACCTTGACGAGAATGGGCCGAGGACCAGTGGAGCAATCCATCTCCTCGACCAAGAATACCATGGGTCCGAGAACACGTGGAGCAATCCAACTCCTCGGACCTTGAAGAGAGTGGGCCGAGGACTAGTGGAGCAATCCATCTCCTCGGCCAAGAATACCATGGGTCCGAGGACTAGTGGAGCAATCAATCTCCTCGGACCTTGAAGAGAATGGGCCGAGGACCAGTGGAGCAATCCATCTCCTCGGCCAAGAATACCATGGGTCCGAGGACTAGTGGAGCAATCCATCTCCTCGGACCTTGACGAGAATGGACCGAGGACCAGTGGACCAATTCATCTCCTCGGCCAAGAATACCATAGGTCCGAGGACTAGTGGAGGAATCCATCTCCTCAGACCTTGACGAGAATGGGCCAAGGACCAGTGGAGCAATCCATCTCCTCGGCCAAGAATATCATGTGTCCGAGGACTACGGGAGCAATCTATCTCCTTGGACCTTGACGAGAATGGGCCGAGGACCAGTGGAGCAATCCATCTCCTCGACCAAGAATACCATGGGTCCGAGAACACGTGGAGCAATCCAACTCCTCGGACCTTGAAGAGAGTGGGCCGAGGACTAGTGGAGCAATTCATCTCCTCGGCCAAGAATACCATGGGTCCGAGGACTGGTGGAGCAATCAATCTCCTCGGACCTTGAAGAGAATGGGCCGAGGACCAGTGGAGCAATCCATCTCCTCGGCCAAGAATACCATGGGTCCGAGGACTAGTGGAGCAATCCATCTCCTCGGACCTTTACGAGAATGGGCCGAGGACCAGTGGAGCAATCCATCTCCTCGACCAAGAATACCATGGGTCCGAGAACACGTGGAGCAATCCAACTCCTCGGACCTTGAAGAGAGTTGGCCGAGGACCAGTGGAGCAATCAATCTCCTCGGCCAAGAATACCATGGGTCCGAGGACTAGTGTAACAATCCATCTCCTCGGACCTTGAAGAGAGTGGGCCGAGGACCAGTGGAGCAATCCATCTCCTCGGCCAAGAATACCATGGGTCCGAGGACTAGTGGAGCAATCCATGTCCTCGGACCTTGACAAGAATGGGCCGAGGACCAGTGGAGCAATCCATCTCCTCGGACCTTGATGAGAGTGGGCCGAGGACCAGTGGAGCAATCCATCTCCTCGGCCAAGAATACCATGGGTCCGAGGACTAGTGGAGCAATCCATCTCCTCGGACCTTGACGAGAATAGGCCGAGGACCAGTGGAGCAATCCATCTCCTCGGCCAAGAATACCATGGGTTCGAGAACACGTGGAGCAATCCAACTCCTCGGACCTTGAAGAGAGTGGGCCGAGGACCAGTGGAGCAATCCATCTCCTCGGCCAAGAATACCATGGGTCCGAGGACTAGTGGAGCAATCAATCTCCTCGGACCTTGAAGAGAATGGGCCGAGGACCAGTGGAGCAATCCATCTCCTCGGCCAAGAATACCATGGATCCGAGGACTAGTGGAGCAATCTATCTCCTCGGACCTTGACGAGAATGGACCGAGGACCAGTGGAGCAATTCATCTCCTCGGCCAAGAATACCATAGGTCCGAGGACTAGTGGAGCAATCCATCTCCTCGGACCTTGACGAGAATGGGCCAAGGACCAGTGGAGCAATCTATCTCCTCGGCCAAGAATACCATGGGTCCGAGGACTAGTGGAGCAATCCATCTCCTCGGACCTTGACGAGAATGGGCCGAGGACCAGTGGAGCAATCCATCTCCTCGACCAAGAATACCATGGGTCCGAGAACACGTGGAGAAATCCATCTCCTCGGACCTTGATGAGAGTGGGCCGAGGACCAGTGGAGCAATCCATCTCCTCGGCCAAGAATACCATGGGTCCGAGGACTAGTGGAGCAATCCATCTCCTCGGACCTTGACGAGAATAGGCCGAGGACCAGCCGCTTTCTCGAGGGTTAATGGGAATGCCCTACACATCACAGGGTCCGAATGTCTATGGAGGGTCATTGTGGTTCGGTAGTGCTGGAGATGGTCCAGGGGATCGATGGATCCATCGTAAAGTTTGATTTGTGGCATCCAAAAATTTAGTGGGAGGGGGGCGTCAAGGACTTCTTGTATGAAAGGTGGGTCCTGTACATCGAGATCATCGCTAATACTGTGGCCGCGTTCTTTAAACGCCTCATTGATTTGTCCCTCTATGTCCTCGATCCGTTTGCCAAACCCTTCGCTGTTCTTGGACACGGGACTCTCTTCGAACTTGGCTGGGGGAGGTGAGTGGGTCGCCGAGCAGACATCCACTGGTGGGCGGCGGTCAGTGGAACCGTTGTGACCTGGTTCCTACGACGGGAGTGGCAACGTCTGCTGAGGTCTCCTGCGAACTTCGGCCGCCAGATCGGCCACTAGGTGTGCGAGCTCTGTGAATTGCACCTGGAGCGTGCCTTCATTTGCATGAACCTCGGGTTCGGCTGAGGAACTGGCTCCCGATCGTTGTCCCGACCGTAGCACGCGAGCGCCTAGATCCCTGGCGGGTGTTTTTGGCGGCATGCGAACAGATGAGTTCTTTAGACTTTTTTGCTGTTACTGTCAGCGAGAGATGTGTTTTCCCACGGACGGCGCCAATCTGTTGATGCCAAATATGTGCGTTGCTGAGCTGGAGGTTAGACTGTAGAAGTACCTGCACAGGGAAAGGGAGAGTAGCTATTGGTGTCGACGGAGGGGATGCCTCCGAGGATGCTCCGATGCTTAAGTTAGGGAAAGCTCAAAGTGTATCCGCTTGTAAAACTGAAAAACTGAATGCCCCCTCTGGACTGCTTACCAAGTCCCTTTTATAGAGTTTCGAAGGCGGTAGTGGGCCAGGGTGGCTGTGATAGGATACCCCAACTGGGTTGGGTAATGATGCCTATGAGGCCCAGCTAGGAGGCTGAGAGCCGTTCACTAGGGCTTTTGCCTTGCTGGCTTACTTCAGAGCCATCTATGCGTTAAGACGGTGTTTAGACCTGACGTCCCAACTTGGTTGGGTAATGATGGTCCAGAGGGCGGTGGTGACGTAGAGGCCCAGCTAGAGGCAATGATGCCCTAAAGGGCAGTCATGACCTGGAGATCCAACTGTCGGAGTCTGGATTGTCTGCGTGTCTCTTTGCACTCTGGGATCACGACGATCCACGTGTCGTCATCCTATGGGAGAGTCGTATTTTAGCAGTATCAAGTTCTTTCGTTGATCATTTTGTTTGACACCATTAGAAAATATTTGCATGGCATTTTGTTCAATTGTCAAGTTTACGCGTATTGATTAAGTTGATAATCAATGAAAAGTGAAAGAATAAAAGAAAAATGAAAAACAAATGAGATGGACCTTTTACTTTTTTAGATAGTAAATAAAAGACAAAAAAAAAAAAAAGAAGAGCGGGATGTAAAATGAAAAGTGAGCACATTAATTTTCTTCTCTAAACTACAATTCTCAATCAACTCAAATTGCAATTATTTATTGTGTTTTTAATTCCTTTTCATTTTAATATTTTTTAAAAAGTAAAATCTTCCAAAAGTATATGAATTTTAATTAATAATCCATATTATTTTTCTTTTCCTTTTAAATATCTACCAGTAGAATCCACACAGTACTATGTACAGGATTAAAATATATATTTTTGTACAATAAAATCTTAAAAGAAAGAAACTAAAATTAAAAAAAAAATTGGTACAAAAAATTATAAAATATATTTGTACAAGATTTATTTTGAGGCTTACATGAAACCTCAAAAGAAACCAAAAAAAGAAATCCATGAAACTGAAAAAGTTTTGGACAAAAAATTTATTAAGAGTCTACCCTCAAAAGATAGAACATTCAAACCTAAAATAAAAATTTAAATTGAGGTTTATCAATCAATTGAGTTTTATCAAAGGTAAAAAAAAATATATATTGTCACGCCTAATCAGTTCGGATTTATCAAAAGGTAGACGTATCTCATATTTATCATAGGTACAAAAAAAAAATATTGTCAGCCGTAATCAATCGGGATTTATTAGAATCTCAAAAGGCATCTTGGTGGCCGGCGAAATTGTTCAATTTATGGAAAAAAAATTATTAAATGGAGATGCTTTTTCAAAGTGAATTTTGAGAAAGCCTAAGACAGTGTGGACTGGGGCTTCTTGGAGGATGTTTTGTGTAAGATGGGATTTGGGAGAAAATGATGAAGTTGGATTATAGTGTGTTTCTTTTGTTTCCTTCTCGATTTTGTTGAATGGTTCGGCAACAGAAAATTTCAGTGTACGGAGAAGTTTAAGACAAGGAGATCATCTGTCTTCTCTCTTGTTTAATCTTGTTACGGATGGTCTATTAGTATTGATAGATAGATTTTTTGAGATTGGGATTATTAAAGGATTTAGAGTAGGCAAACCTTATTGTTTCATATCACATCTGCAGTATCTTGACGACCTGTTAATATTCTGAAATGTTGATTTTGAGGAAATTAGAAACATTAAACGCATTCTTAGATGTTTTGAAGTTGTATCTTCAACTTCAAAAAAGCAGGTTAGTTGGTATTAGAGTTGATTATGATATGGTTAATGAATGGGCTCACGTTTTTCATTGCTCTCAAGATAGTTTACCCATTAAATTTTTGGGAATTCCTCTTTGTGCTAATATGCACAGAGTAGATTCTTGGAGGATAGTAGTTAATAAAGTGGTTGAAAGGTTATCATCTTAGAAGGGCAGATTGTTGTCTACAGCTGGGAGGGTATCATTAATAAAGTCTTCGCTGAGTAGTATCCCTAATTATTACATGTTTGTGTTTAAGATTCTGGTGGCAGTTTCTCATGAAATAGAAAAGCTACAAGGGAAATTTCTCTGGGAGGGTAACAGTGAGAGTGGTAAAATTTATTACATTGATTGGGAAACTTCTTGCTGCGTAAAAAGGAAGGAGGCTTAGGGCTTGGTAAAGTGGTGTGTATGAACAAAGATTTGTTGGGAAATTGGATATGGCGATTTTCCAGGAATTTAATTCTCTTTGAATGAAGGTAATTATAGCCAAGTATGGGTATTGCTACAATAAGTTGCTTCCTTCTCCTATCTCTTGGGGTCCTTGTACCAGAATTGGGAGAGAGATTCTGCATAATGTTTTTGGAGATTTCAGCTTCTCGAAAGTTTTTGACTGGGCAATGGTTAGTGTCTAGATTTTTGGGATGACAATTGGACAAGAATCGGGTATCTTCGAATCCTGTTTCCTAGAATTTTTTGCTCTTACTTCATCTCAGAAAGGAAGTGTAGCAAATTTTGGCTTTTGGCAAAATGGAAGTTGGGTTTGGGATATTTATCTTAGGATAAATATTTTTGATTGGGAAAGGGGTTCTTGGAGGGATTTATGGGATTTGGTAAATAATATGGTGGTGAGTAGGTCTCGGGAAGATAGGTTGGTATGGAAATGGTATGTCAAATGAATTTTTTCTACAAAATCTTTTCGTCAAGTTGTGACAAGAGAGAGAGAGAGTCAACTATCGTGAACTCATGTAAGGTATGGAATGGTATTACTCCCCTCAAAATAGATTTTTTTTTTTTTTTTCTATGGCAGTTGGTGCAGGGCAAGGTGGGAGTTAGGAGCTCTTGCTTAAAAAAAACAATGTATATTAGCAGATAGCATGGCTTGTTTAAGTCTATCGGCATAGAAACACATCAAAATTTTAAAATTTTCATATCGATTAACCTAATCTAATAAGATACTCTTTATAGATATCTTAGAACAAGAACATTAATATGAAGGAAATCAATGTAAAAACCTCAACGAGAATTTAAATTTTTTATCGATTCTCAACAACCCTAATCACCTTATGATTTATATACAACATCTTTAACATCGAGAACATTTAAGGATAAAATTATTACTTTTGATTTGTTGTGTTCTCGACTTTCTGAATATGTTGTAGCCGAATTCTTTCATATGCTCGAATCCAAATTCCTTAGCGTTCTTAAATTCATAACAATCACAAAACCATGTGATCTCTAAAGATAGTCTACACAGGTAAAATCTTGAATTAGGATTTCTTTTTATGATTTTTCCCTCTTTGGGAATAGGAGAGCTAAAATCTCTTAGGAGAAACTTGTGTGTAGAATAATGTGCTACCAAAATTCCGCACCCTAATAAACTATTTATAGTGTTAGGGTTAGGTGCAACTAACCATTAATTATAAACTAAACCCGTGCAATTATTTCTAAATTACTTATTAACCATTTTTTGTGTGACCATTTAGGTTCAAACTAATCTAGTTGTAAGCCATAACTTTTATGTAATTACAATTGAAACATTTTTTCAATTAATTAGAACTCATTCTAATTTATTTTGAATAAAAACTCTTTTTGATTATTTATTTTATAAGAATTAACTAATTGTCCATTAAATTGATTCTTAGGACTTCTACAATAATGAGTGACACCTAGTAGCATATTATGACAACCCAAATAGTGTGAATTTGGTTGTGAAACCTTGAACCTTTCTATTATCAGTTACGATACAATTCTATCATTCCATCATGCAATGTTCCGATTAAGCTAATCAGTGTATGGAATTACTATCAAATCCTTAACATATATTCTGTGTGTCTAGATCTCAATAATATAATTCTAATTAGTGAAATTAGAAATTAATTTCGAATTCTCACCATATCTTAGCTAAGGAACTTCTCGAAATATATCTTAGTATATCGAATAAGACATTTTTCACTGTTACTTAGAAGTAATAGATCTCTTATTGTACACTCACATACCTCCATATGAAACCTATTATACCCAATTACTATCCATTAATGATCCATGAATAGAACCATATTAAATAGAATCAAAGTATAATAAGTCTGATATAAGATAACCATGGTGTCTCATGTCTAAGGATCACATGCACAACTGTAACATAAGAGTTACCTATTGACAGGAAAGTAAAACTCTATTAGGTGTTCTTAAGTCGAGCCATGTCCAGTGAACTTATTCTCCAATAAGCATCCGCATACTTATTTTAGTGTCTACCACGCAAGTGACATTGATATCATTCACCCACCTAATTGAGCAAACATAGTATGTACCAGTCTAAACGGATTATTAACGCCCAATTAGAATCCTATGACTAAGAATATTTAAGAGAATACTAGTTCTCAAAATTATGATCTCATCATAACCTATATCCAATGCTATTACTCTATGGACTTAATTATTACAATGTAATTAAACAAATATTCGTGATAAACAAACTTGCCATCATTTATGATAACAATTTGAATAAGATTGTTTTACAAATAATATCCTTAGATATCAAATGTCATTGGCTTATAAGGCATACTAGTAACATATTCTCTATATAAGGTTAGAGATTCATACCTTTCGTTGATGGAGATTTCAGTTGATCTTTTGGAGATAAGTTCACAAAGTCGTTCAAGTGTCCAGCTTCTAAGCATATCCACAAGAACAACTAAAAGCAAGGATATTCTTCAACATGATGTTGAACACCGTGCTTAGAAGAGCTAAAGGGTGGCCGAAAATCCTAGAGTGCTAGCTCTAGGAATTTTGGCTATGTAGAGAATGAGAGAGAGGATTTTAAAATTTGATTTTAAGTCTCCGAAATTTTGTTATGGTGTCTATCAAATAGAAACTCTTATATAGAGACCTTACTCCTAAAAGCTATAGGATTTCTAAAATTTCAATTAAATCCCTAGTTTAATTTAATTCCTAGAAATCTCTCTATTGGCCATCTAGTTTTTTCTTATTCTTGCAGTTTCCCAAATGTATGTGACCCCTTAGATTCAATATTGTGCTATGTTGGTATTTTGTCCGAGGTTTAAACAAGAAGGTGGAAGAATAAAATCAGCATGTTCAGCACCAGTGTGCGCCGCAGCACAGCCTTCCTAGGTCGCGGCGCCCAGCAAGGGAGGAGTCCTGGAGGAGGTGTGCGCCATGGCTTAGCCTCCCCCAGGCCGTGGAGCCCAGAAGCTTGAGGAAGTGTGCTTTGCCCTGGGCCGCGACCTGCCCTGTTTTGGGCCGCAGCGCCAGGCACACAGATGCACATATGTTTCAGCTTTTTAAGTGGTTCGTAAGACATGTTCAAAACGCATAGGACCATTAAGGATTGATCAATGGCTATGGATGATTAGTCTTCTAGATCTAAGGGTGGATATTGACTCTCAAGATTGGTTAAGAAGTTGGTGCACTATATAAAGGGTCACCTAGCTCCAAAAGTCATAACATAACTTGTCATTAAAAGTGAGATCAATTGTAAGAGTGCAAAGACACTAAACTCAAGAGTGATTCTGTAGAGAGGCTAGTTGTTTAGAAAGAGAGAGTAGAATAGAAAGGGATTCAAGGGCTTGTAAGGGGAATTTTCTTAGGAAAATTCCAGGGTTAGTTCTTATCACTTTCTTCTTCTTCTTCTTCTTCTTTCGTTCTTCAAGAACCTATGAGTTCTTGGAAGTGTGTTGCTAATTGTAAAGAACTCCATTGATAAGATAGTGCAGAGAGCTCGGAGGAGCTCACGGGGACGTAGGCATATTGCCGAACCTCATTAACAAATTGCTTGTGTTCTTTTCTTTCTTGCTTTGATTGGTTGCTGTCTCTTTTCTTTATATAAGTCACTCTAGACTTGTGTGTTTGGAAGATCACCTCCTAGGCATCATCTAAGGTGGTTTCTCAATAGTGGTATCAGAGCTTGCATATCTGGGTATCAGAGCAAGAACAAAAGGTATCGGAGCAAGACTCCAAGAATCAAAGAACAAACTTCTTGGGTGATTCAAGAATGGAGTAAAGATCAAGATCAGATCGTGTTCTTGAGGTTGATTCAAGAACGGTGTTGAGATCAATCTTCGATCGTGTTCTTGAGGTTTAGAAGAAGTTGGAAAGCATTTGTGAGTGCTGCACAAATATAGGATCATCTCCGCAAGATGGGTTCAAATTTTATTGTTGAGAAGTTTGATGGAAAGGGAGATTTTTCCCTATGGAATCGAAAGATCAAGGCTGTTCTTATGCAACAGAAGGTGGACTTGGCTATTGGAGAAGATGATGTTTTTCCAGCAAGTATCACGGAGGACCAGCGGATTGCGATGAAGAAGATGGCATACAACACCATCTTCCTACACATGTCAGATAGTGTCACAAGGGAGTGCGGAGACTCAGAAGATCCTGCTGTCATATGGAAGAAACTAGATGAGTTGTTTCTTACCAAAACTCTTCCTAACAAGATTTATCTTCTTAAAAGAATCTTTGCTTTTAAAATGGATCCTAATAAAGAGTTGCAAGATAATCTTAATGTCTTTAATAAACTAGTTCAAGATTTGGCTAGTTGTAGTATTAAATTCCTAGATGAACAATTGGCTTTTATGTTATTAAATTCTCTTCCTGATTGTTTCGATAGTTTAATTAATGCAATTGAATATGGAAGAGATACACTAACCAAAGAAATTGTGGTCAATGCTATAAGGGCTCATGATTTCAAAACCAAGAGTAGGGAGGCATCAAGTGGGGAAGGGTTGTACGTAAGAGGAAGGCCAGTAACTCAGAATGGCAATAGCAACCATGGAAACTATCGGGAGAAATCAAAGGGTAGAGGGCAGAGCCATGGGAGAGCACATTCCAAACCAAGATTTGGAGGAAAGAGGTGCTTCTACTGCAACATGGAGGGTCACTTCAAGAAAGATTGCAAGAAGAGGTTGTGGGATGAGAGAGGGAGAAGCCATACCAACAATAGAGAGGTTTTGATTGCCAAAGGAGAACAACAAGATGATGATCTTGTTATGTTCTCAAATGTGAGCAGGAGGCAAGGCAATGAGAAATAGATTCTGGATTCTGGGTGCACTTATCACATGTGCCCTCACAAGGAATGGTTCAAGAATTTCAAGGAGATCAATGATGGAAGGGTTTTCTTGGGGAATGACAATGCTTGCCAAGTGAGGGGGATAGGAAACATCCAGTTGAAGATGTTTGATGGAGTCACAAGGCTGCTGTAAAATGTAAGGTATCTCCAGGATTTGAGGAGGAATTTAATCTCATTGGGGCGGTTGGATTCCATGGGGTATACATACAAATTTGAGAGAGGAAAGATCAAGGTAACCAAGGGTTCTTTGATAGTGATCAAGGCAGCAATCAAAGATGGACTTTATGAGATGATCAGTGAGACAGAAATCAAGGATCAAGCAGCAAGCTTGATGGCTGAGATGAATAAGGCATCACTTTGGCACAATCACTTAGGACATATGAGCGAAAAGGGGCTGCAAGTTCTCAGCAATGATGGTCTACTTGGTGAAGACAGAGTAGAGAAACTGGATTTTTGTGAGAGTTGCATTCTTGGGAAGCAACATCGGGTCAGCTTCAACACCGGAGTGCACAAGTCTAAAGGGATTCTTGACTACATCCATGCGGATCTTTGGGGACCAGCAAGGACACCAACACAGGGAGGTAATCGTTACTTTCTGTCTTTAATTGATGATTATTCAAGAATGGTTTGGGTTTATTTGCTTAAAAATAAATCAGATGCTTTGAATAAATTTGTGGTGTGGAAAAAGTTGCTGGAGACTCAAATGGGCAGGGTAGTTAAGGTGTTAAGAACCGATAATGGCTTAGAATTTTTTTAATAAGGATTTTGATAAATTTTGTGAATTATATGGTATTCTAAGACATAGAATGGTTGTGAAAACCCCTCAGCAAAATGGAGTTGCTGAGAGGATGAATAGAACCCTTATGGAAAAGGTTAGGTGCATGTTAATTGGGTACGGTTTACCAAAATATTTTTGGGGGGAAGCTGTATCTACTGCTGTATACTTGGTAAATAGATCACCCTCTAGAGCTTTAGAGCTCAAGACTCCCATGGAAATGTGGACTGGGAAACCCCCTGAGTTGAGCAAACTTAGGACTTTTGGGTGTGCTGCATTTGCACATCAAAAAGATGATAAACTTAACCCAAGGTCTAGAAAATGTGTATTTCTAGGGTATGGTGATGGGGTTAAGGGGTATAGGTTGTGGTCCTTAGAACCAAAAGGAATGAAACTAATAATAAGTAGGGATGTTATTTTTAATGAATTGTTATTTCCCTACTTGGAGAAAACTAACCCTGCAGGGGCTAGTGAGCAAACCAGTCCGGAATTTGTGAAGCATAGCATCAAGGAGAATTCAGTTCAGGTAAAGCAAGGAAAGCAAGAGGGTTCGGACCAGGTAGAGCCCATTGATGAAGGCCAAGCTCAGGACACTCAAGAGGAGGTTGAATTGGAAGGGGTTGATGCAGCAAGTCAGACTGACTACCAGCTCACAAGGGACTGGGAAAGAAGAGTGGTTAGACCACCTTTTAGATATTGTTTTGTGGATGCTAATGTAGCAGCTCCTTGGACAAAAGGAGGGATGGTTGAACCAGAAACTTACATGGATGCCATGGAGTGTAAGGATTCATCAAAGTGGCAGCTAGCTATGGAGGAAGAAACAGATTCTTTGAGGAAGAACAACTCTTGGGTATTGGTGCCCAAACCAGAAAAACAGAGAGTTGTGGATTGTAGATGGATCTACAAGATCAAATAAGGGAACACTCCAGTGGATAAAGTCCAATATAAAGCTAGGCTGGTGGCGAAGGGGTTCACATAAAGAGAAGGTGTAGACTTCACTGAAATATTCTCACTAGTTGTGAAATACAAGACGATCAGGATAGTGTTAGCATTGGTGGTCCAATTCAATTGGGAAATCGAGCAAATGGATGTGAAGACATCGTTCTTACATGGAGAGCTTGATGAGACCATTTACATGAGGCAACTCGAAGGCTATGAGGAAGGAAGGAAAGGAGATTTGGTGTGCCAACTGAAGAAATCTTTATATGGCCTGAAGCAATCACCTCGGCTATGGAATAAGAGGTTCGATTTCTTTGTAACCAGCTTGGGTTTCATGAGGAGCTACTATGATTCGTGCTTGTATTACAAGGGGCACAAGGTGGAGGAAGTGGTGATAATCCTGATCTATGTTGATGATATGTTGCTGGTTGGGAGCAGCATGGAAAGGATAAGAAAATTGAAGGCTCAACTCAGTGAGGAGTTTGAGATGAAGGATCTTGGCCATGCACGGAAGATCCTTGGGATGTGGATCATCCGGGAAAGGGAGAGAAACAGATTGAAGATCTCTCAAACTTCCTACATAGAGAAAATGATATCTAAGTTCTCAATGGAAGATAGCAAACCAGTGAAAGTTCCCCTTGCTGGTCATTTCACATTCTCCAGCGATCAATGTCCAAGATCGAATGAGGAGAAGAAGGAAATGGAAAAGGTCCCCTACTCTAGTGTTGTTGGATCAATTACGTTCACCATGGTAAGCACTAGACCTGATATTGCTCATGTAATAAGTTTCCTTAGTAGGTTTATGAGTTATCCCAGAAATGAGCATTGGCTTGGGATGAAGTGGCTATTGAGGTACTTGAAGGGAAGCTCAGGTGTGGGGCTGGTTTATAAGAAGAGGGGTAAGTCCATCTGCCTTGAGGGTTATACTGATTCGGACTATGGAGCAGACCGGGATAAAAAGAGATCGATTACCTCATACTTCTTCAACTTAAACGGATGTTGTGTAAGTTGGAATGCTCAGTTGTAGCCGGTAGTAGCACTCTCAACAACCGAGGCTGAGTACATAGCGGCTACGGAAGCCATCAAGGAGGCTATGTGGTGCAAAGGGTTATTGGAAGAGTTGAAGGTACTAGAGGAGCAGGTTGTGGTGTATTCGGATAGCCAAAGTGCATTGCACTTGTGCAAAAATCTGGTGTTCTATAAGAGGACAAAGCACATGGATGTTCGGTACCATTTCATTCAGAAAAATGTTACGAAAGGATGCATCCATGTGGACAAGGTGGACACGGAAGAAAACCCTGCGGATTTAGGTACTAAAGTTCTACCTCTAAGCAAGTTCAATCATTGCCTTGGACTTCTTAGGATTGGAGTCGGTTGATATGATGACTCAAGATGAGTTTGGATACTGAGTTCTCTGCACAATGGGTTCGGGTTTAAAAGCTTGGACAAAGGTAGAGATAGTTGGTATTTTGTCCGAGGTTTAAATAAGAAGGTGGAAGAATAAAACCAGTATGTTCAGCACCAGTGTGCACCATAGCACAGCCTTCCCAGGCTGTGGTGCTCAGCAAGGGATGAGTCCTGGAGGAGGTGTGCGCCGTGGCTCAGCCTCCCCCAGGCCGCAACGCCCAGAAGCTTGAGGAAGTGTGCTTTGCCCTGGGCCGCAGCGCTAGGCACACTGATGTACACATGTTTCCGCTTTTTAAGTGGTTCGTGAGACATGTTCAAAATGCATAGGAGCACTAAGGATTGATCAAGGGCTATGGATGATTAGTCTTCTAGATCTAAGGGTGGATATTGACCCTCAAGATTGGTCAAGAAGTTGGTTCACTATATAAATGGTCACCTAGCTTCAAAAGTCATAACATAACTTGTGATTAAAAGTGAGATCAATTATAAGAGTGCAAAGACACTAAACTCAAGAGAGATTCTGTAGAGAGGCTAGTTGTTCAGAAAGAGAGAGAGTAGAATAAAAAGGGATTCAAGGGCTTGTAAGGGAAATTTTCTTGGGAAAATTCCAGGGTTAGTTCTTATCACTTTCTTCTTCTTCTTCTTCATCTTCTTTTGTTCTTCAAGAACCTATGAGTTCTTGGAAGGGTGTTGCTAATTGTAAAGAACTCCATTGATAAGATAGTGCAGAGAGCTCGGAGGAGGTCACGGGGACGTAGGCATATTGCCGAACCTTGTCAACAAATTGCTTGTGTTCTTTTCTTTCTTGCTTTGATTGGTTGCTGTCTTTTTTCTTTATACAAGTCACTCTAAACTTGGGTGTTTGGAAGATCACCTCCTGGGCATCATCTAAGGTGGTTTCCCAACATGCTAGCAGTAGATCGTAACTTTTACGTAACAATTATAACTTGCCTAAATAATTTAAACTCTTTTTAATTTTAACTCGAATTAAAACTTCTTTTAATTAATTAATACTTAAGGACTTCTACAAGTCATGATTGACACTAATAGTATGTCATAACTACCTAGGAAATATAATTTTAATGGGAACCTTTTCGTTGTTAGTTATCGTACAATTCAATCATTCCATCATGAAATGCCACTAATTAAACCTAAAGTATGAAATTACTATCAAACCTTAATTATTTAATCACATGCATCTTGATCGCAAGTTCATAACTTAAATGGTGACATTAGAAACTCCTTTCTACTTTTAACCTCACTTTGGCTAAGAAATTTTCAAGTTATGACTTAATCACATCACAAAGGACATTGTCTTTCTTTTACTAAGAGTGATGGATCCTCTATTATATACTCACATACCTCCATGCATAAGTGGTCATACCCATTACTACCTTTATGTGACCCATGATTAGAATCACATTTAAGTAGCATCAAAGTATGATGACTTATATACAAGGCATCCATGGTGCTTCAAGTCTAAGGACCACTTGTACAACTACATCGTAAGAACTCGTATTGATAGCCAACAAAATGTCCATTAGGAATTACTTAGTTGAATCAGTTCGGTGTACCTGTTCTCTAACAAGCACCTACATTACTTGTTTTAGTGTCTCATACACTAGTGACCATGAGATCAATCACCCTCAACTCCTTGAGAATACATAGCATGTATTAATCTATTTGGAGTCACTAATGCGCTTCCTAGTGATCCTATGATTAAGAACATTTAAGAATAAAACTTAAAAAAAGTAAATTCATTAGTATGATCTCATCATGGTTCTTATTTCCATTGCTTCTTTTCTATAGGCTTTGTTATGTAAATATATGCAATGTGATTTATATTGAACACGATAAATAATATAAATTAATATTTATTATCAATAAATGAATAAGATTAATTATAAGCAATATGCAGATATCAAATGCTATTGGCTTGTAGGGAATACTACTATCAATCTCCAACTTGCACTAAAGCTAATATCCTAGGTATCTCATACCCATTGTTTTAGTTAGTGGATCCTCAATATTATTTGTTGATGAAACTCTTTCAATCTTTACATCGCTTGTTCCAATGATTTCTTTAATCCAATAGAATCGGTGCAAGATCCATTTGGATTTCTAATGAGACTTTGGTTCCTACATCTGTGGAACAGTGTCATTCTTGTCATAATATCAAGATATTTAATTTACACAGTCGAAAAACATTCAGTGATGAACTTCTTCATCCAAACAGTCTTCTTCGCAGCTTCTAATGCAACATTGTATTCAGCCTCTATGGTCGAATCCGCAGTGATTTCTTACTTGGAACTTTTTCAACATTGTATTCATCAAACATTGTTATGATTTATTCTTGATTTAATTAGAAGATTTCCTGTTAATCCAGTGATTGTATGTTTCTCCTCCATATAAGTCTAGCTATGCTCTTCTTATGTGTATTTGTTTGGGTGTGATTGAGTCCGGTAGATCTCTTTTATAGATTTGTCCATTACTGCGATATTGTCATGTAGATATATCGTCGTCTCTTGATAATTTATAAGTTATGCCATATGTGCTTGAAAGTAAAGAGTAATTCATATTAGTTACATTAGGGCTTATATATGTGCTTTAATTGAATATTTGCCGATTACCTGTTTGGGATGTGAAACTTGCAATCGAGATAAAAACAACTTAATCAAGTTAGGATTAGGGCAACAAACCTAGGGAGGATTCTCAAAACCTTGTTGTTTCTCTATCATAAATCTATATACACAATTTCCTTCACACTATTTTCACACAATTCAGATTCTTTCAATCAATCTTTTATCGTTTGTGTTAAAGTTCACACCTTCTTTTATAGTTAACTTGTTTCCCTGTGGAATTGACACCCCAAAGCTGTGCTACAACTACCGCGTTACACTTTGGGTGTAATCAAATTTTGGCGCCGTTCCCGGGGAAATGCGCTTAAGTACAAAGAAGATTGTCAACTTTTGACATGACGATAGAAGAGTTGTAAATAGTTTTTCTTTTCAGCAGCTGTAAAGGCGGTAACTTCGTTCCTTCTTTTAGCTTTCTACATTAATTTTTAATTTTTAATTTTATTTGATTCTTTCTTTTTTATAGTATTTTTATTACCTCACATGCACAGACATAGAGACATTGTGGGTAGATTTGGTTGTAGGCCAGTGTTAGACTCAGAATTTAATTATTTTTCAAATCCTTGATTTGATAATCCATCTAGTCTCGAAGAAATGAGTGAACACAAAGATCAACCCCCTAGGACACTTAAGGATTACTTGCACCCTAACTGTACGGCCACACCATTGTGTATCATGTTCCCCCCTAATGTTCAATAACCTGATTTTAAGCCGAGCATGATCCAATTGCTACCAACTTTCCATGGGTTTTAGAATGAAAACCCTTATATCCATATTAGGGAATTTGAGGAAGTAGTAGCTGCTTTTCACAGTAGGGCTGATATGGTAGACACCGTCAAACTTCAGTTTTTTATTTTTTCACTTAAGGAAAAAGCCAAGGTTTGGCTGTACTTGTTGAGGCCTAGGTCCATAGGTAGTTGGGATGAGATGACCTGAGTTTTCTTCCAAAAACACTTCCCAACCTATAAGACCAACAACCTAAAGAGACAAATCTCAAACTTTGCGCAAAAGGAGAGTGAAACCTTATATCAAGTTTGGGAATGTTTCAAGGACCTTTTGAATTCTTGTCCACACCATGGGTAGTAAGCTATTTCTATGATGGACTCCTAAGTAGGGAAAAGTAGTTCATAGAAATGATGTGCAATGGGAATTTTCTTCAAAAGATCTCGACCAAACCATAGTTTCCTAGATGACCAAGCAGAAAAAGCCCACACTTGGACTGACCAAATGCCATAGAAGGCACTAGAAGAAATCAACCCACTAGGATTTACCAACTTAAGGAAGAGGACAGCCTTAAAGCCCATTTGGAGGTCCTAACTAAGAAAATTGAAGCCTTAAAAACCAAGGATACTGGAACCCCTAAGCCGGTTGCTAGGTTAGAGTCCTATGAGCCTTATTTCATGTGTAATGGGGTAGATTATTTACCTAAGGATTGTCCAGTTTATTTTGAGATGAAGGATGAGTGTAACACTATAGGTATACCCTTTCAGAAACCACACTCACCCTACTCTAACACCTACAATCCCGGTTGGAAGAATCACCCTAATTTCAGTTGGAAATCCGACATACAACACCCTACCCACTCTAGTACCCAATGGCAACCGGAAGCAACCTCATTTAATGCACCTCAACAATCTTTACCTTTGGAAGATATGTTTAAGTCATTTATGCTCGTACATGCCAAGAGTGTGGAAGATCAAGGAAAAATAAATCAACGGTTGTTAGAGGAACAACAAGCGATCAAAGAGGAACAAAAGGTAATGAAGAGTCAACTCAACAAGTTGACTAGTTTCTTCACGATTCAAGAAAAAGGTCAGTTTTCTTCATAGCCACAACCTAATCCAAGGGGACAACATATGGCACAAACCTCCAATCCTGAAAATCAAAACAATAAAGAGGTTAATGCCATAATTACTCGCAGCGGTAAGACAATTGATGGTCCCACTCTACCATCAAATTGGATTCCTAATACCGTGAGCAACAAGGATAAAGCCCCCAAGGAACAAGAGGCTCGTGATGTTTATCGACCATCGGTGCCTTTCCCTCAAGCACTCCTTAAACCTAAGGAGATAAATACAACATTAAAAGGTGAGATTCTTGAACAACTTCAGCATGTTAAAATTAATCTTCCTCTTCTTCATGTCATAAAATAGATTCCCAACTATGCTAAAGTCATCAAGGATCTATGCACACTCAAGAGGAAGCACAATGTGAAGAAAACAACATTCTTAATGGAGCAAACAAGTGCTGTAATTAACAACAAGACACCACCCAAATATAAAGATCCGGGCTGTCCAACGGTGGCTTACCAAATTGGAAATAAACCTTGTGGCCAAGCATTGCTAGATTTGGGTGCTAGTGTAAACCTCATGTCATACTCCATGTACTTGCAGCTCGGTCTAGGTGAGATCAAACCAACCTCCATGGTGTTTCAATTAATGGATAGATCGGTAAGAAAACCAAGATGTATTGTAGAAGATGTTTTGTTACAAATTGATAATTTCTACTATCATGTTGATTTTTTGGTTTTAGATGTTTCTACTATAAACACGGAGTCCAAAATTCCTTTGATACTTGGAAGACCATTGATATGATCCACGCCAAGAGCTAAGAAATTGATGGATCAAGAAGACTTCCAAGATCGTCTAGAAGCAGATTTATGTGAGATCGCGACCCGTTGCTTATATTGAAGCAAGAACCTTGGTATAATGAAGACTGAGACCACGACCCATTGCTTATATTGAAGCAAGAACTTTGGTATAATGAAGACACCACAATCAATTATGGAAGGATTGATTGATAAGTCGAAGATGAACGCCACAGAAACTCTGATAAGTTCAGAAGTTCTAAAAGAACCAAAGAGAAATTTCTCTCAAAAAGTATGAATCAAATCTGAATTATCTTATTCCTAAAGCCAATGGCTATTTAAATACATGAGAATTCGTAACCAATTAGAAAAAGGAAAACTAAGAAATAGGAAATAAACCTAAACAGAATTCTGGTAGGAATAGGAAACTACAAAATAGGAAATAAACCTAAATAGAATTCTGGTAACCTAAAATCCAAATAAAGAAAGTACCTAACTTGGCATGCAAGCCTTATAGGGCAACAATTAAATTCAGTCCACGCCAAGAACTAAGAAATTGATGGATCAAGAAGACTTTCAAGATCGTCTAGAAGTAGATTTATGTGAGACTGTGACCCGTTGCTTATATTGAAGCAAGAACCTTGGTATAATGAAGACACCACAATCAATTATGGAAGGATTGATTGATAAGTCGAAGATGAACGCCACGGAAACTCCGATAAGTTCAGAAGTTTTAAAAGAACCAAAGAGAAATTTCTCTCAAAAAGTATGAATCAAATCTGAATTGTCTTATTCCAAAAGCCAATGGCTATTTAAATACATGAGAATTCGTAACCAATTAGAAAAATGAAAACTAAGAAATAGGAAATAAACCTAAACAGAATTCTGGTAGGAATAGGAAACTACGAAATAGGAACTAAACCTAAATAGAATTCTGGTAACCTAAAATCCAAATAAAGAAAGTACCTAACTTGACATGTAAGCCTTATAGTGCAACAATTAAATTCAGAAGGAAACAATTAAGAAAAGGTGCAAGGTGCAAGCCCAAAGTGGAAGAAGATTCGGATACAACAGCCTGCTGGATTTAGGCCCATCATAATAGGCCCAAACGATATCCTTTTTGGAACTTTCTTAAGTCTAAATTGAAGTTCATTGCTTTAGGAGCAATCCAGAGGGCCCTTAGGAGGAAAATTAGAGGCTAGAGATGATCATTGGGAGGCCAAAAGTAGCTCAAGGAAGTATGAGCCCCATGGCCGACTAGTCTCCAAGCAAGGCAAATAGATGAATCCCTAGGTGTAGTTGTTCTTATCTTCCTTTATTTGATTCAGTTGCAGTTTGGAATTATTTTCATCAAACATTGTTATAATTTATTCTTGATTTAATTAGAAGATTTCCTATTAATCCGGTGATTGCATGCTTCTCCTCCATATAAGTCTAGTCATGCTCTTCTTATGTGTATTTGTTTGGGTGTGATTGAGTCCGGTAGATCTCTTTTATAGATTTGTCCATTGCTGCGATATTGTCATGTAGATATATCATCGTCTCTTGATAATTTATAAGTTAGGTCATATGTGCTTGAAAGTAAAGAGTAATTCATATCAGTTACATTAGGGCTTATATATGTGCTTTAATTGAATATTTGCCGATTGCTTGTTTGGGATGTGAAACTTGTAATCGAGATAAAAACAATTGAATCAAGTTAGGATTAGGGCAACGAACCTAGGGAGGATTCTCGGAACCTTGTTGTTTCTCCATCATAAATCTATTTACACAATTTTCTTCACATTATTTTCACACAATTCAGATTCTTTCAATCAATCTTTTATCGTTTGTGTTAAAGTTCACACCTTCTTTTATAGTTAACTTGTTTCCCTATGGAATCGACACCCCAAAGTTGTGCTACAACTACCGCGTTACACTTTCGGCATAATCATCTATGTATGTGGATTAGGATAAGTCTCGCTTCCTTTTAAGTCTATTTCTATAGATATTTATCCCCAAAACATAAAATGGTTCACCCAAATCCTTTATGGAGAAATTCTTTAACAACCAAACCTTGATTGATTATATCATACCAACATCATTCCCAATGTGTAGTATGTCGTTAATGTACAAGACCAAAAATGTCACAACACTCCCACTAACCTTCTTATACACTGATGAGTGCCAAATATTGCATATTTTGGCCCTTTAATTTACATTTGTTAGCTTAAGAATTTGTTACTTTGAGTTGTTTTTTTCGTTGTTTTACAGATTTACAAGCATTTGGAAAGGAGTTTCACTAAATTGCCAGAATTGCTCGGACAGATCAGTCATTTTTGTGGATTAAACTATATTGATTTAAGAAGAACCAGGATATGAAGCATATATACTTGGAAAGGTCCGGATGTCTATTTTCTGAAGAATTTTACGGCTCATAAATATGATTTTTCTAGAGAAAGTTATGACAGTTTTAGTAGACAAAGGTTAGACTATGCGTAATTTCAGCGTGACAGAAGTGATTTTTACGGATTAAATTGTAACGATTCAGGAAGAACCAGGAGATGAGCCATATATACTTGGAAAGATCTGGATTTCTATTTTCTGGGGAATTTTACGGCTTGCATATATAGTTTTTTTAGAGATCATTATGGCAATTTTAGTTGACAAAGGTCAGGTTGTGCGGGATTTTAGCGTGGGCAGAAGTTTTGAAGGGCATATGAAGGCTTAAATCCCACATCCCACATCGGTTGGAAACATATTCTATATCCCACGTCGCACATCAGATTTGAAACACATTGTACCCATGGAGTTTCTCTATAAAAGCCTCATTTCACTCATGGAGTTCCCCTATAAAAGCCCCATTTCACTTCATCAAAAAAGTGTGCAATCTGGAAGGCTTTGCTACCAAAGAGGGAAAGTATCGCACAACAGCTGCGAATGGAATTTTTCTCTATCCATATATAGTCAGTTTTAATTTATTTCTTTTGAGTTTAAAGTTTTATGTTTAGCACTTTAATTGTGAAATTTAGTTTCATAATCATGAGAGGCTAAAACCTTCATCTAAGGTTGAAGATAAAGCCTCACCATTGTTTGACATAATATTTTCAGATATGTTCATATAATTCTTATATTTTTAGTATTAATGTTCTGTTTCAATTGTTTGAGTAAATTCTTATGATTGATTGTGTTTAAATTGTTCAAATTGGATATCTATTGTGATTCTAAAGGGATACATTGGATGATTTGGTTGAATTAAGGTATTCGCTATAATTTGTATAATGGTAGATTCATAGAATTATTTGATAGATTACTTTTATATAGAACATAAAAATATATGCTCTATTTTGGTGGGGTGGATTCAGAAACCCTAGTATTTTTATCATTTCTTTCAACTCAATTTAGTTTAGTTTATATTCTTTGCAAAATACAATTCAAATTTTGGAACTAGGTTAAAATAGGTTTAGTTTAGATAAAAATATATTTTCACGATGCAATTCTCTGCGGATTCGACCTCGCACTTGCACACACTATATTTCAAGTGACTCGTGCACTTGTGAGTAATTTAAAACTCATAACAAGTTTTTGACGCCATTGTCGGGGAGTTGTTTTGTTTGTGAAAAATATATTTTTGTCTGAATTGATTTTATTTTTCTACTAGTTTAGTAAACATTTTTGTTTCATTTTTATTTTTGCAATTTTATTTTATTTTGTTTTATTTATTTCTATTTGCAATTGAAATAAAAAATTAAAAAATTTTAAAAAAATGGTGGATGAATCAAGCATTGAGGACCCCCTAAAGGTATGCTTTGCTCAGTTTGGAGAGAATTTGGATTTGGATAAATTATTTGAGCAAACAAATTCTATTTTGGAGTCTGCTCCTTGGGAGAGCAGTGAGACGGAGGAGACTGTGGATGAATCCAGCATTGAGGATCCCCTGGAGGCATGCTTTGCTTAGTTTGGAGAGGATTTGGATTTGGATAAGTTACTTGAGCAAGTGATTGCCATTTGGAGTCTGCTCATCAGGAGAGCAGTGAGACGGAGGAGACTGCAGCACCTGAGTCCCTCAAGAAGGAACTTAAGCCTTTACCGAACAATATTAAGGATAAGTTTTTAGGTCCAATAGAGTCTTTGCCTGTGATGATAGCTTCAGATTTGGTTGCCGCTTAAGAGGAGAAGAACCTGGTGCTTAATTAGGACAAGTGCCATTTTATGGGAAAGCAAGGTATTGAGGTCGACAAAGCGAAGGTGGACCTGATTTCAAACCTTCCACCCCCATGTACGGTGAAGCAGGTTCATTCTTTTCTAGGCAATGCAAAATTCTACAAGCGATTTATCCAAGATTTCAACAAGATCGCCAAGCCCTTGTGCAAGTTGTGAGTCTGGCTGAAGACGTTAAACTTAACACTCATGGGAGGTAACCCACAATGTATCTTTTATTGTTTTTTTTCATATTTCTTGTTACTTTTTATTTTTAGTATTTTTTGTTTTCCAGTATTACTTTGGTAATTGTTTTTCAGGGACAATGCGTACTTTAGTTCAAGTTTGGGGGTATGCTATGAGCCATGTCAGTCCAGCTAGTTCTCCATCTCCCACATCAGCTCTTTCCATATTATTCACACATTTGGGGCAATGTGTAATTTAAGTTTGGGGGTATGGGAGACACATTACACACACTTTGTCCTAATTTGTTGTTGTTTTTTCTTCGTTTTAAAGAGAAGATAAATGCATGCTCAATTTATTTTGAAATTTTGATTGATCTAAACAAATACTGTAATGTGATGTCACTGGTGAGCTTAAAATCTTGAACACATGATCTGAGGATAGAATTTTAAATTTTAGTTACTTACTTTAGGCATTTGAGAATGCACATGTTTGATCTAATCTAACACGAGCACATTAGCACAAAATTATGTGAGGTTTGACATGTGATTTTAATGTGTATGTTTGCTTATCTTAACTGAAACTGGATGACTTGTTGGATTAACACTTCGGCATAGAAAAGTATATAAAAAAAATTAATGATCACCAATAAACATTCCACTGAGTAACTGGACCTCTTGCCTCAGTAAGCAGTGAGTGTTCACGTCAAAAGGTGAGAATTTTGCTTGGCAGCATTAAGGCCAATTTAGTTTCGTAGCCTTTTTGACTCGAGTTAGTTAGTCCTTAGGGGTGTCTTTACACCTAATGCCCTAAAACCATTTGGTTTGGGAGTCATTGACTCAACATTCGCTACATGGGTCAATTAGAAAGCTTAAGGGAACTAAACATAGCAGAGCCATATAATAAAAGAGAGAAGAAAATAAAACTATGCCATCGTTGTTCATTCTGATGAGAAATTCTGTGAATCTTGAGACATTGAGACATTGCACATTGAAGTTGTTTGGAAGCCTCATCTTTATATGCTAATTCACTTTACACTGAGTCAGACTTGTGATGCCTTAGCCTGTCTTTTGTAAGTAATTAGATTTTAAAATTCCTATTCATTACGAAGATGGGTTTATATTTTAAGCTTGCTCATGAATGAATATCATGGTTTTGTGTGCTACTTAAATTTTTGGACACCATGATTGATGGATTTATCTTTATGTTCTTTGTTTTCCATTTAGTTTTTTTATTTTGTTTTGCTAAGGGACTAGCAAAATGTAAGTTTGGGGGTATTTGATGAGTGCAAAATATTGCATATTTTGGCCCCTTAATTTACATTTGTTAGCTTAGGAATTTGTTACTTTGAGTTGTTTTTTTCATTGTTTTACAGGTTTACAAGCACTTGGAAAGGAGTTTCACTAAATTGCCAGAATTGCCCATACAGATCAGTCATTTTTGTAGATTAAACTGTATTGATTCAGGAAGAACCAAAATATGAGACATATATGTTTGGAAAGATCCGGATGTCTATTTTCTGAGGAATTTTACGGCTCATAAATATGATTTTTCTAGAGAAAGTTATGGCAGTTTTAGTAGATAAAGGTCAGGTAGCGCGTGATTTCAGCATGGCAGAAGTGATTTTTGCAGATTAAACTGTAATGATTCAGGAAGAACCAAAAGATGAGCTATATATGCTTGGAAATATCTGGATATCTATTTTTTTGAGGAATTTTATAACTTATAAATATGATTTTTCTAAAGAAAATTATGGTAGTTTTAGTAGACAAAAGTCAGGCTGTGCAGCATTTCAGCGTGGGCAGAAGTTTTAAAGGGCATGTGAAGGCTTAAATCCCACATCCCACATTGGTTGGAAACACATTCTATATCCCACATCCCATATCCCACATCCCACATCGGATTAGAGACACATTGCACTCATGGAGTTCCCCTATAAAAGCCCTATTTCACTTCATCAAAAAGGTGTGCAATCCGGAGGATTTCATTGTGCAATTTGGAAGGCTTTGCTACCAAGGGGGAAAGCACCGTACAACAGCTGCGAGTGCAATTTCTCCATCCATGTACAGTCAGTTTTAATTTATTTCTATTGAGTTTAAATTTTTATGTTTAGCATTTTAATTGTGAAATTTAGTTTCATAATCACGAGAGGCTAAAACCTTCATATAAGGTTGAAGATGAAGTCTTGCCATTGTTTGGCACAATATTTTCATATATGTTCGTACAATTATGATATTTTTAGTATTAATGTTCTGTTTCGATTGTTTGAGTAAATTCTTATGATTGATTGTGTTTAAATTGTTCAAATTGGATATTCCTTGTGTTTCATCTGCCGGATACGGCAGATCATCCAAAGTAAATTGGATATCCATTGTGATTCTAAAGGAATACATTGGATGATTTGGTTGAATTTAGGTATTCGCTGTGATTTGTATAATGGTGGATTCATGGAATTATTTGATAGATTACTTTTATATAGAACGTGAAAATATATGCTTTATTTTGGTGGGGTGGATTCAGAAACCTTGGTATTTTTATCATTTCTTTAAACTCAATTTAGTTTAGTTTATATTCTTTGCAAAATACAATTCAAAATTCGAAACTAGGTTAAAATAGGTTTAGTTTAGATAAAAATATATTTTCACGACGCAATTACCTGTGGATTCCACCTCGCACTTGCACACACTATATTGCAAACGACTCATGTGCTTGCGAGTAATTTAAAATACGTGTATGGTTCATTTTTTTTTAAGTCAAATGATTTGATTGTCTCATCAAAATGGATGTTCCAACTTCTAGAAGTTTGCTTTAATCCATAAATTAATTTTTGAAGCTTGCATACCTTGTGATCACTACCGCCAGATGTAAAAAACTCAAGTTGTGTCATGTTCACATCCTTCTCTATGTTTCCATTAAGTAATGCAGTCATTAACTTCATCTATCATATCTTAAAGTCATGGTATGTAGTTATTGCAAATAAAATCCTAATGGATTTAAGCATGGCCACTAGGGAGAAGGTTTTGTTAAAGTCAATTTATTATATTTGCTTCAAACCTTTCGTTGCTAGCCTTTCTTTTTAGGTCTATACCATTACATCCACTCCAATCTTTCTTTTAAAAACCCACATGTAACCTATAGGTACTGTTGGTATTTGTCTAAGGTTTAAACATGTCTAAACATGGTTCAAAGATGACTAAAGTCTAAACCAAGGTTGGAAGATTAAAATATAGCATGTTAAAGGAGTGAACACATGTGTGTGCATCCATTTGGGTGTGTGTGCACACCCCTAATCAACAAAGCAAAGTTGTGTGCACTACTGTGTGAAGGGCAGCATCAGTGAGCACCGCGCCTCTCCTCCACCAACGCTGCGCCTTCCAGAACATGGTGCAAAGGTGCTCTGCCCAGCGCTGCACCGGCCCTTGTTCAGTGCCTAGGCGCTAGGCAAAGCTGAAGCATACATGGAAAACTTACTTGAACCTCCTCTTAGGTGCGTGGATGCAAGGTTAAAATGCATAGCACCACTTAGGATTGATGGAGGGCCATGGTTAAATGGTCATCAAGATCTAAGGGTGAGGATTGACTCTCAAGAATGGACAAGAAGTTGGTGCACTATATAAAGGGTCACCTAGCTTCATTCTCATAAATTAAATTGTGACATTTTTTGAGATCAATTGTAAAGAGTGACATACAAGAGAGAATTTTGTGAGAGTGCAAAGACACAAACACAAGAGGGACTCATTGTAGTGAGGCTGGTTGTAAAGAGAGAGGAGTCTAGATTAGATAGAGAGCATTATTAGTTCTTATCTTCTTCCTTTCTTCTTTTCTTGGTTTCTTCAAGAACTTGAGCTTCTTGAAGAGGGTTTCTGTAATTGTAAAGAGCCATTGATTTTGTACAAAGAGTTCGGAGGAACTCACGGGGACGTAGGCACATTGCCAAACCCCGATAACAAATTGCTTGTCTTCTTTTCTTTTTTGCTTTGGATTGTTGTATTTCTTTCTACAAGTTATTCTAGACTTGGGTGTTTGGAAGATCACCACCTAGACATCTTGTCAATGTTATTTCCAACAGTGGTATCAGAGCTTGCACAGCTGGGTATCAGAGCAAGAACAAGAAGGCGACGGAGCCAAGACTCCAAGAATCAAAGATTAACTTCTTGGGTGATTCAAGAACGGTGTAAAGATCAAGATCTGATCGTGTTTTTCAGGGTGATTCAAGAATAGTGTTAAGATCCACCTTCGATCTGTGTTCTTGAGGTTTAGAAGAAAGCATTTGTGGGTAGTGCATAAATCAGGGATCTTGTCCGTAAAGATGGCTTCAAATTTCTGTGTTGAGAAGTTTTATGGAAAGGGAGACTTTGCCATTTGGAAGCGGAAGATCAAGGCTATTCTAATGCAACAGAAAGTGGACTTGGCTATTCTAATGCAACAGAAAGTGGACTTGGCTATTGGAGAAGATGATACTTTTCCAGCAAGTGTCACGGAGGACCAGCGGATTGAAATAAAGAAGATGGCTTACAACACCATCTTCTTGCACATGTCGGATAATATCACAAGGGAGTGCGGAGACTTGGAAGATCCAACTGCAATACGGAAGAAACTAGATAAATTGTTTTTTGCTAAGACTCTCTCGAATAAGAGGTATCTTCGTAAACGAATCTTTGCTTTTAAATTTGATCCTAATAAAGAGTTGCAAGATGATTTTTATGCCAAGATGAGGAGTGCATCAAGTAGAAGAAGGCTATTCTTTAAAAGAAGACCAGCAACTCGGTATGGCAGCAACCACGGCTACTACCGGGACAGAGGTAAAAGAGAGAGCCATAGGAGAGTGCACAACAACATGCATGGCTACTACCAGGACAGAGGTAGAGGAGAGAGCCATGAGAGAGTGCACAGCAACATGCATGGCTACTACCGGGATTGAGGTAGAGGAGAGAACCATGGGAGAGAGCACTACAAACCAAGATTTAGAGGAAAGGGTTGCTACTACTGCCATAAGGAGGCTCATGTCAAGAAATATTGCAAGAAGATGACAAGGGATGAGAGAAGAAGCTATACCAACAATGGAAAGGCTTCGGTTGCCAAGGGAGAACAACAAGGTGATGATGTTCTTGTTGTGTGCTCAAATATGAGCAAGGGGCAAGAAGGTAGCGAGAAATGGATCTTGGATACCGGGTGTACTTATCACATGTGCCCTCACTGGGATTGGTTCAAGAATTTCAAGGAAACCAATGATGAAAGGGTTTTCTTGGGGAATGATATTTCTTACCAAGTGAGGGGCACGGGAGACATCCAGGTGAGGATGTTTGATGGAATGACAAGGCTGTAGAAAGATGTAAGGTATCTCTCGGATTTGAGGAGGAATTTGATCTCATTGGGGTAGCTGGATTCCATGGGATACACATGCAAGATAGAGGGAGGAAAGATCAAGGTGGCCAAGGGATCTTTGGTAGTGATCAAGGCAGCAAGAAATGATGAACTCTATGAGGTGATCGGAGAGACAGAAATCAATGATCAAGCAGAAAGCTTGATGGCTGAGATAGATAGGGCAACCCTTTGGGACACATGAGCGAAAAGAGCCTGCAAGTTCTTAGTAAGGATGGTCTACTTGGTGGAGACAAAGTAGAGAAACTTGATTTCTGTGAGTGTTGTGTTCTTGAGAAGCAACACCGGGTCAGCTTCAACACCGGAGTGCACAAGTCTAAGGGCATTCTTGACTACATTCATGTGGACCTTTGGAGACCAACAAGGACACCAGCACAGGGAGGTAACATTTACTTTCTGTCTTTAATTGATGATTATTCAAGAAGAGTGTGGGTTTATTTGCTTAATAATAAATCAGATGCCTTGAATAAATTAATGGTGTGGAAAGGGTTGGTAGAGACTCAAATGGGTAGAGTAGTTAAGGGGATAAGAACAGATAATGGCTTAAAAATTTTTAACCAAGAACTTTATCAATTTTGTAGGTTAAATGGGATTCTAAGACATAGAATGGGTGTGCAAACCCCTCAGCAAAGTGGAGTTGCTGAGTAGATGAATAAGACCCTTATGGAAAAGGTTAGGTGCATGTTAGATGGATCCAGTTTACCAAAATATTTTTGGGGAAAAGCTGTGGCTACAGCTGCATACTTGGTTAATAGATCACCCTCTAGAGCTTTAGAGCTCAAGACTCCCGAAGAGATGTGGAGTGGAAAACCCCCTGAATTAAGCAACCTTAGGACTTTTAGGTGTGCAGCATATGCACATCAAAAGGAGGATAAACATAGCCCAAGATCTAGAAAATGTGTATTTCTAGGATATCGTGATGGGGTTAAGGGATATAGGTTGTGGTCCTTAGAAAGGGTATGAAACTTATTATAAGTAGGGATGTTATTTTTAATGAATTGTTATTTCCCTACTTGGAGAAAACTAACCATGCAGGGGCTAGTGAGCAAACCAGTATGGAAGTTATGGAGCATCGCATCAAGGAGAACTCGGTTCAGGTAGAGAAAAGGAGGCAAGAGGGTTCAGACTAGGTAGAGCCCTTGATTGAAGGCCAAGCTCAAGAAACTCAAGAAGAGGCTGAACAAGAAGAGGTTGATGTAGCAAGTCATAATGATTACCAACTCACAAGAGACTGGAGAAGGAGGGTGGTTAGACCACCTTTGAGATATGGGTTTATGGATGCTAATGTAGAAGCTCCTTGGATAGAAGGGGAGGTTGAACCAGAAACTTACATGGAAGCCATGGAATGTAAGGATTCGTCAAATTGGCAATTGGCTATGGAGGAAGAAATGGATTCTTTGAGAAATCAGAGAGTTGTGGATTGTAAGTGGACTTACAAGATCAAAGAAGAGTGCCCTACAGGAGATGAAGTCTGGAACAAGGCTAGGCTGGTGGCGAATGGGTTCACAAGAAGAGAAGATATAGATTTCACAAGAACTTTCTCACCTCTACACAAGGTGGAGAAGATGGTGAGAATGCTCATCTATGTCATTGATGTGCTGTTGGTTCGGAACAGTAGGAAGAGGATGGAAAGGTTTACATCTTAACTCAGTGAGGAGTTTGAAAGGAAGGATCTCAGCCTTACACAAAATATCCTTGGGATGTGTAGAATCCAAGAAAAGGAGAGAAACTGGTTAAGGGTTTCTTGGGCAATAGGTGTTCTCAGCAAATTTGTGAGTAATCCCGGAAAGAAGCATTGACTTGGGATGAAGTGGTTGCTGAGGTATTTGAAGGCTCAGTGGTAGCCGTTGGTAGCACTCATAACAACGGGGGCAGAATGCATAATGGCTACGGAAGCCATAAAGGAGGCTATGGGGTGCAAAGGGTTGTTGGACAAGTGGGAGGTCCTAAAAGAGCAGGTGGTGGTGTCTTTGGATAGCTAAAGTGTATAGCACTTGTGGAGGAATCCGGTGTTCTATCAGGGGAAGAAGCATATGGATGTTCGGTATCATTACATTCCGGAAAATGGTACGAAATGATGCATTCATGCTGGCAAGAAGACCATGGAGGAAAGTCCTGCAGATTTAGGCACCAAGGTTCTACCTCTAAGAAGGTCCAATCATTGCCTTGGACTTCTTAGGATTGAAGTTGGTTAATTGATGACTCTAGATGATTTTGGATCCCGAAGCTCTCTGCACAATGGTTCGGGTTTAAAAACTTAGACAAAGGTAGAGATTGTTGGTGTTTCTCTAAGGTTTAAATATGTCTAAACATGGTTCAAAGATGGTTAAAGTCTAAATTAAGGTTGGAAAATTAAAATACAGCATGTTAAAGGAGTACAAACATGTGTGTGCATCCATTTAGGTGTGTGTGCACACCCTTAATCAACAAAGCAAAGTTGTGCGCACAGCTGTGTGAAGGGCGGCATCAGTGAGCGCCACGCCTCTCCTCTATCAGCGGCGCACCTTCCAAAACATGGTGCAAAGGTGCTCTGTCCAACGCCGCACCGGCCCTTGTTCAGCGCCTAGGCGCTAGGCAAAGCTGAAGCACACATGGACAGCTTGCTTGAACCTCCTCTTAGGTGCGTGGATGCAAGGTTAAAATGCACAGCACCATTTAGGATTGATGGAGGACCATGGCTAAGTGGTCATCAAGATATAAGGGTGAGGATTGACTCTCAAGAATGGACAAGAAGTTGGTGCACTATATAAAGGGTCACCTAGATTCATTCTCATAAATTACATTGTGACATTGTTTGAGATCAATTGCAAAGAGTGACATACAAGAGAGAATTTTGTGAGAGTGCAAAGACACAAACACAAGAGGGACTCATTGTAGTGAGGCTGGTTGCAAAGAGAGAGGAGTCTAGATTAGATAGAGAGCATTGTTAGTTCTTATCTTCTTCATTTCTTCTCTTCTTGGTTTCTTCAAGAACTTAAGCTTCTTGAAGAGGGTTGCTGTAATTGTAAAGAACCATTGATTTAGTGCAGAGAGTTCGGAGGAACTCACGGGGACGTAGGCACATTGCCGAACCTCGATAACAAATCGCTTGTCTTCTTTTCTTTCTTGCTTTGGATTGCTGTATTTCTTTCTACAAGTCATTCTAGACTTAGGTGTTTGGAAGATCACCACCTGGGCATCTTGTCAAGGTGATTTCCAACAGGTACTATACTTTCAAGTGCATCAACCAAAGTCCACACTTTGTTGGAGTACATGGAATCCATTTCGGATTTCATGGCTTCTAGTCACTTTTTAGAATCGATATCTCACATCTCTTCTTTGTAGTTAGCATGTTTCTAATTGATAGGTGCTTAAATATTCATATTTAAGCCCCTTATTTTCATTTATTAGGTCCTTAGTTATGTTAATTTAGTTCGTTTTACTTCATTTGTGTATTTCACATGTGTTTTATAGGTTTTGGAAGAAAAGAAGCAGTTTTGGCACTTAAAGGAAGAAGCCTGGAAATCCTGGAGCAGTCTCTGGTCAATCTGCGATCGATCGCACCATGCAATGCGATCGAGTGCACATTGCGATCGTGCGCATAGAAGAGGGATCGAGCGCAAGACGTGTGCGATTGAGCGCATATATACGGGTGTGAACAGTAAACTACAGAACCCTGTTTTGGAAATAAAGAGTTTTTGTCAGTTTAGGAAATTTAGGGTTTCCTGCACCTCTTAAAGACTTCTCAAAGACCTATAAATACACCTGTAAAGCACACACAACATAAAACACAACTTAGAGAACACTTCTCTTAGCTTTTACTTGGAGTTGTAAGCTTTGGGAAAGAATTGATGCCTCTTCTCTCAGGTTTATTCTTCTCTTTATGTTTAGTTTATATATGATGTTTTTAGACATCATGTGTAACTACCTTTCTTATAGGGCTCGATTGAAGCCCTAGTTATGCTTTCTCACATATTTATTCATTGATAAATCTTTGCCAATAGCCTTTATTATGTTGCTTAACTTGATTAATGTCTGTGCTTATTTAAATTCCTCATATGTATGTGTATGGCCAGCGTATGCATGTGGTATGGACCTGTTAGTTAGATCAATTTAGATGACCGAGTCCTGGGTCTAACATTAGTAACGAGGGATATCTTATCCGGATACCCGGGTTAATCAACATGGGAAACCGGGAGTAGATACCATGCCCTAGGTCTCATGTGGTTGTCGATTTTCATAGTACTTATGCTTTCTTAAGGAACAACTCAAGTAGATACCATGCTGAATCCCTTAAGGAAGAAAAGAGTTAGAGTAGATACCATGCCTAACTCGTTGCTTAGGGAGATCAATAGCTTAAGGAGTAGATACCATGCCCTTAGGTTAGCAACTAGTAGGTATACATGATAAGGCTAGTGCACTGATACATTATACAATTGGGAATGTATAACTAGTGGTGGATATCACAGCCCTATGTCTTTATTATTATCACTCACATTCAACAGTTATTTTATTTCTTGTTACTTTAAAGAAACTAATTCTAAAAACTGAACTTTACCAATCCCTGTGGAGATGACCTTGCTTTCGCACACTGCACTACACTGTTGACCTTGTGCACTTGCAAGTAAAACTAGTACGATTATCTGCTTAATTATTTAGGTATATAATCACGCAACAAGTTTTTGGCGGCGTTGTCGGGGATTGCACTAAAAGTTCCTTTTAAGATTACTTTCGTTTAATCATTATTATTATTACTTTATTTTTACCATCTTTATTTTATCAAAACCTAATCAATTCATTTTCTGTTTCAGGCACATAAAACCTTAAATCACACTTTCTGTGGTATTTGCGATCGATCGCAACCTCCTACGCGATCGAGCGCATTTAGGGCAGAGAGTTACCTGAGCAGCAGAGTTGCACTGCTGCACTAAAGCCGGTTTTCCTGATTTATGCACGGACTGCGATCCCAACATTGAACATTCTTTCCCCTTGATCCTGAGTGCAGAAGAAGTCGAGAACGAAACACAAATGGCAGAACAACTCGAGAACCAGCAACCACCTGCACGAGTACCAATGAAGCACTCCTTCATCCCTCGGAACATTGATCAACCATCATGCATTGCATATCAACCTGAAGCGGCAGGAAATTATTACATATCTCCGAAAATCTTGAATGCTTTGACTCATTTTAAAGGAACTCCTAATGAAGATCCACACCTACACCTCTGAGAATATTTCGATCTCTGCAAGTTCTAACACATACAAGGCTTAGACCAAGAAGGAATAAGGTTAATTCTGTTCCCTTTTTCCTTAAAAGATAATGCTAAACTATGGTATAATTCTTTGCCTATAGTTTCCATCCACACTTAGGAGGACTTGGCAAGCAAGTTCCTGAGAAAGTTCTTACCAGCCCAAAAGACGAGGCAAATGAGGAAGGAGATCCAGTCCTTCCAAAAAAAGATGGAGACCTCTTCTTCGAAGCATGGGGACACTTCAACGACTTGCTACTCAAATGCCCACACCATAACCTGCCTCAAGATGAACTGGTACAGGCCTTTTATGAAGGTTTAAACGACACTAATAAGAGTATTATTGATTCAGGTTGTGGAGGAGTGCTGATGGAGAAAAGCAGCAAAGAAGCAATGGAACTATTCGAAACCCTCAGCGAACACACTCAGCAGTTCTCCTCTCGAGGTAGACATGTGACAAAGGGAAAGGGTATGTATAAGGTAAATGTAAATGGAGGATCTTCCCCTCAAATGGAAGCGATGGAAAGGAAAATAGATTTATTGGTAAAAGCCATAGCTAATCAAAATGCCTCTTCCAGCCTACCATCCACCCCACTCTAAGTATGTGCAATTTGTTCTCAATACGACCATAATATTGATACGTGCCCTTTGTACTCATCTGCAGATCCGGAACAAGCCAACTACGTGGGGCCTAACAACTATCCACCGAAGAACAACCCATATGCCAACACATACAACCCTGGATGGCGAAACCACCCAAATTTCTCGTGGAGCAACAACCAGAACAATGAAGGACAGCAACAAAACCCCCATCCCACTGCTCATGCTACTCCCGAACCAAAGAAGAACGACCTCGAAAGTCTAGTAAGACAACTGGTGGCATCAAAAGAACAATTCATGACTCAGCAAAAACAGACCATTGCATCACATGCGCAAGCAATTCAAAGACTAGAGGTACAAATGGGACAACTAGCTAAAGAGCTCAGTGACAGAAAGCAAGGAGAGCTCCCAGCTCAAACATTACCCAACCCTGGGGGGCATCAACAACTAAATGCTGTGACAACCTTGAGAAATGGCAAGGTAATAGGGTCCAATGAATCTGCAACAGCATCCAAAAAGACACCATCGGCAACAAGGGTAAGTGAAGTAGAGAAGTGGAATGCACCACCCTTCCCGCAAAGGTTAGTAAAACAAAAGAAAGACAATAAACTAATTGATATTTTTGAAACCTTGCGGAAATTTGAAATTAACATTCCTCTGTTAGATGCAATCAAGCAAATACCTGCATATGCTAAGTTTTGAAAAGATTATTGCACTAACAAAAGGAAGTTCTAGGATCATGAGACGGTAGCCTTAAACGAAGAGATAAGTGCTGTACTTTTAAGAAAATTACCACCTAAGCTAAAAGATCCGGGTAGTTTTACTATTCCTTGTAGGTTAGGTGACCAACTGTTCAAGCATACACTATTGGATCTAGGAGCGAGTGTCAACCTGCTGCCATACAGTGTATACGAGACACTAGGTTTGGGGGAGCTTCAACCGACCTCCGTCACTTTACAATTAGCTGACCGAAGCATCAAACGACCGAGAGGTATCATTGAGGACGTGTTGGTAAGAGTAGGTAAATTCATTGTACCTGCTGATTTTGTAGTATTAGAAATAGAAGAATGTACTTTACCATCACCTCTCCCTATTATCCTAGGACGCCCCTTTATGATAACTGCTGATACTAACATTAGTGTAAAAAGGGGAGTAGTCACTATGAAAGTAAATAATGAGGAGATAGAATTTAAAATATTTAATACATCAAAATCAGTCAATGAGGAAAATGAATATTCTAATGTGAGCCTCATGCAAGATATTGTTGAGGAAGTTTCACAGGTCCATCACACTGTTCAATCGGAGACTATCCCCAACCATAAGGACACAAGAGTGGACATTAGGCCGGAGGAGGACAATGTGATTAAAGACGTCAATAAAGCTGTGCACCTTTTCAAGAACACACCAAGACCTTTAAGTAAGTATGGTATTCAATTTGAACCTCATGCACCTACTGATACTACCTTTCCTTACTTTATTGACCAAGCATCAAAATGGGAGATGAAGCAACCATCAAAAGCACTTGAACCACCGGATGTGGGCTCGAAGTGCTTTCTTCCAAACAACTAGCACTGTAGCTTGAGAGTGCTTGAGCGAGTTCATTTCAATTATTCATACAGCTCAAGCATCTCTACAGAGGTTAGTGGTACTGAGGCCACTAACACATGGTAAGGTTGTACTGTCCCAAAATTATCATTTTCAGCTGAGGTAAGTTGTTATTTTTGCCCAGACACACTGCTTGCGATCGATCGCATAATCCAGTGTGATCGAGCGTGTCCTTACATATGCTCGAGCGTGCAAGTGCGATCGAGCGTAACCCGTGTGCGATCGAGTGCACTTGCTGCAGAAGGTTTAGATATAAATCTGCAAAAATTTCACTCACACGCACTCACACTCTCTCTCTATTCACTCGCACACCCACACTCCTAAAAATCTCACTCGCATTCTCCCATTACAATCCTTCACTCAAACACCCACCACTCTCCACTCCCCATCACTACCAATCACCATCACCCTCCTCACCATCAAACATCCATTACCACCGTACTCCCTTCCCCATTACATACATCCACAAGGTACTCTTTGCACACACACACGAATTTTAATACTTTATTTCTAAAATTCATTATACATATATGTTTTCTTGTGTGTAATTGAGTGCTTGCTTATTTGCAGGAGGTTAGGAACGAATTCAAACCCTAGAAACCATAGCTTGTATTTTTGGTGCACACCAGCTGTTCGAGAAAACACCTGACCGTGTGCGATCGAGTGCATGGCATTTGTGATCGAGCGCATAGCCAGTGTGCGATCGAGTGCACCTCATTAAGATCGATCACAAATCAGGCAAAAACTAAAGAGAAGCATATCTAGACCGTCTGTTTCCACTTTTGGTGCATCCAACAGTCGTGCCTCATCATCCCGGCCCAGTATAGAGCAAATAGAGCTTTTATTTAAGACCTTCTTCGCCATCGACGATGTATTCCGGTACATGGACGCCACTCAATGGGCCATCCAAGCATTCCAACATCGAGGGTTGAAGAGGTTGTTTAAACCGATCTGTTCCACTGCTTACTCCCAGCTCGTAGTCCAGTTCTACGCGAGCCTATCATTTGACTGCAGTAGACCAAGAGTTCTCACTTCTTCAGTCCGGGCACACCCATCGAGGTGATTAGTGCCGATATAGCCGCTGCTCTTCATTGCACCGACGAGTCCCCTCCTGAGGACACAGATATCGAGGAACAGCCGGAGTCCTTTGCCCTGGCTGAGATCATCACATACATGTGCGCTGGCCAGTATTCTGACAGGCATAACAATGTGGCCAGCTGGTCCAAGCTGCCTCCACGACTGTGGCTTGTCGACACGATCCTGCAGCGTAATGTGTGTCCATTGGGGCACAAGACACAACGGCTAGACCAGTTTCTCCAGTCCTTTTATGCCTTACATTGAGGCCACTGGTACTCTATCCCGGCTGTCATTTGGAGCCAGCTGCACAAGTTTTGGGATCACGTACATGGCCGTCAGACCACCACGGCCAATGCTTGGGGCCTCCCTTTCCCATTCCTACTCTCCTCCATCCTCAAGAAGAAGGGGATTAAGGGAACCCACAGTGACGGGCCAGTGCGAGAGCATCCCTTATTCGGGAAGGCTCAGTGGACACACAACATCTCGCATATGCCACGAGGACCCCCAGTACCTGCTCCAGCAGCTGAGTGAGTTGAGGAGGATCGCATGGAGACCGAGACCCCGGTCGTTAGCCCAGTATGTGAGGAGGACCATTCGGACATGGGACCCATCGAGTCCCAGCACTTTCTAGCTGAGCTGTCCTCCTTCCGAGGTGAGGTCTCTGTTGCTACCACACTCGTGCATCAGCGTATGGATAGTTTGGAGGCACGGTTAGCATGACAGGAGGCTATGTTGCAGGCTATTCTTGATCGCCTACCTCCGACACCCGGTACCTCTTCGACTGCACCACCTGATGATCAGCAGTGAGAGGATATCACGTCTGGCTGAAGATGTTAAACTTAGCGCTCATGGGAGGCACCCCAAAGCATATCATTTTTCTTAGTTTATTTCATTTTATTATTCATAGTTTATTTTTCTATCTGTTTATTATTACGTGTTTTCCATTTTATGTTTGTTTCTCTTTCTTTTTCAAGGACAGTGTGAGTGCATCCAGTTGAAGTTTGGGGGCGTGCTATGAGCCATGCAAGCCATCAGTTCTCCATCTCCCAGGTCAGCTCCTTCCATGCTATTCACACATTGGGGACAATGTGCAATTTAAGTTTGGGGGTATGGGGACACATTCACACACTCACTATGTCCCACTTTTTTCTGTTTTGTTGCTATTTTCATAGATAAATGCATGTTCATTCTGTCTAATAAATTTTTTGTGATCTAAACAGAACTTTATGATTCGACTTCATCAGCTAGCTTAACACTTTGAACATATAGGCCAATAATCAAGTTTTGAACCTAGATCACTGCCTTTTAGAGATTTAAAGATTCGCAAGTTTGACCTAAACTATCACAAGCACACTAGCACATAACTGTGTGGGGTATGACATGTTATTTGGATGTGTATGTTTCTTTTGCTTAACTTTGAACTAGATGACTTATTAGATTGACATTTTGGCATATAAAAATTGAAAAGATTGATTAGTGCTCAAAAGAAAAAATAAATGCTCCTAATGATCAATAAAACTTGTTTTCTGCTGAGTAACTAGCCCTCTTGCCTCAGTAAGCATTGAGTGTCACGTCAAAAGGTGGTAAATCTTAAATGATCATTAAAAAGAACTTTTCGCTGAGTAACTGGCACTCTTGCCTCAGTAAGCATTGAGTGTCACGTCAAAAGGTGGAAAATTCTAAGTGGTAGCATTAAAACCAGTTAGTTTCGTAGCCTTATTGACTCGAGCTAGTAAGTCCTTAGGGGTGTCTTTACACCTAATGCCCTAAAACCATCTGGTTTGGGAGTCATTGGCTAAACACTCGTTACACGAGTCAACAAGAAAGCTTAAGGGTACTAACTTGGCAAAAATCTCACAAATAAAAGTCTATGCCATATTAGTTGACTTTAATAGGAAGTTTGGTGAATCTTGAGTCATCGAAACACTACACGTTTGAACTTCTTGGAAACCCAATCTTTTATGTGCTAGTCACCACACACTAAAGTCAAACTTGTGATGTCTTAAAATACCTCATGAAAATGATTTACGTTCAAAACTCTTATACATTGCAAAAATATGTTCATACTTGTTAAGCTTGCTCATGAATGCACATCATAGTTTTGTAAGATCTAAACTTTTGTTGGACACCATGAACATTTGATTTATCTGTTTTTTTTTTTCGTTTTTAATTTTGTATTGCTAAGGGACTAGCAATATGTAAGTTTGGGGGTGTGATAGGTGCTTAAATATTCATATTTAAGCCCCCTTATTTACATTTATTAGGTCCTTAGTTACGTTAATTTAGTTCGTTTTACTTCATTTGTGTATTTCACATGAAAGAAGCAGTTTTGGCACTTAAAGGAAGAAGCCTGGAAATCCTGTAGCAGTCTTTGGTCAATCTGCGATCGATCACACCATGCAATGCGACCGAGCGTACATTGCGATCGTGCGCACAGAAGAGGGATCGAGCGTAGCACTGTGATCGAGCACAAGACGTGTGCGATCGAACGCACATATACGGGCGTGAACAGTAAACTGCAGAACCCTGTTTTGGAAATAAAGAGTTTTTGTCGGTTTAGGAAATTTAGGGTTTCCTGCATGTCTTAGGACTTCTCAAAGACCTATAAATACACCTGTAAAGCACACACAACATACAACACAACTTAGAGAACACTTCTCTTAGTTTTTACTTGGAGTTGTAAGCTTTGGGAGAGAATTGACGCCTCTTCTCTCGGGTTTATTCTTCTCTTTATGTTTAGTTTATATATGATAATTTAGACAGTATATGTAACTAACTTTCTTATAGGGCTCGATTGAAGCCCTAGTTATGCTTTCTCACATATTTATTCATTGATAAATCTTTTCCAATAGCCTTTATTATGTTGCTTAACTTGATTAATGCCTGTGCTTATTTAAATTCCTCATATGTATGTGTATGGCCAGCGTATGCATGTGGTCTGGACCTGTTAGTTAGATCAATTTGGATGATCGAGTCCTGGGTCTAACATTAGTAATGAGGGATATCGTATCCAGATACCCGGGTTAATCAACATGGGAAACCAGAAGTAGATACCATGCCCTAGGTCTCATGTGGTTGTCGATTTCCATAGTACTTATGCTTTCTTAAGGAACAACTCAAGCAGATACCATGCTGAATCCCTTAAGGAAGAAAAGAGATAGAGTAGATACCATGCCTAACTCGTTGCTTAGGGAGATCAATAGCTTAAGGAGTAGATACCATGCCCTTAGGTTAGCAACCAGTAGGTATACATGATAAGGCTAGTGCACTGATACATTATACAATTGGGAAAGTATGACTAGTGGTGGATATCAAAGCCCTATGTATTTATTATTATCACTCACATTCAACAGTTATTTTATTTCTTGTTACTTTAAAGAAACTAATTCTAAAAACTGAACTTTACCAATCCCTGTGGAGATGACCTTGCTTTCGCACACTACACTACACTGTTGACCTTGTGCACTTGCAAGTAAAACTAGTACGATTATCTGCTTAATTATTTAGGTATATAATCGCACAACACTAATCATCTATAAGATGTACCTTTAGTCACCATCAAAGAGAAATCCATGTCTTTTTAGAGCCTCGTGTATTCTACTAGATCTACGAATTGGTTGTGTAATATAAGGATCTATTGATCCAAGTTCCTCAATTTGAACAGTACTAGGTTGTGGTTCTTGTGACACTTCATCAAGATCAAAATCGACATCTTATTCTTGAGAGATTCAAGAGAACAACCGCGTTCAAGCATCCAAATCCGAACTAGAGGCCAGCATGGGCTAGAAGGGTGATTCTGCATCGACGTATAATTATTTAGATACAATAACACTTGAAAATATGTGGATAGCTTCATTTTATTTTATTTTATTGTTTGCTTGATTTTCTTATCATAAAAATGATGTTAATATGATTCTTGAGTGATTTGATTGTTTGGTGTAGAATCTTGCTTGATAAATGGTGTTAGAACATTAGGAATATTTTTTTTTATGATAATTTCATGAATTAGAAGCTATATATTATTTGAACTCGTTGTAAATTTGTTCTAGGGTTTCATCAAGGTACACATTTTCGTTATTTGTTTGCTCTAAAATTTTGACAACAGCTTAGTATTTTTGTGTGCAATCAAAGTGTAAAAATAGATTTTTGTTTCTATGCATAATGAGAATTGAGCTATTCTAGAGTGGCGCACATTCCTGTACGATACTCTAGAGTGATGCACATTCCTATGCGCTACTCTAGAGTGGCACAGGCTATGATTGGTCTCGAATCGTGTTAATATTTTTTCTAGTGACTTCTTGCCATTGTGTGCACTATATTTACCATATTAGAACTGTCTGATAACTTGTATAAGTTTGATGAACACTAGTGTGCATGTTTGGAACTATAATTGGATGAAGTATGATTTGATTTCCTTCTTAGCATGTTTCTATGATAAACTAGTTATTGAACTTGACATGAAATACTCTATAGTATATCTCAATTTATTTTTTTTAATTGATTATTGCTTTTCTTTATTTCCTTGCTTCATTTGCTTCGATATTATTGTACATTAATCATCCTATATTGTATACTTCATAGTGCTTCTTGTATAGAAATAAAACTTGGGAAGTATAAGTAAATGACTCTTATCTAAATTGTCCTATAATGAGTAAAAGTGGAAGCTAGGTCTTTTTTGGCATAGGCACATATGGGCTGGTCTTTCTTTTGACCTTCCCACGGTGTACCCTAAGTTCGAATCTAATCTCTCTCTTTAATAAGTGGCTAAAGGTTCTTAGTTTATTTAATTAACCAAATATTGACTCCAATCAAGTTCCCTACAATGACTTTATGTCTTAGGTTCATTATTATTTTTTTTATTATAGTTGACCATTCGGATTAGCTATTGTTTAAAGAGATACGATTGTAGAGACATTGTTACACCAAGAAAAAGGTTTAAAAAGGAAGTACATCATAGATGTCTTGACATCTAAAAGTGCACCTCTTATGAGGGGTCTCCCTACTAATTATAAAAGAAAGTGAAGGATGTAGTAATTCATTTTTCATAAAATCGAACCACTTTGATCCGCACTCTTGCTCACTACCCTGAGGAAGGAGGAGCCTTAGTTATGTACTCGGAGTTATAGAAAAGGTGAAACTTGAGCAATGCCCTACAAGCACAGAAATACTATTCGTTCTTAGTGACTTTGTGGGATGTATCTGAGAAACAGTAACAGTATCTCATCCGCATTGGACTCCGCAGTCAAAGCTGGATTCATAGCCTCGGTAACCAGGCTGCAAAAAGATTCAAGAGTTGCACCTATTAATTGCTCACTTCTAAACGATAGAAATAAATTTGAAAAATACTGTATCGCCACTGAAGCAATTCCATCCTCTTTTGACTGCCACCCACCATTAACATCCATTTAGCCCACAATTTTCATACGCTTTTCCTACTGAAAAGCTTTTGCAAAATATCCCCTTCCCTCAAGTAGCTCGTTTATGTCAGCCTCAAGTAGTTTTTCTTCCAAAATATCCTCCTTAGTTCTTTGTCTTACCTGAAGCTTCTTTAACCTATCATGATTCTTCCACAAATCACACTTTACATTACAGAAAGTGGATCGATTTTATGCCTCAATACTGGAAGCACAACCCGAGATCATAGTGCACACATTATCCATTACTAACACACCCAGTGGATTCAGCCATGCCCCCTTGACCACTCCCTCAAACTCTTCATGCCTTAGCCACATGGAATGGAAGCAAAAAAATTTATTATGGTGCCTTATTTTCTCCCCCTCTTTCTAATGATAATGTTAGGAAAAATTACCGGGTCGAAGCTCACACACAACTAAAGTGAAATGAGAAAAATGAAGATAAACTAGACACAAATATTTTACGTGGAAAAACTCCGAACAAATTGGAGTAAAAAACCACGGGCAAGTGTAGGAGGATTTCACTATTGTAAAATAAGGATTATAACACCTTCTCTCTGATTACAATGAGATAATAATTTTAATCTCTATTGTAATAGGAGAAACAACTCTTTAACAGAATTAGGAAAATTACAAAGTGAACAAAACACTTTGATGGAATAAACTCACTTCTCATATGCCTTAGCTCTCGGATTGCACATCCTCTCTCTATCTCTTCTACTTTCTGACTGCTCACATCATAATGCAAGAAATGATAAGGAGTATAAATAGAGAAACTCCCTTCCTCTTTCTTCACGACAACCCTTGAATCAAGCCCCAAAGCATTCCTTGTTTTCTGCCAGAAAATAAGTCTAAAAAGTAGCTCCCACCTTTTGACCTTTTATCCACAAAATTCAATTGCAAAAGTGCTCCATGTTTTCTGCCGAAAAACATTCCATAAAACATGCAATGTTTATCACCACTTTTGTCCCCTTTTGACGAAGTAAAGCCAAAAAGACTTTACACCTCACATTCTCCCACTTAAAGTCATTTTGGTAATCCTTCCATCCTTCCTTACTCGCCAAATTCATGCTTGCTTACGTTTTCGTTAGACCACATGAGGATCTACACCATTTAAGCTTGTCAGTGTTGATCGACTTGGTCATAACATCTGCTAGGTTCTCGTCAGTGTGAATTTTCTTCATATCCACACTACCTTCTTCCACTACTTCTCGAATGAAGTGATACTGAACCCTTATGTTCTTTGTCCGTGAATGAAAAGCTGGATTCCTTGCAATGTGCAAGGCACTCTAACTGTCACAAAACATAACAATCTTCTCCTGCTTGTGCCCAAGCTCCTCCAATAACCCTTGTATCCAAACTACTTCCTTGCAAGCTTGTGTAGCCGCCATGTATTCTGCTTCCGTTGTAGATAGAGCCACAACCGTCTGCCATTTAGAAACCCAGCTTACAGCTCCTCCTGCTAATGTAAACATATAACCTGTAGTGGACTTGCTTGTATTGAGATCCCCTGCAAAATCTGAATCAACATAGCCTCTGACAGTAAAATTTGATCCTCCGTAACATAATACAGCATCTGAGGTTCCTCTGATGTATCTCAGAACCCTCTTCACAGTATTCCAATGCTCTCCACCAGGATTCGCCATAAATCGACTAACCACTCCCACTGCTAGTGCAATGTCTGGTCTTGTACAAATCATAGCAAACATCAAACTTCCCACTGCTGATGCATATGGTACTCGAGACATCTCCCTCCTCTCTCCTTCATTGCTAGGACACATACTTGAGGATAATTGAAATTAATAGGAAGTTGGGTAGAAATTGGCTTACTATCTTGCATGTTGAAGCGTCGCAAGATCTTGTTGAAGTAGTTCTTCTGGGAAAGCCAAATCTTCCTGTTATTTCTGTCTCAATGAATCTGCATCCCTAGAATCTTGTTTGCTGGTCCTAAGTCCTTCATATCAAACTCCCTAGCCAACTGTGCCTTCAATTTTTGGATTTGATCTCTGTTGGGGCCTGTTACCAACATGTCATCCACATACAACAATAAGATAATAAAATCATTATCACCATCAAACCTTTTGAATTATGTACAATGGTTTGAACTGAGTTTGTTGTATCCAAGGCTAATAATGAAGGGATCAAATCTCTTGTACCAACACCTCGGCGCCTGTTTGAGACCGTATAGAGATTTGTTCAACCTGCAAACCAAGTTCTCTTTTCCTGTTTCAGCAAAACCTTCTGGTTGGAGCATATAGATTTCTTCTTCAAGTTCTCCATGAAGAAATGCAGTTTTCACATCCAACTGCTCCAGATGTAATTCAAACGTAGCACGCATAGACAGGACTACTCTGATTATTGTAAGCCGAACCACCGAGAAAAATATCTCATTGAAATCAATACCTTCTTTCTGAGCGAATCCCTTAACCACCAATCTTGCAGGAAACCGTTCCACTTGATCATTGTTATCCCGCTTGATCTTGTAGACTCATTTGTTACCTATTACTTTTCTCCCATGTGGCAATGGTACCAGTTCCCAAGTCTTGTTCTTGTGTAGAGCTTCAATTTCTTCCTGTATTGCTGCCATCCACAAAGACACATCTGAGCTACCTGTATCTTCTTGGAAAGTTGAGGGCTCTCCATCCTCCGTTAAGAGATAGTATGCAACATTGCTCTCAGTAACATACTCCAAATGCCAAGCTGGCGGCCTTCTCTCACGAGTTGACCGACAAACTTCTGGAGCCTCGGACTCGACTGGTTCTTGTACCTCGTGCTCTAGTGCTGCTTTAGTAGAAACTGGAGTTTCTTGTACCGGATTCTTTCCCACTTGTATTGCTGTAGTCTCTGAAACCTCTTTCGATGTGCTATCGTCTCCATCTTTTGTAGTAGTTGATCTTCTGCAAAGATCACATCCCTACCAACAACCTTATGGGTAGTGGGATCCCACAGGCGATACCCCTTTACTCCGTCAACATACCCCAAGAATATACACCTCCTAGATTTCGGATTCAACTTCGTTCTTTCTTGGGCATTGTACATCACATACGCAGGACATCCAAAAGAATGTAAAGTAAAGTAGTCTGCTGGCTTACCAGTCTACATCTCCATCGGTATCTTTAAATCAATTGCTGTTGATGGCGATTGATTTATCATAACAGGTGGTTTTGACTACTTCTGCCCAAAAAGAGTTAGGTTGACCAGCAGTCTTCAACATAGCTCTCATCCTTTCTGTAAGAGTTCTATTCATCCACTTTGCCACTCCATTTTGTTGAGGCGTGTATGTGACTGTGAACTATTGTTTGACACCTTCCCGCTTACAAAGAGCAAGAAACTCGCTGTTTGTGTACTCTATTCCATTATCGGTCCTCAAGCACTTGATCTTTTTCCTAGATTCAAGTTCCACTCGTGCTTTAAAGTCTTTAAATACTGGAAACACATCTGACTTCTTCTTGATTGGATACAGCCAACATCTCCTAGAGTGATCATCAATAAAAGACACAAAGTACTTTGCTCCTCCTAAGGACATTTCTAGTTATTCCTATACATCAGAATGAATCAAATCTAGAATGCATTTACTCCTAGCATCATATTTGCTAAACTTCAATCTATGCTGCTTACTTGTAACACAATGCTCACAGAAAGGTAGATTTACCGATTTGAGCCCTAGAAGCAGCTTTTTGTCGGAGAGAATCTTCAAACCTCATTCCGACATATGGCCTAGTATGAGATGCCACATCATCATCGACTCTTCTCCCTTGCTGGTTGACGCGACACACGCATCAGCTTCCTGCAGTGTTTCTCCTTTAAGCATGAATAGATTCGCCGCGATCTTTTCAGCTTTCATAACCACAAGCGTTCCTCTGACAATCTTCATGATCCCATTTTCGACATGGATCTTGCATCCAAGACTATCTATTTGCCCCAAAGACAATAGATTCTTCCTCAGACCATTTACATGTCGTACCTCCTGGATAGTGCGAACCGTACCATTAAACATCTTTATTTTGATAGTACCAATACCAGCGATCTCCAAAGCATGATCATCACCCATGTATACAAAACCTCCTGAGATTGGTTCATATTTGTGGAACCATTCTCTTCGAAATGTCATGTGCCATGTTGCTCCTGAGTTTAGTAACCAGACGTCAGCGAACTGCTTTCTGCCTCCAACTACTGTTGTTGCCTCGCTGTATAGAACTTCACCATCATTCGAGATACTTGCCACATTCCCTTGAGCATTTGAAGACTCAGGGTCTCCATTCTTCCTTCTGTTCCAACAATCCTTCTTGATGTGCCCTTTCTTGCCATAGTTGTAGCACTTGAAATTCTTCTTGCTTCTCGATTTCGATCTACCATGATTCTGACTCCCACTGGGGCCACGTTCTGTTGATCTTCCTCTTGCCACTGTCAAAGCTTCCGCTTGCTGCAAACCTGCCTGTCTGTCTTCCTTATTTTTACGCCTGGTTTCTTCTTCCAAAACAGCAGCTGTAATTTCGTCGAAGACTAGATAGTCCGTGAGGATGTTGTTCGTCAGGTTGATGATGAGTTGATCATACGAGTTAGGTAAACTTTGTAGTAGGGAAGCTCCGCACATTCAGATGTCTTTATTGTGTAACCCATCGATGTAAGTTGCGAAAATAGAGTATTCAAAATGTTGATGTGGTCGGTCACCGAAGTGGATTTTGCCATTCGAAGAGTGTAAAGTCTCCTCTTTAAGAAGATCTTATTGTGTAGTGACTTGGCCTCGTACAGTCTTGTTAGAGTATCCCAAATCTCCTTCGCAGTCTTCTTTTCTGCCACACTAGATAACACTCCATCGGCTAGTGCTAAGTGCAGATCGACAATTGTGATGTCATCCGTCTCGTTCCACTTGCTGTCGTCAGTGATCTCTGTGGGTCTTTCTCCAATTGCTGCCAAACAATTGTCTTTCCTCAAAATTGTGTTAATCTTCATTTTCCACAATTGAGAAATTACTCCCATTAAACTTCTCAACATCAAACTTTGTTGTAGTTGACATCTCGTTCACAATGATCTGCTTCACACCCGTCAACCAATATTTCTAATACCACTGTTAGGAAAAACTACTGGGTCAAAGTTCTCACACAACTAAAGCTAAATGAGAAAAATGAAGATAAACTAGACACAAAATTTTACGTGGAAAAACCCCGAACAAATTGGGGTAAAAAACCACGGGCAAGTGTAGGAGGATTTCACTATTGTAAAATAGGGATTAGAACACCTTCTCTCTGCTTACAATGAGATAATAATTCTATTCTCTATTGTAATAGGAGAAACAACTCTTTAACAGAATTGGGAAAATTACAAAGTAAACAAAACACTTTGATGGAATAAACTCATTTCTCATATGCCTTAGCTCTCGGATTGCACATCCTCTCTCTATCTCTTCTACTTTCTGACTGCTCACATCATAATGCAAGAAATGATAAGGAGTATAAATAGAGAAACTCCCTTCCTCTTTCTTCACGACAACCCTTGAATCAAGCCCCAAAGCATTCCTTGTTTTCTGCCAGAAAACAAGCCTAAAAAGTAGCTCCCACTTTTTGACCTTTTATCCACAAAACTCAATTGCAAAAGTGCTCCATGTTTTCTACCGAAAAACATTCCATAAAACATGCAATGTTTATCACTACTTTTGTCCCCTTTTGACCAAGTAAAGCCAAAAAGACTTTACACCTCACAGATAATAAAAGAGCTAGATGGTCAGAATTTGCCACCCCAATATGATGAACTCATGCATTAGAAAAAAGGCTACCCCATCCCAAATTAGCCATGACTCTATCTAACCGGACTACCACCTTACCCCTTCTTTACGCATATTACACTATGTAAAATATTCACCAACAAAGCTGACATCCCCAAGCACAATCATCTAAAGCATTGTGAAAGTCTTGCATTTACCACTCAGGCCGATCCCTACCACACCTCTTTTCATGTGACTATGTATTCTCTTTAAAATCCCTAATACAACACAAAAGCAAATCGCTAGACCATCAAAGTTTCCTCAATAATTCCCACGATTGCTTTCTCAAGTGAAACATTAGAAGCCCATAAAAACACATAAAGCTGTGTGACACTCCTCCACCCCAATCTTTACAAACCATGTCCACATGAAATTGAGATAAAGTTGAAATACTGATATCCACTCCCTCCCTCCACATGAGTACTAATCAACCCGCTCGACCACTAACCTTGGTAGCTAGCCCATGTTGAAATCCTAACCGAAATCGCAAACCATCCATACCCTTTATATTTAAGTAGGTACAGTCTCCATAAGAAACACCACAATGAGGCCTTGTGCGCTCACAGTATTATGAAGACTATGAATTGTTCAAGCTTCCCAAGCACCTAACAATTCCAATTGAGGATACTCAATGATGTCAGTGGGGTTGGACTCTAGCCTCCATCATTGAATAATAAAAAATCTGACAATCCACACCCTTACCCTTTTTTCGCCGAATACTACTCCTCTCGAACCACACCTTAAACACAACTCCTTTCATTTGTCACCTACACCAGTTTCCCTCTGACTCGAACTGCCACCAATCCTTCTAGGCTTCTTAAACCACCACCCATTGCCCCTCTCCCAATACGAGGCACAGCTACTGACTGAAACTCAAACACCTTATCATCCAGTAATGCTAAAGTCATAGGAACTTCAACTAATGTAGAGTGAATGACATCATCTAATTCCCTTTCCTGATCAGGACTTTGAACCACTACTAAAAGTAAACTATTATCCCCATCTCAACTAACCATGTGCTCCAAACCTTCCACTAGGATCTCTTTCTCAACTCGCTTCTCTGCGTTATTTCCTATAATAAGCTTCTCATTCGGATTGGAGGCCCAAATAATTTCATACTCAGCCTCATCATCCAACCCAGACCTTTCCTCCCGCAGAAGAGCCATACTCAGTGTTGTCTTCGCCCTCACATCAATATTCAAGATCCTTCCCACTTGGTAGAAAATTCCATACTCTCTTGATGACTGTTATGAGTTTTAAATTACTCGCAAGCGCACGAGTCATTTGCAATATAGTGTGTGCAAGTGCGAGATCGAATCCACAGGGAATTGCGTTGTGAAAATATGTTTTTATCTAAACTAAGTCTATTTTAACCTAGTTCCAAATTTGTAATTATATGTTACAAAAGAAATATTAACTTAAATTAAATTGATTTAAAAACTAATGATAAAAACACTAAGGTTTCTGAATCCACCCCACCAAAGCTAAGCATATATCTTCATGTAAAAATAGCCTATCAAAACATTCCATGAATCCAACTTAAGACAAAAAAACAACAAATATCCCAATTAAACCAAAAGCATCCAATGTATCCGCTTTTAACAAATCACAAAGGAAATCCAATTTAATCAAAAAAAATTTGATCTATCCATTATATAAAACACAAGGAATATCCAACAGAACAATTTCAATGCAATCAATCATAAGATTTTACTCAAATAATTGATCGAACATTTATACTAAAAAAAATCATAATTGTATAAACAAATTTGAAACTGTTATGCCAAACAACGGCAAGGCTTCATCTTCAACCTTAGTTTGAAGATTTTAGCCTCTCATAATTATGAAACTACGGTTCATAATAAAAGTACTAAACATTTAAGCTAAACAAAAACAAAATGAAAAGAAATATTTACTATACAAGGGAGAAATTCCAGTTGCTGTTGGGCGACGCTTCCCCTCATGGTAGCAAAACCTTCGGGATCCACTAGAATGCTAGCAGACGGTCCACCGGTTTGTACCAAAGTGGCTTAAGAATTGCACACTAAAGATGAAGTGAAGGGGGCCTTATATAGGGAAACATCAAGTGCAATGTGTTTCCAATCCGATGTGGGATACTGCAGATTCCAGCTTTTGCTCTTTGACCTTTGTCTACTAAAACTGCCATAACTTTCTCTAGAAAAATCATTTTATTGATCCATAAAACTCCCCAGAAAATAGACATCCGGATCTTTCCAACCATATATGGCTCATCTCTTGGTTCTTCCTGAATCAATACGGTTAAATCCTCAAAAATGGCTGATCTGTCACGTCGAAATCATGCACAGCCTGACCTTTGTCTACTAAAACTGCCATAACTTTCTCTAGAAAAATCATTTTATTGATCCGTAAAATTCCCCAGAAAATAGACATCTGGATCTTTCCAAGCATATATGGCTCATCTCCTGTTTTTTCCTGAATCAATACACTTTAATCCTCAAAAATGGCTGATCTGTACAAGTAATTCTGGCAATTTAGTGAAACTCCTTTCCAAGCTTGTAAACCTGTAAAACAACGAAAAATAACTCAAAGTAACAAAATCCTAAGCTAACAAATGTAAATTAAGTGGTCAAAATATGCAATATTTTTCACTCATCAAATACCCCCAAACTTACATTTTGCTAGTCCCTTAGCAAAACAAAATAAAAAAATAAAACTAAATGGAAAACAAAGAACATAAAGATAAGTTCATTACTTATGGTATCCAAAAATTTAAGGAGCACTCAAAATCATGAAATTTATTCATGAGCAAGCTTAAAAAATCTAACCCATCTTCACAATGAATAAGAATTTAAAACCTAATTACTTACAAGAGGCATGCTAAGACATCACAAGCTTGAATCAGTGTAAAGTGAATTAGCATATACTGATGAGGTTTCCAAATAAGTTCAATGTACAATGTTTCCACATCTCAAGATTCACAGAATTTCTCATCAGAATGAACAACGATGGCATAGTTTTATTTTCTTTTTTTCTTTTTTTCTCTCTTTTTTAGTAAGGCTCTGCTATGTTTAGTTCCCTTAAGCTTTCTAATTGACCCATGTAATGAGTGTTGAGTCAATGACTCCCAAACCAGATGGTTTTAGGGCATTAGGTGTAAAGACACTCCTAAGGACTTACTAACTCGCGTAAAAAAGGCTACAAAACTAAACTGGCCTTACTACTACCAAGCAAAATTTCCACCTTTTGACGTGAACACTCACTGCTTACTAAGGCAAGAGGTCCAGTTACTCAGCATAAAGTTTTGCAATGATCATTATGAATAAAATTCTCACCTTTTGACATGAACACTCACTAGTTACTGAGGCAAGAGGTCCAGTTACTCAGTGGAAAGTTTATTGATGATGATCATTATTATTATTTTTTTTATAGCTTTTCTATGCCCGAATGTTAATCCCACAAGTCATCCAGTTTCAGTTAAGTCAAGAAAACATACACATTGAAATCGCATGTCATACCTCACACAAATATGTGCTAATGTGCTCGTGTTAGATTGGCTCAAAATGTGAATTCTCAAATGCTCAAAGTAAGTAACAAAGTTTTAAAACTCTATCATCAAATCATGTGTTCAAAATTTTAAGCTCACCAATGAAATCACATCACAATATTTGTTTAGATCAACTAAAATTTCAAAATAACATGAGCATGCATTTACCTTCTTATTATTATTATTTTTTTAATTGAAGAAAAACAACAACAAATTAGGACAAAGTATGTGCAATGTGTCTCCCATACCCCCAAACTTAAATTACACATTGATCCCAATGTGTGAATAATATGGAAAGAGCTAACCTGGGAGATGGAGAACTAGCTGGACGGGTATGGCTCATAACATACCCCCAAACTTGAACTGAAGTACGCGTTGTCCCTGAAAAATAATGACTGGAAAACAAAAATACTGGAAACAAACATTAATCATAAATATGTAAAATAATAAATAAACAGAAAGGATAAGCTGTGGGGTGCCTCCCATGAGCACTAAGTTTAACGTCTTAAGCCAGACCCAACATTAGTAATCGTGCCCAACTAAACACTCCACCATCTGATCAATAAATGGGAGTGAAAAATGATCCTTCAGTGTGGTAACATTCAACTTACGATAGTCTAGACACATTCTCCATCGTGACTGCACTCGAGTTGGAACCAACTCGTCGTCTTTATTTATTACTACCGTCAATCTAGCCTGTTTTGGCACGACATGAATCGGGCTCACCCACTCGCTATCAAAGATTGGATAAAGGATCATAATCTCTTGTATAGCTGGGTTGAGCCCTCTTTGTGGCTCCTTCGATGGCTTGGCATTCTCCTCAAAATGTAACTTGGGCATCACCATCGAGGGGCTGATTCTCTTGATATCCTCAATAGTCCAACCGATATTAAGGATCTCCCTAGGTCGTTTTTACCTAAAGTGCCTTACCCTGAGAGATTACAAGTGCCCAAGAAAGAAGGGGAGTTTGAGGACATTTTGGAGGCATGCTTTGCTTAGTTTGGAGAGGATTTGGATTTAGATAAGCTACGTGAGCAAGCAACTGTTATCTTGGAGTCTGCTCCTTAGAAGAGCAGTGAGACGGAGGAGACTATGGATGAATCACGTATTGAGGACCCCCTGGAGGCATGCTTTGCTCAATTTGAAGAGGATTTGGATTTGGATAAGTTGTTTGAGCAAGCAAATGCTACTTTGGAGTCTGCTCCTCAAAAGATCAGTGAGACGGAGGAAACCACAACACCTGAACCCCCAAGAAGGAACTTAAGCCTTTACCGAACAATCTTAAGTATAAGTTCCTAGGTCCAACAATTCTTTTGCCTATGATTATAGCTTCAAATTTGGTTGAGGCTCAAGAGGATAATTTAGTGGAAATTTCAAGCACTCCACTTTCTTCGAATACAGATGGGTGAGTATGTAGGGGACATGTGGTGTGATGTCCTATCTATGGATGTCGTTGATGTGTTATTAGGTTGTCCTTGGATTTATGATGTAGATGCGACTAACCATGGAAAGGAAAATACATTTGTGTTTAGACATAATGGGAAGAACATCACTTTGAAGTCGGCACAACCTAAAGAAAATGACAGAAAATTAAAGAGTTAGTCCTCATCCGAGGCACATGAGACGAAGAGTCTCCACCTAGTAACACAAAGGGAGTTCAAAAAAGTTGTTGAAGAGTTTGGTCTTGTGTTAGCTCTAGTGGCTAAAGAGGTTATTTCGAGTACACCCGGTCCAACCATTGACCTACCTCTTGATGTCAGTAAACTATTGTCCGAATTTTAGAATGTAACCCTGGAGGAGTTGTCCGATGAGCTACCTCCCATGAGAGATATTTAGCATGCCGTTGATTTAGTCCTAGGATCTCAGTTGCCGAACTTACCATATTATTGCATGAACCATAGTGACCATGCTGAAATGTATAAGCAAGTGGACGGTCTTTTGAGTAAAAAATTCCTTCGAGAGGGTCTTAGCCTATTCGTTGTCCCTGCATTGCTAACCCCTAAGAAAGATGGAACCTGGAGAATGTGTGTAGATAGTCGCACAATCAATAAAATCACTGTTAAGTATAGGTTTCTCATCCTGGGTCTTAAAGATATGTTGGATTTGATAGCAGGACCTAAGCAGTTTTCCAAAATTGATCTGCGCAGTAGATATCAGATTCTCATTAGTCCAGGGGATGAGTGGAAGACTACTTTTAAGACTCCAGATGGTTTTTATGAGTGGCTAGTGATGCCATTTGGACTGACCAATGCTCCGAGCACCTTTATGCGAGTGATGACTCAGGTTTTACACCATTTCCTAGGCAAGTTTTTGATGGTCTACTTCGATGATATCCTTCTTTATAGTCGATCCCCGGAGGTACATATTGGTCACCTTCGCTTGGTGTTAGAAACACTTAGGGTCGAGAAGCTATACGCAAATCTTAAGAAGTGTTCTTTCATGTAGACCCAAGTACTCTTTTTAGGATTCATTATTTCTGCGCAGGGAGTCGCAGCTGACATCGATAAAGTCAGAGTTATTTGAGAATGATTGGAGCCAAAGACTAGTTCTGAGGTTCGGAGTTTTCATGGGTTAGCCACCTTTTACAGAAAATTCGTCAAAGAGTTTAGTTCCATTATGGCTCCTATCACAGACTGTTTAAAGAAAAGGGAATTTATGTGGATGGTAGCCGCAACTAGAGCCTTTGAGGATACTAAGTGCAAGATGACAAAAGCACTTGTATTAAGTCACCCAAATTTATCTAAGGTCTTCGAGGTTGCTTTTGATGCATCTGAGATAGGAATAGGAGGGGTTTTGAGTCAGGATCGTCATCTCGTTGCATACTTCAGTGAGAAACTCAATGAAGTGAAACAGAGGTATTCTACTTACGACAGAGAGTTTTACGCTATTGTGCAAGCCCTTTGTCATTGGCGGTACTATCTGCTACCACAGGAATTTTTTTTGTATTCTGATCATCAGGCCCTAAGATATCTTAGTTCCCAAAGAAAGCTCAATAGTAGGCATGCTAAGTGGGTAGAATTTCTTCAGGAGTACACCTTTGTTCTCCACCACCATGCAGATGTCGAGAAAAAGCCTACTGATGCATTGAGTCGCATTGTCACAGTACTCCAATCCATGAGTATCTCGGTACCCGGGTTTGATAGATTAAAGGATGAGTATCTTACTTGCCCAGATTTTGGCAGCATCTTTCAGGAGACTAGTGAGGGAAACCGTCAGTCCTATGTTGACTTCTTACTTAGAGACGGATATTTGTTTCGGGGAACTAGATTATGCTTTCCACGTACGTCACTTAGGGATTTTCTAGTGTGGGAAATGCATGCTGGAGGATTAGTCGGACAATTTGGAAAGGATAAGACTATGGCCTTAGTTGAAGACAAATTTTATTGGCCTTCACTGAAACAGGATATAGGTCGGATCATGTCGCAATGTCGCACATGTCTGCAAGCTAAAGCTAGGAAGAGGAATATTGGGTTATATACACCATTACATGTGCCACATATACCATGGCGGGACCTTAGCATGGATTTTGTTCTCGGACTACCCCGGACCGCTAGAGGTTATGGTTGATAGATTTTCTAAGATGACCCATTTTATATCTTGTCACAAAACCAACGATGCTTCTCACATAGCTAAACTATTCTTCAGGCTTTATGGGTTACCCACATCTATTGGTCGGATAGAGATGTTAAGTTTATAAGCTATTTCTGGAAGACTTTTTGGGTCCCACTTGAGGTTTAGTTCTGTTTTTCATCCCAAACTGATGGTCAAACTGAGGTTATCAATAGAAGCCTTGGAAATTGGCCTAGGTGTATTGTTGGAGATAAGCCTGGTAATTGGGATTGTTATTACCCACTGCGGAGTTTGCTTACAATTGTTATGTCAATAGGTCTACTGGTAAAAGTCCCTTTGAAATTGTCCTTGGCTATTCACCTCGTCAACCAATTGACCTTATCCCATTGCCCCCCAATTCCCGACCTTCTGAGTCAGCCGAATCTTTTGCCTTTCAAATACAAGATCTACATGTCAAAATCCGATGAAAAATAGCATTAAGTAATGAAACTTATAAACGTATTGCGGATGCTCATCTTAGGGATAAAGAATTTAATGAGGGGATTATGTCATCGTTCGTTTTCATCCCGAGCGGTATCCTAAAAACTCTTTCCAAAAATTGCATGCTAGGGATACTGGACCATTTTGTATCACTCGCAAACTAGGATCTAATACTTATTTACTTGACTTACCATATGATATGAATATTAGTCCGGTATTCAATGTGGAGGATTTGTTTCCTTACCGAGGTACCTTTGAGCCTCCCATGTTGCCTACAGGTGGAGCTGTTTCGGCACACGTGCCTCAATTTTCTAGGCCACCCCCATCAACAGCAGATCGTATTGCAAACATATTGGACGATCAGACAGTCATGTCCAGTGGGAGGGTGGATCACTGAAGAAGAACTTAGGCATATTAATCCCTCTCTTTTGGAGCATTACCAGCAGCATTACACGTCAGAGTCGAGTTCTTTCCAACCCGAGAGGATTGATGGAGACTAGGCCCAACCAAGCTTGGCCCAAACCTATTCGAGGGGCACCCGCAAGATATCTTGGGCTTAGGCTTAGCCTTAGTCTTAGTCTTAGTCTTAGTCTTAATAATTATTCTTATTATTTATTTTAGAGTCCTTTTATTTCTAGTCCTTACTAGGGTTAGCTTATTTTCTGGTATAAGTATCTGATTGTATTACATTGGACGACACCTTTGATATTGAATAAAATACAGTGAGATCAGATTTCTTCTTCCCTATGGTAGTTTGGTTTTATGTTCCAATCCCCAGGTCTGCTTGGTTTCTTTCTCTTGTTTGTTCTACATCAATAGTCCTAATCTGTGCATCCTCCTTTAACTACTCAGCATATTTGTCAGAAATTGTTAAGGTTGATCCTCTTTAATATATTTCAATTTGTCCCTTGCAGTCAATGCCGGTGTAGCCCAAAAAATATAGTTGCTCCAATTTAATTTAATTGATGTCATAGGCATGTGAAACATCTCATTAGACATGCCACCAATCATCTTATTATCCATGGAAGAAGACATGCTTTCTTTACCAAACCCCACTTAAGATCTCTACACATACCACACAAACCACCATAATGCTATATTTTTGTACTACTACATACAAGATCAGCTTCCAAAGCACCAAAATTAACACCACCAACACATATATGCATGAACAGTAGCATGAATAGTACCTGTGAACACAGTATCGCTACAGTAACAGAACTCTTGTTAGGCCGCAAACCCTAGCACCACCACTTTACAAACAGCCTCTTTTATCACTACACACCTACATCACCGTACCCCACTCACAAAGGAACGGGAATCCTAAGTCCCAACCAAAGCCTAGATGAATGGAGAACCCAAGATTCCTTGAAAAAGTGTAAAAGACAGGGAAAAAAAAAAAGATGAGAAGAGGAGAAGAAGAAAGCAGAGATATTGCTCTTAAAGATTAACCTTGCTTTGATGCCATGTTAAGATATTAGATAGCAGATGGGAGAAGAGAAAAGGGGCAGAACACTTATGCAGCCCTAGCCCCTAATATTTTATTATAAATAGATGTAACAGAACTAAAGAATGTAAAAGGATAATTATGTCCTTCACTAATACACCACCAACAAATAATATAATGTAGAGAAGACAATAAAGAAAGAACCTACAACCCTACATAATGATCCAAATACGACAAATACCCTGAACACATTTATTCAATATTTGTCTTGTTTCCCTCTTTGAACATTTAATGTGGCCTGCGTCCCTCCAAGAAAAATTCTTGCCTAGAAGTGGGCCATGAAATTTTCCTAGACTAAAGGTACTCTCCATAGAGGCGGGAGAAAATTTCACTCTCTCTCTATCTGTAGAAAGTATTTCTGGTCCAAGAAAATCTCATGGATCAGGTCTAGACAAGAATCTCTCATATGTCATACATGTATCATTTTTTATTTTTTTTCTATTTTTTATAGGTTATGTCAGTCAGATATTTTATATTGTACATCTGTTTTCTAATGTCATAATCAGATCTGAGATTACTAAAACAGTTCATGTGATAGAGAATGACTACACAGACATCTGGGCTTCATTTGAATCATTCTATTTGAGTGAACTATTGACAAAGGTGAGAAAAAGAAATTTACTGGTATGGTATAGTCTACAGCTTGTCTGGTTGGTTCTATCCAGTAGGTGGGTGTAAAAGATCCATGTGAACTTTGGTTAGTTCCTCGGACTATATGTTTCCACAACTAATATTCCCAACTAGACTGAGTGTTTTCCTTTGGATAGACACTCAAACATGTCTGCTTTTCTTATCTGACTTATTTTGACTTGCTTATTGAGACCATTTGTATTAGTCTCTGGGCTTACTGTTGTGGGCTTGCTTTCTGGTAACAGTTCATGTGAATCTGGATTGATTGGTCTGAGCTTATCCTGAACTATACTGGTTTTGTGAGTCTAAAAATCATTGATAATCCCTAATTTTTGCAATGTAGCTTGATTGGTTCAAAGTTTATGGTATAGTCTAGCTTCTTCAATGAGTCATTGAAAATAATTATGAGGTTTAGGTTCCATTCTGCAATGGTTTTGGGAGTCAGGGCCAAAAGTTCTTTTGGTCCTTCAAAGCTGTAAATGTTTGCATGTGACAATCATTCAGTTCAGAGGAGAAACCCAAATATCTCTTTCTGGAGCTTGGAGCTCAATTTTGTACCATATAAGTGACTTGATTGGTATTGGTAAGCCTAGGAAAAAGAAAAAAATTAAGCTTTTTAAGTTGAACCTCAAAAGATGCAACAACTCTCCATGATGCAGAATGGAAAAGCAATAATGTATTATTTTAGGATTTTTGTATACTTGAGGGTTTATTTTGTAATTATGATTTTTAGGAATTAAGTAGTAGTATTTTAGAAATTTTAGATTAGGTAATTAAATATTTTATTAGGGTTTTCTTATTTTGTTTGGGATTTTGGTGCCTATATAAGCACCTTTTGTATGTTTGGTTAAAGCAGACATGAATAATAGAGTTTGTACTTTTTAAGTGACTTGATCTTGGTACTGGTAAGCCTAGGAAAAAGAAAATTCAAACTTTTGAAGTTGAACCTCAAAAGATCAATAACTCTCTGATTCATAATGGACAAGCAATAATGTATTATTTTTGTATTTTTGTATACTTGTGGGCTTATTTTGTAATTATGCTTTTTTGGAATAAAGTAGTAGTATTTTAGAAAGATTAGGTTAGGTAATTGATGGGGAACACGAGAAAGATTATAATTAGGGATTTTAATATAGGAATTGGGAGATATGGGGATAATTATGTAATCGAAAAATTTTATTGGTATCTAAGTGTAGTTAATTTTTATATTGTAGTTTTTTTTCATAGTTCAGTTTCCTTATCGGACCAGGGTTAAGATCTCTATATAAGAGGTGTCCTTATATCATTTTTAGTCGGCTTGGATTTGAATAAAAAGAATAGATTATTGAAATTAAACACTCTGTGATTGAGTGGTAGTTTCATGTTATATGATTTGGTCGCGGTTCCATGTGATTTGGGAATATCCATGTGATTTGGATCAGTTTTATCTTTTATTTTGAGTTTATCTTTATTTCTCCCCTGCTGTACGACATCAGTAATTAAATATTTTATTAGGCTTTTCCTATTTTCTTTGGGATTTTGGTGCCTATATAAGCAGCTTCTGTATGTTTGGTTAAAGTAGACATGAATAATAGAGTTTGAGACTTAATCTATTTCTTTGTTTCCCTCCTCTGTTTTGTTTCTTCTCCTCTAGTATTCTTCTCTCTTCTCATCCCCTGTTATGTTCTCCCTAATCTGTCTTCTTCTCTTCTGTCTGGTTCTCTTCCTTCTCTGCTCTCGTTCTCTTTTTCTATGTCTAATCTCCCTTATTTCTGTTCATTATCTTATATCTCAATCTAGCTCCTCTTCCTTCACGATGTGTTCTACCTCAAAGTGGTATAAGAGCTGAACGGTTCTATATCCATCACATACATCAAGTGTTCCATTATCCATCAGCTTAAAAAAAATCTCAATCCGATTACCATCCATTCAATCGGTTCATCCTTTGTTTTAAAAAAGTCATAGAAAATCAAAACAGCAATTGCAACTTTTAGATCTGCAACTTCACGCCGTCTCCGAGCCTGCACCGCCACTATCATCAGTATCGAAAATGTACGGTGACCAAAGCCCTAGAATCTCGCAGTGTATAGCCACCATGCACCACCCCACTTGCCGCTGAAAACCTTGTTGCTGGAAGAGGAAGACATTGTCCGGGCTGAAAAATGTTGATCTATCAAAACCCGCCATCCACGCACCATAATTCCGCCGAAAATTCACCCAGAGCTGCTGCTTCAGGTGCGACAACGTCCACTGCTCATATGCCTGCCTCGTCGCTACCGTCGATGCATGATGTCACTGGCCTTCCGAATCTGCAAGTTTCTCGCCGGCTTCTATAGGATTTGCTTCAAACGATTTCAAGGTCCTAGTATTTTAGTTCCTTTTTGAGAAGTAGTATTTTGGTTTCTGTTGATTTTTTTTTTTAATTTTCTTACTTTCTATAAAAAAAATAAATAAAAGAAACAAAAAAGAACAAAAAAGAAAAGAAAAGAAAATTGTCGCAAGTTGTTTTTATGAGAAATGGGCTTAGTTGAGCAAAACCAGATCCTTTTGGAAAAAAGATCGACTATCCTCTTGCCGACTTCTACGGGATTTGCCTTTAACGATTTCAAGGTCCTAGTATTTTAGTTCCTTTTTGAGAAGTAGTACTTTAGTTTCTGTTGATTTTTTTTTTATTTTCTTACTTTCTATAAATAAATAAATAAATAAAAGTAACAAAAAATTAAATAAAATAAAATTGCAGCCACTTGTTTTTGTGAGGAATAGGTTCAGTTAAGCCAAATCAGATCCTTTATATGACCATTCATCATATATTCTATTCGGTCTCAGAGGATGTGTTGCATTAGGTTTTTTTTTTATCACCATGGGTTTGTGGAGAAAATTGTTCTCTCTCAAACTTCTTTTGATTTTCTAGCTCTTATACAATATCGTTTGCGTCAAGATGCTATTTGGGCTAAAATTGATTTCAATGGTTGTCACATGTATAGCGATTGTTGTAAGTTGGAGAATCAATATCACTCGCCATGGATACCATCTATGCCCAATGTTGAAACTGTGTTCCATAGGATAGAACAACTACTTGATAGGGTTCCCAAAAACTAGAGAACCTCGCCAATAATGTCTCACAAAAGTGATTCCATTCCAGAACGATCAAAGCAGGATGAAATAAATCATATTCAACTGCAAACTGCAAAACAAGAAGACCTTTGTCTTTGAGACGCCCAAGGATAAGCAAGAAATCTTCATAAAACAAGTTGAAATCACAAATTGCAAGCACATCCAAGACAAGGATGAGCAAATGATGTGTGTGCGCTATACTCCTTATATTGATTTTGTCCTCCCTATTTGAGTGGAAGCTCCTCGACAATTCTTTTGTTTTTTTTTTATCTCATTCTTGTTTTGAATCAAGGACGGGTCTAGAAAATTTCAAGCACTCCGCTTTCTTTTCTTTGATTTGACCACTAATTCTTTTGCCACTTTCTTGCCCTTGTATAGGGGTTGATAAATTTCCCTCCGCAAACTATTCCTTCGGGTTAGGATCAGGTTGATTAGGGAACTTTCCATTCTCTCCTTCACCTAAGTGACTTGTGATTTTACCCATTTGACTCTCTAGCTTGGCAATCACTTGGGTATTTATTATTGTTGCACTCCTCACTTCACTCATAGATTGGCTAGTCATTTTCATGAAATCATTGAGGGCGTCCTCCAATGACTGTGAAACCGATACTAGCGCTTGAATAGGAGCTTTGCAAGTGGGTGATGGTGCTGGATAGGCTGAGTGACCATAACTTGGAATTGGTGGAGGAAATTTGGGAGGGTATTGATTGTGGGCATGATAAGGGGCTCCTACCTGATTCATCAGTTGGTTCTGCTCCCATGAAAAATTAGAGTGGTTCCACCACCCTGGATTGTATGTTTCGGAGTAAGATCCATTTGATTACAAACAACAGTCATTGAAAGCCTTCGTTTGTTTCATGGGATATTCGGCAAAAGCCGGCATTGATGAACAATTCTGTGCTAAATGCATAGGACTAGCACAGATGGAATAACTATCAACATTGAATGTATTGGCTACACTGATGGACTGATTGATCATCCTCATGAAATCCTTGAGGGTGTCCTCTAAAGATTGTGAAACCGGTGCTGGATTCATCCACATTTTTGTTCTCTTCTTTTTAATTCATTTTATTTATATTTTTTTGAGCAATTGTAAATAAAATAAAATAAATCAAAAATCAAAATCAAAATCAAAATTAAAATTAAAATTATAAAAATAAAACAAAAATACTAACTAAACTAGTAGAAAAATAAAATCAATTCAGACAAAAATTTCACAAACAAAACAATTCCCCGGCAACGGCGCCAAAAACTTGTTGTGAGTTTTAAATTACTTACAAGCGCACTAGTCGTTTGCAATATAGTGTGTGCAAGTGCGAGGTCGAATCCACAGAGAATTGCGTTGTGAAAATATATTTTTATCTAAACTAAGTCTATTTTAACCTAGTTCCAAATTTGTAATTATGTGTTGCAAAAGAAATATAAACTTAAATTAAATTGATTTAAAAACTAATGATAAAAACACTAAGGTTTTTTAATCCACCCCACCAAAGCTAAGCATATATCTTCATGTAAAAATAGCCTATCAAAACATTCCATGAATCCAACTTAAGACAAAAAAAGAACAAATATCCCAATTAAACCAAAAGCATCCAATGTATCCGCTTTTAACAAATCACAAAGGAAATCCAATTTAATCAAAAATAATTTGATGTATCCATCAGATGAAACACAAGGAATATCCAACAGAACAATTTAAATGCAATCAATCATAAGATTTTACTCAAATAATTGACAGAACATTTATACTAAAAAAATATCAGAATTGTATAAACAAATCTGAAACTATTATGCCAAACAATGGCGAGACTTCATCTTCAACCTTAGTTTGAAGATTTTAGCCTCTCATAATTATGAAACTACAATTTATAATAAAAGTGCTAAATATTTAAACTAAACAAAAACAAAATGAAAAGAAATATTTACTATACAAGGGAGAAATTCCACTTGTTGTTGGGCGGTGCTTCTCCTCATGGTAGCAAAACCTTCGGGATTCACCAGAATGCTAGCAGACGGTCCACCGGTTTGTACCAAAGTGGCTTAGGAATTGCACACTAAAGATGAAGTGAAGGGGGGCTTATATAGGGAAACATCACAAGTACAATGTGTTTCCAATCCGATGTGGGATACTGCAGATTCTAGCTTTTGCTCTTTGACCTTTGTCTACTAAAACTGCTATAACTTTATCTAGAAAAATCATTTTATTGATCCGTAAAATTCCCCAGAAAATAAACATCCGGATCTTTCCAAGCATATATGGCTCATCTCCTGGTTTTTTCTGAATCAATACAGTTTAATCCTCAAAAATGGCTGATTTGTACGAGCAATTCTGGCAATTTAGTGAAACTCTTTTCCATAAACCTGTAAAACAACGAAAAACAACTCAAAGTAACAAATTCCTAAGCTAACAAATATGAATTAAGTGGCCAAAATATGCAATATTTTTCACTCATCAATGACTAGTCGAAAGTTTTCTACTCTCTCTAGCCCCCAATCGAATCCTACCCCTTTGATTACCTATTGGAAAAACGACCCCCCTGACATTATTGCCCCCTCACATTACTGTTCCATCACCTTCCTCTTGACAAAACCCACTACGTGGATTTTCCAATATGGCTTGCAACCATAAACCACATTGTTGATCCACTGGTAACCCTTGCTCCCGATATCTCCTATCAATCTCACAGCCTCTCACTACATGCCCTATTCCCCCCCCCCCACAAAAAAAAAAATCTAGGCAACCTCTTATGCGTATAATAAGCCCAAACCCTAGCAGCACCACCAAGATTAACATTCAAGCCCTTCTTAAGAAGCTATTGAATATCTATAAGAACTTTTACCCTAAAAAACTTCCTTCATTGAATCCTACTCTTAGGGCATCCACAACCAATGTACTTCCCACACTATTTCCTAACTTTTCCCCAGTTTCCTTAGTCATGCCATATAAAGGAAGATCATAAATTTGTATATAGAATGAAGAATACCTAAATTCAATCACGGAGGGCTTAACAGTCCCATCACTCACCCAAATCCATCATTTCTTGATTTTCCTGAATCCAGAAATTGGGCTTAGGCCCATTTCGTTTCCTTTCATGATCAGATAAAGAAATCCATGATGCACATAATAAGCCCAATAGAAATTGAACATTCAAACTTAGAGCCCATTCATTATAAGACACAGTTGTGAATAGTATATGCATTTATTTAAATAGGCCTGAAACCAAAAAAAAAGTACACAAATTGGGCCATTTTGACCCTCATTCTCTCCGTTAATCCTAAGTGTTCTAAAGGAGCCCACTAGGTTAATGTTTACCCAAATCCATTATCACACAGCAAACCAACATCAATAGCATTCAATCTCAAAATATGGCATTACAGCAAAGCAGCAAAGGGAATTCTAGATTATGATGAAATAATAAGCAAACACCATAGCATACAAATGATAGCAATCTTTTAGGCAATCAACATGAAAAACTGTATACTAAGAAGGGAAGAATGTATGGTCCTTTGGACCCATTTGATGTGTCCAGAACCATTTGGCAACAGATGGGAGAGTAAATGTCACGATAGAAGGGTGTTAAGTGGGAAATGAAGGCAGGGTAGTGTGTCAAGAAATACCAGTTGATTGTTTCACGAATTTTCTAGGCTTTGTTAATACCAAGGATGGTCTAAATTGTCAAGGGCTCTCACCTACTGCAATGAGTTTATGTGGTGTAACCCAGGCTTGTACGAGGGGGAAAATATGTAGACCAAGAACGGTGTTTCACTAAAGCATTTTAGGTGAGTGAAGAGGGAAAAATCAAGGCACTGTCAGCCCATTGAAATTAGGACAACAATTTATTGACTTCAAGAGAATCCCAACACATTATAGCTTATTTTAAGCAGTCAATAGACTATACCAACATAAGAGCAAGCAAACGGATTCATAATAGAGCACACACTGACAGGCACATCACCAAGCACACTTATGTTCTTATCATCAAGCCATTTCACGGTGCATTAATCATGACAGTAAATTATAGCACAGTAACAGCATCAGCATTAAGCATTATAGCATGGCAACAAAATTTAAACAATACATAGAACATATGAACATGGCAGCGGATTAGCGAGCTCAAGATAGAAAAAGACATTGTATCTCAAGATCAAATTTAAGCACAAATAGGAGCATATCACAACTCATTACAGTGTATGAATTCCAAAGAGATGATTCCAAGTACTCATGTTGTACTCATATCCAGGGTTTTAAAGAAAGCTAATAACATCAAAATCTAAACATATATACCCCAAATTTGGCCCTAGAAACTCACATGTAGGAATCTTGAACACAATAGCATTCAGGCATTAAAGCAAAAAGATTAACACACAACCATAGTGCCTAGAAGGTAAAATTCATACATGTATGAAAAACATCATTTTAAGAATCATTCTTGGCATTTTTAATCATGCTAAGCCATATTCACGTATTCATAGACTAGTTTTGAAGGACCTTCGGATAAATGCACTCGAATCAACCAACCAGAGAAGAATCAAAGTAAGAGGGGATCCTCTAGACACAGTCATCACCCCCATTCCATCAAAATGTTAACCTTCACATCACAAGTGAGACAGAGCATATTTTATATCATAGAACACAAAAGCATGAAGACTCAATCTTTCATGGGTATCATCATGGCAGTAACCAAAGCAAAGAGTATAGCTAGGAATCTTACCTGTAGATGAGAGGCAAACCTAGTGTTGAACCTCACCTATATTTTAATGATGACAAAACACAAACTTAATTATACTAACAGTGCTATCTAAGTGTATTAGGCGATAAAAGCATTCAGCCAAGGATCAAGGTGCAAGAACTCAACCCGAATCAAACACTAAGTCAAGATAAAATATCTAGTATGGGTACAAGGTATTGAATCGAGTTGTAAATCTCAGTGGTTCAGGTAACAAGCTTGTCCAATGGCTCGTTTTGAAAAAGCATTTTAAAAACTAACATTTAAAAGTCAAAAACATTTCAAAGAATGAAAAAAATTGGGTTGAAAGGAACCTAGTGGACTGAGTACTTACACCAGAAGACTGGTGTTTTGGACAGACTATCCACAGTCGACTAGGTGACTCATACCAGTCGACTGGTACTTTGGACAAAAAGTCCTCAGTCGACTGGTACCAGTCATAGCCTTAAATGTGAGACTTTTCATCTTACCCAGTCAACTGGTACTAAGATCCAGTCGATTGGTAATTCAAAAAATATGACCGTTGAGACTCGAAAATTCAACACAAAATGCACCAAAACATTCCAAATCAGTACAAAACGACCATATCAATTCAAGGCTATATAAACCCACTCTATTAAGCATTTAAAATAAGGAGATTACACATTCAATCAAGTTTTTACTCATTGATACACAAAAGCTTTGAAATATTTATTGTTGAGCCATTCTTCAAGCTTTACCATGAAAAAGAGATATTATTCAGTTGTATAAGCTTTCATTGCTGTCTCTCTACCATTTACTTTACATCATTTATTGTAAAGGGATTTACTTCCGAAAGGAAGAGATTAGCTTCCGAGAGGAAGGGATAAGCTTCCAAGTGGAAGGGATTGTTTCTAAGGTTTGTGCAACACCCGTGAAGTTGCACAACTAAAGGTTTTTTAGTGGATTGCTTCCTTGAAGAGAGTGGATGTAGGGTCAGAATGACTCCGATATTGTCGAACCACTATAAACTGAGTTTGCATCTTCTATTCCTTAAACTATTTTGTTTACATCACATTACTTGTTTACATGCTTGTGGGTTTATCTGTTTTTATAAACTTGTGATTAATTAGCAAAAGTTTTTAAAAACCAAATTCACCCCACTCTTGGGTTGAAACCTCAGTCTACAATTGGTATCGGAGCCTCGTTCTCAATTTTAGGCTTAATATCCTTGAGTTTATCCGATGGCAGCAAATAGCTATTCTGAGCGACACTCCTACATTAGGCCTCATTTGTTCAATGACTCCAACTATAATTATTGGAAAAACATGATGAAAATCTTTGTCGAAGGACAAGATTATAATTTATGGAGAGTCATTGAGGAAGGACCTAGAATTTCGTCAAAGGAAATAACTATTGGAGAAATCAATCATACAATGCCTAAACTCAAAACTGAGTATAATGATGAGGATTATAGAATGATGTCTCTCAATAGTAGAGCCACAAATATTTTACATTGTGCTTTAGATATATCTGAATATAATAAAATCTTTGCATGTGTTTCAGCTAAGGAGATATTGGATAAATTGCAAGTTACATATGAAGGAACTAGTGAGGTTAAAAAATCAAAAATCTATATGCTAGTATCTGAATATGAATCTTTTAGAATGTCTCCTAACGAAACAATTTCTCAAATGCACTCACGTTTTACAACTATTGTTAATGGTTTGAAGCTTTTTGGTAGGAACATTGAGAAGTTTGAACTAACAAGAAAAATCTTAAGATCTTTGCCACCCACTTGGAAAGCAAAGAAGACGGCCATCACGGAGGCTAAAGATCTCGACAAACTTGATGTTGAGACACTTCTTGGGTCATTGTTGACATATGAGATGGAAGAAATGAATCCCATTGTCAATGATGATGAAAAGAAGAAAAAAGTGATTGTTCTCAAAGCCTCTGCATGCAACAGAGAAAAGGAATCGGAAGAAGAAGCAGAGAGCAGCGAAGAAGATGGTGAGATGGCTTTAATCACCAAACGGTTTCATAGGTTCTTGAAGAAAAGCAAGAAACATTACACAAAGGATCCCACTTCAAAAAGGGAACCACTTGTGTGTTATGGATGCAAGAAGCCCGGTCACATCAAGGCTGATTGTACGGTTACAAGCAAACCATACAGGAGCTTCAAGAAGAAAGCTATGATAGCAACCACTTGGAGTGATGACGAAGAAGAAAACTCTTCAGATAAAGAAATCAGATATGAGGAAATTGCCAACCTATATCTTATGGCAATCGATGATGAAAATGAGGTATTATCTTCTCCCTCTTCAAAAAATAACTTTGCTAGTAGTAGTGAAGAGTTGATAGAAGTCATAAATGAAATGCATGAAAAATTGAAGAAATTCGATTCCAAGAACTCTACTCTTAAGAAAGAGGTGTCATCTCTTTCTAAAGAGATGATAAGTCTAAGATAAGAAAAAGATAAACTATCTTCATTGCTTTATGATTCTTCTCAAGATTTCCTTAAAGATGAAAATGAAAACTTAAAGAAGAAGATATTAGAATTGAATGGTATAATATCTAGACTCATGCTTGGAAAAGAAAAGCTTGATGAAGTGCTTTCTTGCCAAAGATTAAGTGGAGGAAAATCCGGGTTAGAATACTCTCCATTAGGCAAGCAAAAATCAAAAGAGAGTTTATTCATGAAAACATCATGTGTGAATGAAGCCTCTACTTCAATGATCACTAGCAAGGTCAAAAGTATTCCCTCAATGAATGCTAGCAAGTCTAGAAACACTAATTCTAATGCATATACAAGAATGAAACATCCTAGAAATACTCATGCTTATATGTATGCTCATTCAATAAATGCTTATACATATCCTAGGAATTACCATCATGGTTATCCTAGAAATAATATGCATATTCATAATAATGCAAGTATGTATCCTAGAAATCATCATCATACATTTCCTAGGAATAACATACATATTCCTCATATTAGAAACATGTATCCTAGGAACTCCTATCCTAAGCATTATAGACATGCACTACTAAATCATCCTAGAAATTTCAATAACTATCATCCTAGGATTGTGCATCATCAATATGTCTATAGAACACCATATGCTATTAAGAAAGTATGGATCCCAAAAGGAACCATATTTTCAAGGGCTAACCCCAAAGGACCCAAGAAATTTTGGGTACCTAAAAATGCAATTGTGTATCCTTATGTGATGTAGATGTGTCTCCACACCAAAGAAAAAGGTAATTGTTGGTACCTTGATAGTGGATGCTCAAAGCACATGACCGGTGATAAAAGTGTATTCAAGGAACTAACTCTAAGAGTTGGTGGTCTTGCCATCATTGGAGACAACACAAAAATAAAGATCATCGAGCATGTAAAAGTTGGTAATGATTTCTCAACCATAGAAAATGTATCGCTAGTACAAGGCCTTAAGCCAAATTTACTAAGTATTAGTCAACTTTGTAAGTCATATTTGAAACCTCTCATTGTCTAGTTATAGACATCAAGAGTAACAAGATCAAGTTTGTTGGCCATAGATATGAAAATGTCTATATAGTTGATTTAAAATCATTGCATTCCAAAAAAGAAAAATATTTTCCCGCATTTAGTGAAAACCCAAGGCTATGGCATAGAAGGCTTGGTCATGTGAACAAGAATTGCTTAAAATCATTTCTAGAAAAGATTTAGTCATTGGACTTCCCAAAATCAATTTTGAAAAATACAAAGTATGTGATGCTTGTCAAATGGGAAAACAAATGTTGGTATTTGTCTAAGATTTAAACATGGTTAAGGTTTAAACATGGTCAAGGTTTAAACAAGGTTGGAAGAGGTCAAGCATTAAGTCATTGAAGTCTCAGCACACTTGGAGTGTGCCTCAGCACAAAGCAGCCAAATGAGTAAAGGTCCAGCATCATGTGGCGCCGCACCTCTGCTCACCCCAGGCCACGGCGCCCAGAAAGTGGAGTGCTGGAGGAGGAGGCCAGGCCGCAGTGGCCCCTACCCAAGGCCACGACGCCTAGAAGATGGTGAATGTGTGCTATGCCCTGGGCCGCGGTGCCCCCTGTTCTAGGCCGCAACGCCAGGCACACTAATGCACACATGTATAAACCCCTTCCATGGTTCGTGAAACATGTCCAAAATGCATAGCTTGACTTAGACTTGATCAAAGACTAAGGTTGATTAGTCCTCAAGATCTAAGGGTAAAGATTAACTTCAAGATAGGTTCAAGAAGTGGTGCACTATATAAAGGGTCACCTAGAATCATTCTCAACAGAACAACAACAATGTGATAGAAACACAAGTGTATGTGTGTGACAGAATATTTGAATAAGAGAATTATATGAGAGTGCAAAGGCACAAACATACAAGGGGTACTCATTAGAGAATCTGGTTGTAAAGAGAGAGAGTACTATAGAAAGAGGATTCAAGGGACTTGTAAGTGGAATTTCCAAGAAGGAAAGTTCCAGAGTAACTCAAGACCTTATCACTTTCTTGTTCTCTTCTTTGTTTCTTCAAGAACTTGTGGATTCTTGGAGAGGTGTTGCTGGATTGTAAGAACTCATTGATTTTGTGTAGAGAGTTCAGAGGAACTCACGGGGACGTAGGCTATTACTGAACCTCGATAACAATTGCTGTGTCTTTCTTTCTTACTTCGTGTGCTGTTTCTTTTCTTTTCAAGTCATTCTAAACTTGGGTGTTTGGAAGACCATCACCTGGGCATCATTGAGGTGGTTTCCCAACAGTGTATCAGAGCTAGAGGGTTGTGGTATCAGAGCTTGCACAGCTGGGTATCGGAGCAAGAACAGAAGGTGTCGGAGCAAGACTCCAAGAATCTAAGGTCAACTTCTTGGGTGATTCAAGAACGAAGTAAAGATCTATATTTGATCGTGTTCTTGAGGTGATACAATAACTGAGTAGAGATCAAGATCTGATCATGTTCTTGAGGGTGATTCAAGAACGGTATTGAGATCAATCTTCGATCGTGTTCTTGAGATTTAGAAGAAGTTGGAGAGCAATTATGGGTGCTGTATAAATCTGGGATTCTCTCCGCAAGATGGCTTCAAACTTCATGGTTAAGAAGTTTGATGGAAAGGGAGATTTTTCTCTTTGGAAGCGGAAGATCAAGGTTGTTCTTATGCAACAGAAAGTGGACTTGGCGATTGGAGAAGATGATGTTTGTTGTGAGTTTTAAATTACTTGCAAGCACACGAGTCGTTTGCAATATAGCGTTGTGCAAGTGCGAGGTCGAATCCATAGGTAATTGCGTTGTGAAAATATAAATTTATCTAAACTAATCTTATCTTAACCTAGTTCCGAGTTTTGTATTATATGTTGCAAAATAAATAAAATCTAAACTAAATTGATTTTAAAAACTAATAAAAAAAGACTAAGGTTTCTGAATCCACCCCGCCAAAATTAAGCATATATCTCAATGTTCTAAAGATAGCCTATCAAAAAATTCCATGAATCCAACTTAAGACAAAAAACAACAAATATCTCAATTAAACCAAAAATATCCAATGTATCTACTTTTAACAAATCACAAAGGAAATCTAATTTAATTAAAAATAATTTGATGTATCCATCAGATGAAACACAAGGAATATCCAACAAAACAATTTAAACACAATCAATCATAAGATTCTACTCAAATAATTGACAGAACATTTATACTAAAAACATCAGAATTGTATAAACAAAACTGAAACTAATATGCCAAACAATGGCAAGGCTTCATCTTCAACCTTAGTTGAAGATTCTAGCCACTCATAGTTATGAAACTACAGTTCATAATAAAAGTGCTAAACATTTAACTAAAAAGAAATAAATTACTTTACATAGGAGAAATTCCACTCGTTGTTGGGCGGCACTTCCCCTCGTGGTAGCAAAGCCTTCGGGATCCACCAGAATGCCAGCAGATGTCCACCGATTAACACCCAATGGCTTAGGAATTGCACACTGAATGATGAAGTCAGATGGTGTTTATATAGGGGGAGTCTCGGAGCACTGTAGGTTTCAGATTCGATGTGGGATACTGGCCCGAGTGCGCTCGATCGCAGAATGGTGCGATCGATCGCATGTCTTGTGCGCACGATCGCATGTGCACTCGATTGCATGTCTGTTACGATAGATCGCAGATGCACTGAACTACAAATATTTCAATCTGGGATGTTGACCATGCGCTCGTTCGTAGGTAGGTGCGTTCGAGCGCAGATGCACTAGATCGCATATCTCGTGCAATCGATCGCACTATGCATCCTTTTTGCTCTTGAAGCTTGATATCTCCAAAAATACCTCATTTTCTCCATAAACCTATAAAAATACACAAACCACAAAAAAAAGACATAAAATAAAGTGAAATAATACAAATTAAGAACCTAACAAATATAAATTAAAGGGCTTAAATATGCAATATTTAAGACTCATCAAACACCCCCAAACTTATATTTTGCTAGTTCCTTAGCAAAACAAAATAAAAACTAAATGAAAAACAAAGAACATAAAGATAAGTTCATCACTCATGTTATCCAAAAATTTAAGGAGCACACACCACCATAATATTCATTCATGAGCAAACTTCAAAAGAAAAACCCATATTCGCAATGAATAGAAATGTTAAAATCTAATTACTTACAAAAGGCAGGTCAAGGCATCACAAGTCTGACACTGTGTAAAGTGAATTAGCATTTAAAAATGAAGCTTCCAAATAACTCCAATGTGTAAGGTCTCCATGTCTCAAGATTCATCAAATTTCCCATCAGAATGAACGAACATGGCATAGTTTTTATTTTCTTCTTTTTTCTCTTTCTTTTTTATTTTTATTTTTATATATAATGCTCTGCTATGCTTAATTACCTTAAGCTTTCTAATTGACCCATGTAGCGAGTGTTGAGTCAATGACTCCCAAACCAGATGATTTTAGGACATTAGGTGTAAAGACACCCCTAAGGACTTACTAACTCGAGTAAAAAAGGCTACGAAACTAAACTGACCTTAATGCTACCAAACAAAATTTTCACCTTTTGACGTGAACACTCACTGCTTACTGAGGCAAGAGGTCCAGTTACTCAGCGAAAAATTTTACAATGATCATTATGAGTAAAATTCCCATATTTTGACGTGAACACTCACTGCTTACTGAGGCAAGAGGTCCAATTACTCAGTGAAAAGTTTATTGATGATGATCATTAGTAGTATTATATATATATATTATGCTTTTCTATGCCCAAGTGTTTATCCAACAAGTCATCCAGTTTCAGTTAAGACAAGGAAACATACACATTAAAATCACATGTCACACCTCACACAATTTGTGCTAATGTGCTCGTGTTAGATTAGATCAAACATGTGAATTCTCAAATGCCTAGAGTAAGTAACTAAATTTTAAAACTTTATCACCAGATCATGTGTTCAAAATTTTAAGCTCACCTATGACATAACATCACAGAAAATGTTTAGATCAACCAAAATTTCAAAATAACATGAGCATGCATTTATCTTTTTTTTTATATATGAAGAAAAACAACAACAAATTAGGACAAAGTGTGTAATGTGTCTCCCATACCCCCAAACTTAAATTACACATTGACCCCAATGTGTGAATAATATGGAAAGAGCTGACCTGGGATATGGAGATCTATCTGGATTGGCATAGCTCATAGTATACCCCCAAACTTTATATGAAGTACGCTTTGTCCCTGAAAAATAAAGACTGGAAAACAAAAAATACTGGAAACAAACAGTAATCATAAATATGTAAAATAACAAATAAACAGAAAGGATAAGCTGTGGGGTGCCTCCCATGAGCTCTAAGTTTAACGTCTTTAGTCAGACCCAACATTAGTAATCGTGCCCAACTAAACGCTCCACCATCTGATCAATAAATGGGAGTGAAAAATGATCCTTCAGTGTGGTAGCATTCAACTTACGGGTAGTCTAGACACATTCTTCATCTTGACTGCACTCGAGTTGGAACCAACTCGTCGTCTTTATTTATTACTATCGTCAGTCTAGCCTGTTTTGGCACGACATGAATCGGGCTCACCCACTCGCTATCAAAGATTGGATAACGGATCAGAACCTCTTGTATAGCTGGGTTGAGCCCTCTTTGTGGCTTATTCGATGGCTTGGCATTCTCCTCAAACTGTAACTTGTGCATCACCACTGAGGGGCTTATCCCCTTGATATCCTCAATAGTCCAGCCGATAGCTTCATTATACTCTCTTAAAACGTCCAATAATTTATCCTCTTGAGAATCAACCAAATCTGAAGCTGTAGTCACAGGCAAAGAATCTATGGGACCTAGGAACTTATACTTAAGATTGTCCGGTAAAGGCTTAAGTTCTTTCTTGGGGGGTTTAGGTGTTGTGGTTTCCTCCGTCTCACTGATCTTTTGAGGAGCAGACTCCAAAGTAGCATTTGCTTGCTCAAACAACTTATCCAAATCCAAATCCTCTTCAAATTGAGCAAAGCATGCCTCCAGGGGGTCCTCAATACGTGATTCATCCATAGTCTCCTTCATCTCACTGCTCTTCTGAGGATCAGACTCCAAAATGGCATTCACTTCCTTGAGTAACTTATCTAAGCCCAAGTCCTCTCCAAAGTGAGCAAAGCATGCCTCCAGGGGATCCTCAAACTCCTCTCCTTTCTTGGGCGCTTGTAATCTCTCAGGGTAAGGCGCTTTAGGTAAAAACGACCTAGGGAGATCCTTAATGATAGGTGTGGTTGTAGATGGCTTAGTATATCTCTTTTCTTTGTTGCCACTTTCTTGCCCTTGTATAGGAGTTGATAAATTTCCCACCGCAAACTGTTCCTTCGGGTGAGGATCAGGTTGACTGGGGAACTTTCAATTCTCTCCTTCACCCAAGTGACTTGTGATTTGACCCATTTGACTCTCTAGCTTGGCAATCACTTGGGTGTTTACTATTGTTGCACTCCTCACTTCACTCATAGATTGGCTAGTCATTTTCATGAAATCATTGAGAGCATCCTCCAATGACTGTGAAATCGACGTTGGCGCTTGAATGGGAGCTTGGTAAGCAGGTAATGGTGCTGGGTAGGTGGAGTGACCATAACTTAGAATTGGTGGAGGAAATTCGAGAGGGTATGATTGTGAGCATGATAAGGGGCTCCTCCCTGATTCATCAGTTGGTTCTGCTCCCATGAAAAATCAGAGTGGTTCCACCACCCTGGATTGTATGTTTCGAAGTAAGATCCATTTGATTGCCAACAACAATCGTTGAAAGCATTCGTTTGTTCTATGGGGTACTCGGCAAAAGCCAGCATTGATGAACAATTCTGTGCTAAATGCATAGGACTAGCACAGATGGAACAGCTATCAACATTGAAAGTATTGGCTGCACTAATGGACTGATCGGTCATCCTCATTAATCCTTGAGGGCGTCCTCTAAAGATTGTGAAACTGGTGCTGGATTCATCCACATTTTTGTTCTCTTTTTTTTTTTTTTTTGTAATTGTAAATAAAATAAAATAAATCAAAAATCAAAATCAAAATCAAAATTAAAATTATAATTATAAAAATAAAACAAAAATGCTAACTAAACTAGTAGAAAAATAAAATCAATTCAGACAAAAATTTCACAAACAAAACAATTCCCCGGCAACGGCGCCAAAAACTTGTTGTGAGTTTTAAATTACTCACAAGCGCACGAGTTGTTTGCAATATAGCGTTGTGCAAGTGCGAGGTTGAATCCACAGGGAATTGCGTTGTGAAAATATAAATTTATCTAAACTAATCTTATCTTAACCTAGTTTCAAGTTTTGTATTATATGTTGCAGAATAAATAAAAGCTAAACTAAATTGATTTTAAAAACTAATAAAAAAAAGACTAAGGTTTCTGAATCCACCCCGCCAAAGTTAAGCATATATCTCAATGTTCTAAAGATAACCTATCAAAAAATTCCATGAATCCAACTTAAGACAAAAAACAACAAATATCCCAATTAAACCAAAAGCATCCAATGTGTCCGCTTTTAACAAATCACAAAGGAATTCCAATTTAATCAAAAACAATTTGATGTATCCATCAGATGAAACACAAGGAATATCCAACAAAACAATTTAAACACAATCAATCATAAGATTCTACTCAAATAATGGACAGAACATTTATACTAAAAACATCAGAATTATATAAACAAAACTGAAACTAATATGTCAAACAACGGTAGGGCCTCATCTTCAACCTTAGTTGAAGATTCTAGCCACTCATAGTTATGAAACTACAGTTCATAATAAAAGTGCTAAACATTTAACTAAAAAGAAATAAATTACTTTACATGGGAGAAATTCCACTCGCTGTTAGGCGGCACTTCCCCTCGTGGTAGCAAAGCCTTCGAGATCCACCAGAATGCCAGCAGACGTCCACCGGTTAACACCAAATGGCTTAGGCACACTGAATGATGAAGTCAGATGGTGTTTATATAAGGGGAGTCTTGGAGCATTGTAGGTTTCAGATTCGATGTGGGATGCTGACCCGAGTGCGCTCGATCATAGAATGGTGCGATCGATCGCATGTCTTGTGGGCACGATCGCATGTGCGCTCGATCGTATATCTGTTACGATCGATCGCAGATGCACTGAACTGCAAATATTTTGATGTGGGATGTTGACCATGCGCTCGTTCGTAGGCAAGTGCACTCGAGTGCAGATGCGCTCGATCGCATATCTCGTGCAATCGATCGCACTATGCATCCTTTTTGCTCTTGAAGCTTGATATCTCCATAAATGCCTCATTTTCTCCACAAACCTATAAAAATACACAAAACACAAGCAAGACATAAAATAAAGTGAAATAATACAAATTAAGAACCTAACAAATATAAATTAAAGGGCTTAAATATGTAATATTTAAGACTCATCAATGCTTTTCCAGCAAGTACCACGGAAGACCAGCGGAATGAGATGAAGAAGATGGCATACAGCACCATCTTCTTGCACATGTCGGATAATGTCACAAGGGAGTGCGGAGACTCAAAAGATCCAGCTGTCATATGGAAGAAACTAGATGAGTTGTTTTTTTTCCAAGACTCTCCCTAATAAGAGGTATCTTCATAAACGAATCTTTGCTTTTAAATTTGATCCTAATAAAGAGTTGCAAGATGATCTTGATGCCAAGATGAGGAGTGCATCAAGTGGAGAATGGTTGTTCTTTAGAAGAAGGCCAGCAACTCGGTATGGCAGCAACATCTATGGCTACTGTCGGGTCAGAGGTAGAGGAGAGAGCCATGAGAGAGTGCACAACAACATACATGGCTACTACTGAGACAGAGGTAGAGGTGAGAGCCATAGGAGAGTGTACAGCAACATACATGGCTACTACTGGGACAGAGGTAGAGGAGAAAGCCATGGGAGAGCGCATAGCAACATACATGGCTACTATCGGGACAGAGGTAGAGGAGAAAGCCACAGGAAAGCACACTCTAAACTTAAATTTGGAGGGAAGAAATGTTACTACTGCCACAAGGAGGGTCACTTCAAGAAAGATTGCAAGGAGAAGATGAAGGATGAGGGAAGAAGCCATACCAAGAATGGAGAGGCTTCGGTTGCTCAGATAGAACAGCAAGGTGATAATGTTCTTGTTGTGTGCTCAGATGTGAGCAAGGGGCAAGAAGGCAGTAGGAAATGGATCTTGGATACCGGGTGTATTTATCACACGTGCCCTCATCAGGATTGGTTTAAGAATTTCAAGGAAACCAATGATGAAAGGGTTTTCTTGGGGAATGATATTTCTTGCCAAGTGAGAGGGATAGGAGACATCCAATTGATGATGTTTGATGGAGTCACAAGGCTGCTAAGGAATGTGAGGTATCTTTCGGATGTGAAGAGGAATTTGATCTCATTGGGGTAGCTGGATTCCATGGGGTACACATATAAAGCAGAGGGAGAAAAGATCAAGGTAACCAAAGGATCTTTGAAAGTGATCAAGTAGCAATGAAGGATGGTCTCTATGAGATTATTGGAGACACGGACATCAAGGGTCAAGCAGTAAGCTTGATGGCTGAGATGGAGAAGGCAGCCCTCTGGCACACTCGCTTGGGATATATAAGTGAAGAAGGCCTGCAAGTCCTCAACAAGAATGGATTACTTAATGGTGACAAGGTAGAAAGACTCGATTTCTATAAGGGCTGTGTTCTTGGGCAGCAACATCGGGTCAGTTTCAACACCGGAGTGCACAAGTCTAAGGGAATTCTTGACTACATTCATGCGGACCTTTGGGGACCAGCAAGAACACCAACACAGGGAGGTAACTTTTACTTTATGTCTTTAATTGATGATTATTCAAGAAAAGTTTGGGTTTATTTGGTTAAAAATAAATCAGATGCTTTGAATAAATTTGCGGTGTGGAAAAAGCTAGTTGAGACTCAAATGGGCAGGGTAGTTAAGAGGATAAGAACCGATAATGGCTTAGAAATTTTTAACTAAGAACTTGATCAATTCTGTAGGTTAAATAGCACTCTAAGACATAGAACGGTTGTGAAAACCCCTCAGTAAAGTGGAGTTACTGAGAGGATGAATAAGACCCTTATGGAAAAGATTAGGTGCATGTTAGATGGATTCGGATTACCCAAATGTTTTTGGGGGGAAACGGTGTCTACTACTGCGTATTTGGTTAATAGATCACCCTCTAGAGCTTTAGAGCTCAAGACTCCCGAGGAGATGTGGAGTGGAAAACCCCCTGAGTTGGACAACCTTAGGACTTTTGGGTGTGCTGTGTTTGCACATCAAAAGGATGATAGACTTAGCCCAGGATCTAGAAATGTGTGTTTCTAAGATATGGGGAAGGGGCTAAGGGGTATAGGTTATGGTCCTTAGAAAAAGAATGATTGAAACTCATAATAAGTAGGGATGTTAATTTTAATGAATTGTTGTTTCCCTATTTAGAGAAAACTAACCCTGCAAGGGCTAGTGAGCAAACCAGTTCGGTATTTGTGGAGCATAGCATCAAGGAAGATTCAGTTCAGGTAGAGCAAGGAAGGCAAGAGGGTTCGGACAAGGTAGAGCCCATTGATGAATGCCTAGCTCAGGACACTCATGAGGAGGCTGAACTGAAAAAGGATGATGCAGCAAGTCAAAGGACTATCAGCTCATAAGAGACCGGGAAAGAAGGCTGGTCTGACCACCTTCAAGATATGGGTTTGCGGATGTAGCAGCTCATTGGACAGAAAGAGAGATGAGTGAACATGCCATGGGATGTAAGGATTCGCCAAAATGGAAGCTAGCTATGGAGGAAGAAATGGATTCTTTGAGGAAGAACAACTTTTGGGAATTGGTGCACATTCCGAGAAAACAGAGAGTTGTGGATTGTAAGTGGACTTATAAGATCAAAGAAGGGTACCCTCCAGGAGATGAAGTCTGAAACAAGGCTAGGTTGGTGGCAAAGGGGTTCACACAAAGGAAAGGCATGAATTTCACAGAAATCTTCTCACCTGGACATAAGGTGGATGAAGTGGTGATTATCCTTATTTATGCCAATGATATGCTGTTTGTTCAAAACAGCAGGAAGAGGATGAAAAGGTTTACATCTCAACTCAGTGAGGAGTTTGAGAGGAAGGATCTCAGCCTTACACAAAAGATCTTTAGTATGAGAAAAATTCAGGAAAGGGAAAGAAACGGGTTGAAGGTTTCTCGATCTTCTATGGAAGATGGAAAACTAGTGAAGGTTCCCCTTGCTGGTCATTTCAAGTTCTCTAGCAAACGATGTCCTGGAATGGATGAGGAGAAGAAAGAAATGGCAAAGTTCCCTTACTCTAGTGTGGTTGGACTAATCATGTCCATAATGGTGAGAACTAGACCCGACATTTCTCAAGCAATGGGTGTTCTCAACAGATGTATGAGTAATCCCGGAAAAGAGCTTTGGCTTAGGATGAAGTGGTTGCTGAGGTATTGGAAGGCTCAGTGGCAGTCGGTGGTAGCACTCTTAATAACTGGGGCTGAATACATAATGGCTTCGGAAGCCATAAAGGAGGCTATATGGTGCAAAGGGTTATTGTACGAGTGGATGGTCCTAAAAGAGCAGGTGGTGGTGTCTTCGGATATCCAAAGTGCATGGTACTTATGGAGGAATTCGGTGTTCCATGAGAGGACAAAGCGTATGGATGTTTGTATCATTACATTTCAAAAAATGGTATGAAAGGATGCATTCATGTTGACAAGATGGCCATAGAAGAAAGTCCTATAGATTTAGGTACCAAGGTTCTACCTCTAAGTAAGTTCAATCATTGCCTTGGATTACTTAGGATTGGAGTCGGTTGATTGATGACTCAAGATGAGTTTGGATCCTGAAGTTCTCTGCATAATGGGTTCAGGTTTAAACGCTTAGAAAAAAGGTAGAGATTCTTGGTATTTGTCTAAGGTTTAAACATGGTTAAGGTTTAAACATGGTCAAGGTTTAAACAAGGTTGGAAGAGGTCAAGCATCAAGTCATTGAAGCCTCGGCACACTTGGAGTGTGCCTCAGCACAAAGCAGCCAAATGAGTAAAGGTCCAGCATCAAGTGGTGCGGCACCTCTGCTCACCCCAGGCCGCGGATTCCAGAAAGTGGAGTACTGGAGGAGGAGGCCAAGCCACAGCACCCCCTACCCAAGGCCGCGGTGCCTATAAGATGGTGAATGTGTGCTATGCCCTAGGCCGCGGCACCCCCTGTTCTAGGCCGCGGCGCCAGGCACACTGATGCACACATGTATAAACCTCTTCCATGGTTCGTGAGACATGTCTGAAATGCACAACTTAACTTAGAATTGATCAAAGGCTAAGGTTGATTAGTCCTCAAGATCTAAGGGTGGAGATTGACTTCAAGATAGGTTCAAGAAGTGGTGCACTATATAAAGGGTCACCTAGACTCAATCTCAACAGAACAACAACAATGTGATAGAAACACAAGTGTGTGTGTGTGACAGAACATGTGAATGAGAGAATTATGTGAGAGTGCAAAGGCACAGACATACAAGAGGGACTCATTAGAGAGGCTAGTTGTAAAGAGAGAGATTAGTATAGAAAGGGGATTCAAAAGACTTGTAAGTGGAATTTCCAAGAGGGAAAGTTCCAGGATAACTCAAGACCTTATCACTTTCTTGTTGTCTTCTTTGTTTCTTCAAGAACTTGTGGATTCTTGGAGAGGTGTTGCTGGATTGTAAGAACTCATTGGTTTAGTGCAGAGAGTTCAGAGGAACTCACGGGGACGTAGGCTATTGCCGAACCTCGATAACAATTGTTGTGTCTTTATTTCTTGCTTCATGTGCTGTTTCTTTTCTTTACAAGTCATTCTAGACTTGGGTGTTTGGAAGACCATCGTCTGGGCATCATTGAGGTGGTTTCCCAATAACAAACTAGGATTTCGTTTAAATCAAAGAATGTAGTCTCAACAACTAGACCATTGAAACTTTTGCATATGAACTTATTTGGTCTAATAAGTATCATTAGTCTAGGTGGCCATCAATATACTCTTGTCATTGTTGATGACTATTCAAGATACACCTTTGTTATTTTTATTGCTTACAAGGATGAAGCTTTCAAAGGATTTGAAAACTTTTGCAAAAAGGTTCAAAATGGAAAAGGAATTTGTATTCAAGTATTAGAAGTAATCATGGAAAAGAATTTGAAAACCAAAGTTTTTCAAAATTTTGTGATGAAAATGGAATTGATCACAACTTTTTAGCTCCTAGAACTCCTCAAAAAAATGGAGTTGTTGAGAAGAAAAATAGAGCTCTAGAAGAATTTGCAAGAACAATGCTTTGTGAAAATAGCTTACTAAAATACTTTTGGCTGAAGCAGTAGACACTTCTTGCTATATCTTAAATAGAATTTTAATTAGGCCAATGCTTGATAAAATTCCGTATGAATTATGGAAAGATAAAAAGCCTAATATCTCCTATTTTCGTACATTTGGTTGTAAATGCTTCATCCTAAATAACAATAAAACTAACTTGGGTAAATTTGACTCTAAGACCGATGAAGGGATATTTTTAGGATATTCAACCTCTAGTAAGGCTTATAGAGCCTTTAACAAGAGAACTCTAGTGGTAGAAGAATTCATACATGTAACTCTTGATGAGTCTAACCCAATTAGTAGTGGAGAAGTTTCTTTCAATGATGATGCGGATTTTATTCCAAGAACTGAAACACCTACCCCCATTATTGACCCGAAGGAAAGTCCACCTCAAACAAATGAAGAAATAAAAACTCTCAAATTAGACCAACCATCTACAAACCGACAAAAGGATAGTCTTCCCAAAGATTGGAGGTATGTAAAGTATCACCCGATTGATCAAGTGATTGGTGATCCTTCACAAGGGGTAAGAACTCGTTCCTCTATTAGAAATATTTGCAATTATGTAGCTTATTTGTCTCAAATAGAACCTAAGACATTTATAGAAGCCAAAAAGGATAATGATTGGATAATTGCCATGTAAGAAGAAATAAATCAATTTGAAAAAAAACAATATTTGGAATCTAGTTCGTAGACCTAAGAATCATAAAATAATAGGAACTAAATGGGTATTTAGAAATAAGATGGATGAAAATGGAATAGTAACTAGGAACAAGGCTAGACTAGTTGCTAAGGGATATAATCAAGAAGAAGGAATAGACTTTGATGAGACCTATGCTCCCGTAGCTAGATTAGAAGCTATTCGAATGTTATTAGCCTTTGCATGCTTTAATAAGTTTAAATTATTTCAAATGGATGTAAAGAGTGCTTTCTTAAATGGCTTTATAGAGGAAGAGGTTTATGTTGAGCAACCTCTTGGATTTGAGAATCCTAGTCTTCCAAATCATGTCTACAAGCTTTCTAAAGCTCTATATGGGTTGAAGCAAACTCCAAGAGCATGGTATGAAAGACTAAGTAAATTTTTTATTGATAATAATTTTATAAAAGGAAAAGTAGACAAAATCCTCTTCACAAAAACTCACATAAATGACACTCTACTAGTCTAAATATATGTTGATGATATTATATTTGGTGCTACTAATGAATCTATGTGTCAAGAGCTTGCCAAGTGTATTCAAAGTGAATTTGAAATAAGCATGATGAGAGAGCTTACCTACTTCCTTGGACTTCAAATCAAACAGTTGAAAGGAGGCATCTTCATCAATCAATCAAAATACACTAAGGACCTACTAAAGTGGTTTAGGATGGAAGGCTCAAAGTCACTTGGTACACCCATGAGCACCTCAACAAAACTTGATCTTGATGAATGAGGTAAATGTGTAGATACTAAATATTATAGAAGCATGATAAGAGCTTTACTTTATTTAACTGCAAGTAGACCTGATATAATGTTCAGTGTATGCATGTGTGCTAGATTTCAGGCTAATCCAAAGGAATCATATGTAATTGCAGTAAAAAGAATCCTTAGATATCTACAAGGAACTCAATCCTTAGGATTATAGTACTCTAGAGATTCATATTTTGAGCTTGTAGGATATTCAGATGTTGAGTTTGCTGGATGTAGGTTAGAAAGAAAAAGTACAAGTGGAACATGCCAATTCTTAGATGCAATGTTAACCTCTTGGTTTTCCAAGAAACAAAACTCAGTTGCACTATCAACCGCAGAGGCAGAATATGTTGCAGCTGGAAGTTGTTGTGCCCAAGTATTGTGGATGAAACAATAACTAGAAGAGTATGACATGAACTTTAAAAGTATCGCAATACATTGTGATAATACAAGTTCTATCAACCTAACCAATAACCCTATTCAGCACTCTAGAACTAAACACATAAAAATTAGATATCATTTCTTAAGAGACCATACTCAAAAAGGTGATATAAGACTAGAATTCATACCTTCAGAAGATCAAATAGCTGACATTCTTACAAAACCTCTAAGTAAAGCAAGTTTTTGCAAAATAAGATTGTCAATGGGATTGTTAGATAATGATAAACTGTATGTCTGATTGTTTCATCATTCATCATTTTGCATATTTGACATCTAGTGAAAGACTATTAATCCTTATTTAATATTTCCCTCACTCAAGATAGCATTGATAAACAAATTTCGTGCTAAGATTCAATACTGAAAATTTTCTTAAGGGTCCAGTCGACTGGTAAATCTATCCCAGTCAATTGGTAAATCTCTGCCAAAATTCCCAGTCGACTGGTTATTACGCTCAAACTAATACGCGGTTATTGTGTATAGTTGAGGTGTCAATCCCATGAGGAAAAGCGAACAACAAGAGAAGGTGTAAACTTTAATACGAAACGATAAAATTTAAATGAAAGAATCTGAGTTTTGATAATGAAATAATGTGAGAGAATTGTGTAAATATAATGCAGAATATAATAAAGAAATAACAAGGTTCTGGGAATCCCTCCTAAGTTTATTGCCTTATTCCAATCTCGATTCAATTGTTTTTATCTCGATTACTAGTTTCACATCCCAAACAGCAATCGGTAAATATTCAATCACAGCACATTAACATTCTGATGTAATTGCTACAAATCACTCATTGATTTTGATTCAAGCACACATGACCTATCTTATAGATTTATCAAGAAATGACAACATATTTCAATAACAGTATCGCAGTAATGTTCAAACCTAAAAGATAAATCTACCGGAATCAATCACTTCCAAACAACTTGACATAAGAAGAGCTTGACTAGACTTGTATGGAGGAGAAGGGTGCAATCACCAGATTAAGAAAATCTAAGAGAAGAAGAACATAAATTTCAGCTATCACATGAACCTTATTCTTCTTGTTTAATCAAAGAGTAAATCATAACAATGTTTAACAATAAATCCTTACAACTGAACCAAGAATGAAAATAAGAACAACTACACCTAGGGATTCATCCATTTGCCTTGCTTGGAGATTAGTTGGCCATGGAGCTCATGCTTGAACACCGTAGTGGAGAAGAATGTCGAGCTATCTCTTCAGTTTCTAGCCTCCAAAAATCCCCTCTTTCAGCCTCCATAATGCTCTATATATAGCTTATGAGGCTTAGGGGTATTTTCGGCTAAAAAATTTCATCAAAAACCCTAATTAGGTCTGGTGCAAAAACAGGGGTTCGCGTGCGCACCACAGCTCTGCCTGGTCTTGGTAAGGTGGGTTTCTGGGCATCGCGGCTCAGCCTGGTCCAGGCTGCGGCGCACACTAATGGTTGCAACTTCTCAATGTTTCTGGAGGCCACAGCACAGTCCTTCTATGCTGCGATGTGGAGAAGTTTCGAAACCACTCCTTCTCTCCGATAAGCATCGAAGCTTCGTGCTTTAAGCGATGATAGCTTTTCCATCTCTTTTAACTTAAAATACTTGAAAATGCATCGAAATAAGTCAATGCTCCATGAATGACACTTTAGAATTGTTAAGATATAAATGTGTAATTCAACCCTAGATCAACCCTAAAATGCTAACAAATAGTACTATTAGGATGTATTTCATGACTCTCATCATAACCCTCAACTAGCTTATTTCTAGTCCGTAGCAATTCAAGTGAAAACAAGACAATACGAAATGAATCCTTTAGTAGAAATCAAAACAAACTAAAGCAATGTTAGTGTTAATCCAAGAGTAATTAAACTTTTTGTCTTAGAAATCTTACATAACACACAACACATAGAATTATTAAATATCACTCGAGTCCAAAAATAATCCAAATATCAATCTCAAAATCGTTATCGCCTCTTAGCATCCATCTTACCACAAACCATTAGTCCAAACACCCTGATGATTTTATACACAACATTCATGAATACAAGTCTTGGCCTCTAAAAACATATTAAATTGTGTGACATCAATCACAAATCAAACTCCATAGGCTCATTTTTCAAATCGCTCTCCACTATTGTAGAAAAATCACACTACATTTGATCAATAGATCTTTAATAAGCTTGTAACGTTAGGCTAAGGAAAAGGTCAAGAAAGAGCGGGAATGATTCAACAAGTAAAAGAACTCAATCTCTTAGTTTTAAACACAACCATTTTAAGCACTGGATAACTTTACTTCAATACTCAACTCTTTCAACCATTTTCCGACCATTTCTCCCAACAAATCACCACTTTTTTCTTTCTTTTCTTCTTTCTTTGCCATAATTCACTTCTTTTTTTTATTTTTAATTTCGGCATAAGACCATTCACTTCCTTTCTTTCATTTTTTAACTCTTTTCCACGACCCCCAACTTATATCCTTTAATGTACTTGGGTTGTGGTAGTAATATATTTTTCTTTCATATTTCCATCCTTACTCCTCTTGAGTGCTTCTCAACAAATGTGTATAACTAATTTCTTTTAAAAGAAATATAAGGATAAAATATTTTTAGGCTCATAAAGGTAAGTAAATGGATTATCGAAGAAATAAGGTTCAAATTCTTTTTCAAAAAAAAAAGCTCAAATAGGTGACTAGCGATAAATATAGCAAGGGTAAGTTTGAAAGGCTCAAACGGTCCAAAAATGGCCTACATCGTATCCTAAGTAATGTGCATTCTAGGATTTTGTCTCAAGTGATTATCAAATTAGTTCTAGAGATTGTCGAGATCGCAAAATTATTCACAAAACAATCGCACACAAAACTTCTCTAATTGTTTTAGACTAATCATGCAATCGTACCGTAAACCAGAGTCTCAAACCAATTGAAGATCGATACTTAAATTATTCTCAAATTGAAGCAAGATTTAACTTCTTCAAAATGCTATATGCTATCTCAATTAGGCTTATATCATTGATATGTGAATTGACTCCAAGGCTAACACAAAGCATGCTAAGAAACAGGTGTATTAAAACAAAACAAACAAATTAAAACGAAAAAGGGAAGGTGACACCCAATAATTCAATGTATGCATTAAGAAATGTGACATTCCTCCACCCCCCAACTTAAGATAAACATTGTCCTCAATGTGAAAGCAAAAGTTGAGGAAAACTCCCTTTTCAACCAAAGGTGCGAGGAGTCGAAAATTGTTCACGACCATGTGAACTGATGCGCATGTTTGTCCCTGAAAAAGAAATATGAAGGTAATACTGGAAAACAGAAAAATACTAATAATAACGAGAAAAAGAAATATGAAAAACAATAAAAATTAAAGGATATGATGTGGGGTGCCTCCCATGAGTGCTAAGTTTTACGTCTTCAGCCAGACGCTGCACCACTCTCACTGCTGGCCTCATTGTGGTGCTGAAGATGAGGCTCCATATTCAGTGGCCTCAGTGCTAGTCTTTTGGCAAGGAATACTTAAAGTCCACCACATGTGGCTCAAGCGTTCTTGGTGTTATCCATTTACTATCAGCAGTAGGAGATGTGATTCCCGCATCCATTTGACTTCTCTCAGGCAACTCCTCAAAACATGGTTGCCATGATTTCTTAATAAATCCCTGTGACTTATCAAAAACATTAGCAACATTAACGGCATGGGGATAAATTGAAGAAACATCGAACTCAAAATTATTAGGAGTGAATTCTGAAGAGTTAGAATTATCTTTATTATACTCATCCTCTTCATTTGGCTGCCTTAAGACTCGAAAAATATTTACCTTTAGAGTCATATTTTCAAATGATAATGTCATTAGGCCATTCCTACAATTAATGAGCGCATTGGCGGTGGCAGGAATGGTCTTCTAAGTATCAACGGAATTTTTTACTCTGTATTCACAATAGAGATAGTATCTAAAACCAAAAAGTCAACAAGAGAATAAAATTTGTCAGTTTGCAACAAAACATCTTCCACAATACCTCTTGGTTTTCTTACCGATCTATCCGCTAATTAAAATACCAAAGAGGTTGGTTTGATCTCACCTAGACCGAGCTGCAAATACATGGAGTATGGCATGAGGTTCACACTAGCACCCAAATCTAGCAATGCTTGACCACAAGATTTGTTTCCAATTAGGCAAGCCACCGTTGGACAGCCCAGATCTTTATATTTGGGTGGTGTCTTGCTATCAATTACTGCACTTGCTTACTCCATTAAGAATGCCATCTTCTTCACATTGTGCCTTCTCTTGAGTGTGCATAGATCCTTGATGACTTTAGCATAGTTGGGAATCTGTTTTATAACATGAAGAAGAGGGAGGTTAATTTTAACATGCTGAAGTTGTTCAAGAATCTCACCTTTTAATGTTGAATTTCTCTCCTTAGGCTTAAGGAGTGCTTAATGGAAAGGCACTGGTAAATAATTATCATAGGCCTCTTATTCCTTGGGAGCTTCATCCTTGTTGCTCACGGTATTAGGAATAAAGTTTGATGGTAGAGTGGGCCCATCAATTTTATTACCGTTGCGAATGATTATAGCATTAACCTCTTTAACATTTTGATCATCAGGATTGGAGGTTTGTGCCACATATTTTCCCCTTGGATTAGGTTGTGGCTATGAAGGAAAATGACCTTGCTCTTGAACTGTCAAGAAACTAGTCAACTTGGTGAGTTGGCTCTTTATCACCTTTTGTTCCTCTTTGATTGCTTATTGCTCCTCTAGCAATCGTTGATTTATCTTGCCTTGCTCTTCCACACTCTTGGCATGTACCTGCATAAATGACTTAAACATATCTTCCAAAGGTAAAGATTGTTGAGGTGCATTAGATGAGGTTGCTTCTGGTTACCATTAGGTACTAGAGTGGGGATGAGGTTGCATATCGGATCTCCAATGGGTGCTAGATTGGGCAGGAGGTTGCATATCGGATCTCCAACTAAAATTAGAGTGATTCTTCCAACCAGGAGTGTAGGTGTTAGAGTAGGGTGAGTCTGGTTTCCTAAAGGGCATACCTAAAGCATTACACTCTCCCTTCATCTCAAAATAATCTGGACAATCCTTAGGTACATAATCTACCCCATTACACATGAAACAAGACTCGTGGGACTCTACCCTAGCAACCGGTTCGGGGGCTCTAGCATCCTTGGTTTTTAAGGCTTCAATTTCCTTAGTTAGGGCCTTTAAATGGGTTTTAAGGCTGTCCTCTTCCTTAAGTTGATAAATCCCAGTGGGTTGATTTCTCCCAGTGCTTTCCATAGCATTTGGTCATGTCCAAGTGTGGGCTTTTTCTGATAGGTCATCTAGGAAATCTATGGCTTGGTCAGGATCTTTTGGAAGAAAATCCCCATTACATATCATTTCTATGAACTGCCTTTCTCTACTTAGAAGTCCATCATAGAAATAGCTAACTACCCGTCAACTCTCATACCCATGGTGTGGACAAGAATTCAAAAGGTCCTTGAAACATTCCCAAACTTGATATAGGGTTTCACTCTCCTTTTGTGCAAAGTTTGAGATTTGTCTCTTGAGGGTTTTGGTCTTATGGGTTGGGAAGTGCTTTTAGAAGAAAACTCAGGTCATCTCATCCCAACTTCCTATAGACCTAGGCCTTAACGAGTACAGCCAAACCTTGGCTTTTTCCTTAAGTGAAAAGGGGAAAAACCTAAGTTTGACGGTGTCTACCATATCAGCCCTACCTTGAAAGGTAGCTACTACTTCCTCAAATTCCCTAATATGGATATAGAGGTTTTCATTCTCAAACCCATGGAAGGTTGGTAGTAATTGGATCATGCCCGACTTAAACTCAGGTTATTGAACATTAGGGGGGAACATGATACAAGATGGTGTGGCCGTTCGGCTACGGTACAAGTAGTCTTTAAGGGTCCTAGCAACATTTTCATTGTGATTTTCGGCCATGTTAACAAAATCCTCTAAATTCTCACTTGGGTGTGCACTATGGTTTGATCTAGGTGAGGTTTCACTAACAGACATGGAAGGAGAGAGTAACTCTATTTCAAGTCTTTTAATGAATCTACCTCGAGATTCCAAAGGAATTAGAGGGAAACAAGTAAAATAGAAAAATTAAAATTAGAAAATCAAAACAAAGAGCAAAGAACGATATTATTGTCTTATCTCAAAGTTGACAATCTTCCTTGTACTTAAGCGTGTCTTCCCGGCAACGACGCCAAAATTTGATTACGCTTAAACTAATACGCGGTTATTGTGTATAGTTTAGGTGTCGATCCCACGAGGAAAAGTGAACTACAAGAGAAGGTGTAAACTTTAATATGAAACGATAAAATTTAAATGAAAGAATCTGAGTTTTGATAATGAAATAATGTGAAAGAATTGTGTAAATATAATGAAGAATATAATAAAGAAACAACAAGGTTACGAAAATCCCTTCTAAGTTCGTTGCCTTATTCCAATCTCGATTCAATTGTTTTTATCTTGATTACTAGTTTCACATCCCAAACAAGCAATCGGTAAATATTCAATCACAACATATTAACATTCTGATGTAATTGCTACGAATCACTTATTGATTTCAATTCAAGAACACATTACCTATCTTATAAATTTATCAAGAAATGATAATATATTTCAATAACAATATCGTAGTAATGGACAAACCTAAAAGATAAATCTACCGGAATCAATCACATCCAAACAACTTGACAGAAGAAGAGCTTGACTAGACTTATATGGAGGAGAAGGGTGCAATCACCGGATTAAGAAAATCTAAGAGAAAAAGAACATAAATTTCAGCTGTCACATGAACCTATATTCTTCTTGTTTAATCAAAGAGTAAATCATAACAATGTTTAACAATAAATCCTTACAACTGAACCAAGAATGAAAATAAGAACAACTACACCTAGGGATTTATCCATTTGCCTTGCTTGGAGATTAGTTGACCATAGGGCTCATGCTTGAACACTGTAGTGGAGAAGAATGTCGAGCTCTCTCTTCAGTTTCCAGCCTCCAAAAATCCCCTCTTTCAGCCTCCACAATGCTCTATATATAGCTTATGAGGCTTAGGGGTATTTTCGGCTCAAAAATATCATTAAAAACCCTAATTAGGTCTGGTGCGAAAACAGGGGTTCGCGTGCGCGCCGCGGCTCACATTTACTCGTGCTGCGGCTCTACTTTTTCTTGGTTAGGTGAGTTTCTGGACGTCACGGCTTAGCCTAGTCCAGGAAATGGCGCACACTAGTGCTATTGCTTGTGGAGACTCTGGGCACAACGACCTAGCCTGGTCCAGGCCGCAGCGCACACTGATGGTTGCAATTTCTGAATGTTTCTGGAGGCCACAGCTTAGTCCTTCTGTGCTGCAGTGTGGAGCAGTTTCGAAATCACTCCTTCACTCCAATAAGCATCGAAGCTTCGTGCTTTAAGCGATGATAACTTTTCCATATCTTTTAACTCAAAATACCTGAAAATGCATCGAAATAAGTCAATGCTCCACGAATGACACTTTAGAATTGTTAAGGTATAAATGTGTAATTCAACCCTAGATCAACCCTAAAATGCTAACAAATAGTACTATTAGGATGTATTTCATGACTCTCATCAACTAGTAACAATATACCAGTCGACTAGTACATCAAGACCTTGTTTGGAGCCATTTTTTGAAATTCAGTTATCAACCCAGTTGACTGGTATGAACTACCCAGTCGACTGGTATCTGTCTTTCAGTTCTCTCAGTCGACTGGTGTCCCGACCCAGTCGACTTATATGTGAAATTTTTCAAACTGCAAATGACCCTAGTCGACTGGTTCCCTGACTCCAGTCGACTGGTATCACGATTCTATATATAGTCTCTTCGTTTTTTCCAGATTTTACGCCATTTTTAAAACCCTAAGCTTTCTCTCTCTAAAAAATCTCATCTTTTTTATCAAAAAACCCTCAAAATGCTTCCAACACACCTCGATCTACTCATCTAAACTATCTATTTCAACTTTCTACGATTAAAATCCCATTTTTTTCACCTAAAACCCTTTTTTACCCAAAATACCTTTCTTCCAAAAATGTCCGACAGAATCCGCAAGGAGTGAGAGTGTTTTCTAAGATAAACCTGAGATCAGGTTATCACCAGCTAAAGATAAAGGAGGTAGACGTGTCTAAAACTGTTTTTAGGACACGTTATGGTCATAAGTTTCTTGTGATGCCATTTGAGTGGACTAGTGCTCCAAAAACATTTATAGACTTGATGAATAAAATGTTTAAACTATTTCTTGACAAATTTGTGTTTATAATTATTGATGACATTTTGGTATATTCTAACAATGAGGAAGAACATGTGAAACATTAGACAGTGTGTTGGAGATTTTGAAGAGAGAGAGATTGTATGCTATAATTTCCTAAATGTGAATTTTGACTAAATAAAATAAATGTCTTGGGGCATGTAGTATCTAGAGATGGTGTAGCAATTGATTTACAGAAAGTAGATGTAATGTTGAGTTGGAAGAAACCAACTAATGTAACTGATATTAGAATCTTCTTGGGGTTAGCTGGTTATTATAGAATATTCATTCAAAAATTTTCTATTATTGTAGTACTATTGACTAGATTGACTAGGAAAGAGGTGAGATTGGTATGGTCTGGAGAGTGTGAGAAAAGTTTCCAATTATTAAAGGAGAAATTGACTACAGCTTCAATATTAGTATTTCCTTATGGTGATAAAGGATTTTGTGGTGAATAGTGATGCATCCCATCAGGGGTTGGGATGTGTGTTGATGCAACATCGGAGAGTTATAGCTTATGCGTCTAGGCAATTGAAGAACCATGAGAAGAATTACCCGACCCATGATTTAGAATTGGCTGCCATCGTTTTTGCTTTGAAGATTTGGAGACATCATCTGTATGGAGCCAATTATGAAATTTTTACTAATCATAAAAGCTTGACGCATTTACTGACCCAGAAGGAGTTGAATTTGAGGCAAAGAAGGTGGATGGAGTTGATTAGTGATTATGACTATACAATTCATTATCATCCAAGAAAGGCTAATATGGTAGTTGATGTATTGGGTAGAAAGTCTACAAGAAGGTTAACCGCTATTGAGAGTCCTGATGTGAAATTGATGATAGATTTAAGAGAGATAAAACTGAAGTTGAATATTAGTGATAGAGAATCATTGTTAACAAACATGGTTGTATAGTCATCCATAGTAAAATGCTTGTTAGAGATGTAAGGTAGAGATGAGGAGAAAGAGAAGAATAAGCAGGACATGCTTAGTAGAAAGCAATGTGATTTAAAATTTTGAAATGATGGTGTTCTGGTATGGGAGCATATACTATATATTCCCAATGATGCAGAATTGAGAACGGAGATATTGAAAAAGGCACATGATGATGTATATTTGATGCACTCGAGTAACAATAAGTGTATAGAGGATTGAGATAGAATTTCTGGTGGTCAAAAATTGAAGAGGGATGTAGCTTAACATATTTCTAGATGTTTGGTTTGTCAGCAAACGAAGTCAAAGAACAAACATCCAGGAGGCTTACTACAGCCTCTTCGTGTGCTCGAATGACCATAGAAAAATATGAGCATAAATTTTATTTCTGGATTTTTCCATACCCAGAGAGTTCATGATACAATGTAAGTGATAATTGATAGACTTTCTAAGTCATCTCAAATTCTTCCAATTAAAACAAATTGGAGTCCTAAAAAGTTGGTTCAACTATATGTAGCTAAGATTGTGAGGTTGTATGGAGTACTATTGAGCATAGTGTCAAATAAAGATGCTAAAGTTAGATTTTGGTTTTGGAGAGGCTTTCAGAAAGCTATGTGTACACAGTTGCAGTTTATTACAACTTTTCATCCTCAAACAAATGAGCAGATAAAAAGGATTATTAAAGTACTAGAAGATATCTTAAGGGCAAATGTGATGAGTTCCTCAGTAAGTTGGGATGTTTACTTGCCCCTGATTGAATTTGCTTATAATATTAGTATAAATTTAGTAATGGTATGGCACCGATTGAGACATTGTATGGTAGGAGGTGTAGAACTCCTATACGTTGGGAAGAAATAGGAGAAAGAAATATATTTGGTCCATAAATTATTGAGTCAACTGAGAGAATCAAACTGATTAGAGAGAACCGTAAAGTAGCACAGAATAGACCGAATAGCTATGCTGATAATAGAAAAAGACCTCTCAAGTTTCAAATAGGTGATTGGGTGTATTTAAAAATATCTCTATGAAAAGGTGTATTGAGATTTAAATAGGAAATGAAAGTTGAGTCTGAGGTATGTGGGACTCTATGAGGTTATTGAGAAAGTTAGGCTAGTTGTGAATAGCCTGGATTTGCCTTAAGAGTTGAAGCAGTGAAATAACATATTCGACGTTTCACTTTTACGAAAGCACTTACATGATGAATCTCATAATATTTCGAGCAAAACTATAGAAATTCAGGGAGATTTGACTTTTATACAAGTACCAGTGAGAATTTTAGATAGAAGAGAACAAGTCTTGTGTAATAAAGTAATTCCATGGGTTCAAATTTCGTGGCAGAATAAATATGTTAAAGAGATTACGTGAGAGCGTGAGGTAACTATTAAGAAATATTATCCACAATTGTTTCTTGAGTTAGGTAAGGAAATTTTGGGGACAAAATTTTTATAAGATGGGTAGAATTGTAATACCTCTTATTCGTAAAGAAATGGTAAAAAAGTAATTTAATAATTATGACATGAAGTTAAAATCATATATATATATATATGTGTGTGTGTGTGTGTGTGTGTGTGTGTGTGTGTGTGAAAGATTTAAATTTTTGTAAAACGCTTCTTTTGAAAAAAATAAGAAAAAAAAAAGAACAACACATGGATGTCCAAGTGTTGTCAAACAGTACGTGCAAATTTGCATGAATGATAAAAATTGGACACTAAGCATTTGAGAAAAACGGTAGACTGTTATGTGTATGTGCGTGTGTGTCTATATATATATATATATATATATACTTGTTATTTTACTTTAATTATTATTACCAATCCTATTTGGTTTCATTCTTTCTTCAATCCAAATTACTCTATTTTTGTAAGCACTTGGGGACTGAAAGAAACGTTGAAAGGGTAAAATTTTGAAGGGGTTTATGGGAGAATTTTATAAAGAGTCACGGGAAGCTCTAAGAAAAATAGAAGGTAATAACGTGAAGTTTATTTTTGAAATTTAGCATACATGAAATTCTCGGAATTCAATGTGGGAATTTTCAAATGGTGTGAATTATGAAGGAATGGAAGAATAAATTAGAAATTTTAATATAAATATTATGTCAGGTGTTGACGATTAGCACTCGAGGAAAATTGCTGAAATGAGCAGGAAAGGTAAGGAAGTGATCCATGAGTAGCTCTAAGTGCTACGTGGTAGTTAGATTTACTTTAAGTAATCAAGATAAGTATGAAATATATAATGATAGTATTTGAATATATTACTAACTTATGATTCAGTGATAGATGAAAGTTGGTTGATAGGTATAATAGGAATAAGTAATCTGTAAAGAATTATTATATGAGAAATAATATTATTGGAATAATGGCTCGATGTAATAATAAAGGTGATAAGTGAAATTCTTGACAACCTATGAATGATGAGTTGATATGATATATGAGGAGAAGAAATTAGTAAAATTGATCAAATTATGATTTGAGAAGAAGCATGATAACTAATTTAAATGTATGAATACATGTGTGTTTTTATATTATTGTGCATATGCATACTTCATGTCATTATTCATATGCATATACATGAAATAAAAGAACTGGGAGGACAGCTGGTCTAAATGAAAACCGGGATAGCTGGTATATGCTAAAAATATATGAAAACTGTGACAGCCGGTATATGCTGGAAATATATGAAAAACCATGACAGCCAGTATATGCTGAAAATAAATTGAAAACTTTGACAGTCGGTATATGTTGGAAATAAAAGAATCGAGAGGGCAGCCGGTCTAAATAAAATAAAAGAACCGGGAAGGTAGCCAGTCTAAGATAAAAAAAATGTGTCAACATATGGGAAGACGTTCCCTAATAATTCATGCATTGCATCCGTTTTAAATATTGATTTTATTACTGAAATGTTGCAGTATTGTTTTTTATTGTAAATTTATTTATAAATGAATGAGTTTTACCGAGAGACAGATATGGTGAGAAAGAAACTTGGAAGTATGATATGATAAGAACTATCTAAATGATAGACTATATGTTGTGAACCTCATAACGAGGAAATTATGAGATATAATTGATGGGCTAAAGGTGAATAAATATATAAGAAAAAAAGATCGATAGATAATGGGGCTTATAATATGTGTAGTGATAGTAGAATGCTATTATCAAGTTATATAAGATTTAAATGATTGAATATTAGAAGACTAATTATACAAATTGAACACTTTTACTAAGTTTAATTCACTGAGCTTGTGAAGCTCACCCCTTATTGTACAATGATTTCAGGTAGCGGGCAGGACAGATAGAATTGTGAGTGAAGATTCAGACTAAATCATTTTTTGCAAGCCACGTGGTCCACATCCTCAGACTAATGAGAAAGAAACAAAAAAAAAATATTTATAAACATTCATGTATAATATGTTATATATATTATTCAGTTGAGATCTGAATGATATAACTCCCCTGTTGAGGGTTGACGATTTATGTATATAAAACATTCAGTTGTTATTTTTATATTGTTTCATATATATGTTGTGCTGGGACTTCAAAAAGTGATGACACCATCTCGACGATGGCTGATGAGTGCCAAATATTGCATATTTTAGCCCCTTAATTTTAATTTCTTAGCTTAAGGAATTTGTTACTTTGAGTTGTTTTTTTTTTCTTCGTGTTTTACAAGTTTACAAGCACTTGGAAAGGAGTTTCACTAAATTGCCAGGATTGCCAGTACAGATCAGTCATTTTTGCGGATTAAAAAGTATTGATTCAGGAAGAACCAAGAGATGAACCATATAAACTTGGAAAGATCCGGATGTCTATTTTCTCGAAAATTTTATGGCTCATAAATATGATTTTTCTAGAGAAAGTTATGGCAGTTTTAGCAGACAAAGGTTAGGTTGTGTGTGATTTCAGCGTGGCAGAAGTGATTTTTGCGGATTAAAACTGTAATGATTTAGGAAGAACCATGAGATGAGCCATATATGCTTGGAAAGATCCAAATGTCTATATTTTGGGGAATTTTACAGCTCATAAATATGATTTTTCTAGAGAAAGTAATTACTGTTTTAGTGGACAAAGGTCAGACTATACGGGATTTCAATGTGGGCAATAGTTTTGAAGGGCATATAAAGGCTTAAATCCCACATTCCACATCGGTTGGAAACACATTCTATATCCCACATCGGATTAGAAACCCATTGCACTCATGGAGTTCCCCTATAAAAGCCCAATTTCACTTCATCAAATGGGTGTGCAATCTGGAAGGCTTTACTACCAAAGGGGGAAAACGCCGCACAGCAGCTGCAAGTGGAATTTTTCTATCAATGTATAGTCAGTTTTAATTTATTTCTTTTGATTTTAAGGTTTTATGTTTAACACTTTAATTGTGAAATTTAGTTTCATAATCATGAAAGACTAAAACCTTCATCTAAGGTTGAAGATGAAGCCTTGCCATTGTTTGACATAATATTTTCAGATATGTTCATACAATTATGATATTTTTAGTAATAATGTTCTGTTTCAATTGTTTGAGTAAATTCTTATGATTGATTGTGTTCAAATTGTTCAAATTAGATATTCCTTGTATTTCATCTGTCGGATACAGTGGATCATCCAAAGTTAATTGGATATCCATTGTGATTCTAAAGTGATACATTGGATTATTTGGTTGAATTAGGGTATTCGCTGTGATTTGTATAATGGTGGATTCATGGAATTATTTGATAGATTACTTTTATATAGAACATGAAAATATATGCTTTACTTTGGTGGAGTGGATTCAGAAACCTTAGTATCTTTATTATTTGTTTCAAATCAGTTTATATTTTTTGCAAGATACAATTCATAATTTGGAACTAGGTTAAAATAGGTTTAGTTTAGATAAAAATCCATTTTCACGACGCAATTCTCTGTGGATTCGACCTTGTACTTGCACACATTATATTGCAAACGACTTGTGCGCTTGCGAGTAATTTAAAACTCACAACAGTGGCCAACATGGGATGGGTCATTACACTAGTGCTGGTCAAGCTGGATACGAGGAATTACTACAAGTTATTTCGAGCCTACAGTTGTCCATGCAGTCTGGGTTCTAGATCTTGAGCTTTTTAGTTGATTCTATGCATCACGACCTTCGCACACTCGGAGACAACTTCGAGGTGCACAGGGAGCACACAGAGGGCTCTTTGGCTGAGCTTCAGGATCTTCTTTGATACGGCTCTGATTCCTCTACTTGCTGAGCCTTATGCTTTATCTCTTTGTTATGTATATATAGCTCTTAGATGGTTGTAGCACGAACATTCATTTTTCATTCATATTTTGTACTCAGACAAGCTTCCTATAAGCTCATATTAGATGGATGTATCCATATTGTTGCTTTGATTTATGTTTTTAGAATTTAGCTCATATATATGTCTTGCTTTTATGCTATATGGTTGCTTGGTTTATAATATTCATGCTTAACTATATGCCTTAGCTATTAATATTAGTGTAAAAACTGTTGATTCTTCCTGGGAAGTCTTCCTAACTCTTAATAGTGCCTAGTTTTTGCACACAAGTCTATTGTTACACTATCTTCATGTTTATGGTATTCAAATTGCTTATTTTTCTAGTTTACACCCCTATTTAGCTGTTGTCAAAACAGGGGAGAAAAAGGAGAAAAATCAATGTAAACTTAGAATACAGCATAATTTTAGGGGGAGCTTTGCTCCGATCATATTGAGATATGTATAATAGGAATATATGCTTAGTTGAGTTGACATAACTATATATAAACTGCATTTGAATGCTTAACAGGTTGGTTTTATCCGAAAAACAAAGGAAACTTTGTCCAATTTTTTCTAAAAACCCAACACTTAGTTTTTATAATTGTTTTTTCTCTCTTTAGTTTTGTCATCATCAAAAAGGGGGAGATTGTTGACCCGTATTTGATTTTAATAATGACAAAATACTACTCTAATTGCACTAATAGTTTTATCTAAGTGTTTAAGCGGTAAAAGCATTCAGCACCGAAACAAGATGCAAGAACTCAACGCAATTCAGACACCAAAACAAGACAAAAGATCTAGATTAGGCAATAAGGTAATTGAAACAATTGTAAATCTCTTTTTCAATTAAATAGTTTGATCTATGGCTCAATTTACAAAATAATTTGACAAAACCAAAGTACAAAAAGTTTCTAAGGCAAAAAACTGTTTTTGAATAAGGAAAACTGGGTTAAAGGTCAACTCAGTCGACTGGGTCCATATACCAATTGACTGGGATATGGGACAGAAAGTTCCCGATCGACTAGTGTTGAGGATCTAATTGACTGGTAACTACGATAGAAAGTTCCGAGTCGACCAGTGCTTAGGATCTAGTCGACTGGTACTCTCCCAAAAACTAAAAAGTGAAAATTCTTTACTTGACTCAGTCGACTGGTACAAGGACGCAGTCGATTGGTAATTAAAAAATATGATTGTTTGAGAGGTGAGACTTGAGCATTTAATGCCCCAATCCTACCAAGTCAGTGTCAAATGGCCATATTGCTTCAAGGCTATATAAAGCCACTTCAATGAGCATTTAAAAGAAGAAGAAAACATATTCAATTCACAAGTCATTAATTCTCAAAAGCTTTGAAAAATTTATTGTTGAGCCATTCTTCAAGCTTGTTCTTAAAAGAGACATATTGTTCATTTGTAAAAGCACTTATTGCTATCTCTCTACCATTTACTTTACAGCAAATTTCATTTATTATAAAGGGAAAGAGTTGGTATAACTCTTAGAGTGTTTAGGATTAAACACTTCATTGTAGCTTTCGTGAGGAAAGAATCGGTTGTAAGGTTTGTACAACACCCATGAAGTTGTACGACTAAAGTTTTAGTGGCTACTTCAAGGAGGTTCCTTGAAGAGAGTGGACTTAGTGTCGAAAGGAATATGATATTACGGAACCACTATAAACGGAGTTTATATTTTCTTTTCCTTGAACTCTTTTACTTTCAAGCATATTACTTGTTTGTGTGCTTTGTGCATTTAACTGTGTAAAAACTTGCAAAGTAAATAGTAAAAGTTTTTAAAACCTAATTCATCCCCCTTCTTGAGTTTGAACCTCGGTTTACAGGAAACATTATCAAAGCCATCATCATATTGGTTCTTGAAGCTTTCTTATTTCCTTAAGCAACCTAATTAACCTAATTTTACCTTTTCAATTTCTCATGAAAAAACTTGCTGCAACCAAGAGAAAAGGTTGAGTTCATCACTTTGAAAAAGAAGTAAGAGAGACGGACACAAAAAGGAAGATCAAGGTTTTGGTAATTTGAATATATAAGAAGTTAGGTGAGAATTGGTGAAATGTGGCAAGGGCAGTTTTGGTTTTATATAAAATTCATTAAGATTTTACATGGTACCTGGTCAAGCACATTTTAAAAGCACACCCATCCTTGTTTCTCTAAAAATGATATTTTTAGCTGTCTATAACAGCTCTTTTGGGAAAAGTTGTTACATTGAAATTTTACCAAATACTAAAATTAGAAAAAACTCCCTCATCTATTCCTAATAGCTAATTTTCTGTGGGCAAAAGCTTTCCCAAATGCAACCTAAGTTAGTTTTCCTATTTTATGTGTACCGCATCCTTGTAGTACAAGGATTGCCTATTTTATAATATTGTGAGTTCTACTAGGAATAAGAATAGATTACTTTCCTTTTTGTTTTCTTTTAGCTTGCCTATATAAGGCCGACTGCTCTCTCTTTGTAAAGTACTTCTGATTTTTCCTAGGCATTAATAATACTTACAATGTTGGGGCAAATCTAATTTTCATTCTTTTTTTTCTCTTCTTTGTTCTTTTCCATACAAATTATATTTTCTAACAAAGGCTTTCTTTACGAGCAAGGCTTACTTGCCAAGATCAAACAGGTTGGTCTTGGCTAGTGCCACATAGGTAAAGGTTAAGGAATTTCTGTCTATGATACAACGCACAAGTGCTGACGCATCAAAGGAGATTAGGATGGGGATTATGCGAAGAGAGGGATTTCGAAAAGTTTCTAGAACTCTCTGGAGAGGATGATGGAGATATGGAGAGAAAGGTTCGAAGTGGCGGCTAGGGTTTGGGTGAGGTTGCAGAGAGGGGAGGAGAGTTTTCTGTTAGGGTATTAAAATGGGTAAGGATGAATATATAGGAGGGTAGAAACGGGACTGGATCCAGGTCATGGTTGCTTAATTGGGTTTCAGGTTTTAAGAATTTGGACTTAGGCCTGAGGGACCAATTGGGTCTGAAATGAGTTTTTGTGCTTTAGTGTTTGGGTTGGAGTTTAGATCCAAAAATGAGTTAGGACTTTTATTTTTTTATAGGGTTTAGATACAAGGGCTTAGAGAGAGCATAGCCTTTTAATCCAAAAAGTTGTAGTCCAAATTGGTTTTAATTTTCTTCTTTGTCATTTTCTCTTGTTTTTCCTTTGTTTTATTTTTATTTCTTTTCTTTTCTTTTTGTTTATTTTATATTTTAAAACCCAAAAGACAAAATAAAATTCCTTCTTTTAATTTTTCAAAGAAAAAAAGAAAAGAGTTTATATATTTTGTCGGATTTTGGCATTGTTTTTGTTTCTTTGTTTCTATTAGAGAAAATGAGAATAAAATATGAATAAAAGGGGGAAAAAAACGAAAAGAGAAAAAAAAAATAGCGAAGAAAAGGCAAAATAAAAAAAATATATCTGTTTTGTGTTCTTGTGTTTACTTTGAAGAAGAAGAGTTCTTTACCCTTTTTTAACAAGAGTTTCTCACCCCGATGTTGATATTGCTCACTCGATATTAATGTTGTTAACTTGATCCAACTTGATGCGAACCTCAACCGATACGCTTTGAGACCCAACAAACAATAATGGTATACTTGCCCAAGAAAGCCAAAATTTAGATTTTTGATAGAAAACCCTGACCCAACATTTACAATGAAACACAAACCGAAGGTATAAAGTAACAAACCTCGACCAAATGATTATAACTGAATCACGAACCGAAGGTATTAAATTTGAACGCCTCAAGGAAGAATCTTCGATAAGTTCACAAGTTCTCTGAAGAACCAATAGAAGAAGCAAACTTAACGTTTTTCTGATTTCTATTATAATCTCTTCATTACAATGAGTGCATGCTATTTATAACCTTTTCAGCCCTACACCCCACTAAAAAAGAAACTAACTTGGTTACAAAATAAGAAAGTAGATAAAGAAAGAGCTAAAAAAAATATGTTTTAGGAAAGTCTGAGATAGGCAAGTCAATCAGCCAATTAATTGGTATGGAACTGGAAAGTTAATCAGCCAATTAATTGGTTCGAAATTAGAAAGTAATCAGCCACTTTCTCCTTCTAATTCCATGCCCCTCAAGCCATAATCAGCCATTAATCCATGCCATTGCTAAGGAAATTATGCCCAATTAAGCAAGATCAGCCCCATCAATAGCTTGGATTAAATTTATTATGCCTTCATCTCCTTTTGGGCCAAGCTTGGAATGCCCCGTTTTAGAATCAGCCCATTAAAGTGCTTCTTTGATCTTTTTGGATCTTGCTCTAGTAATAGGCCTAACTGGAACATGCAATTGATCCTTTAATGGTGCTTGTTGATTCTCATCAAAGGATTCGACCTTGATCTCATTGAACACCACGTTCATGCATTCAAATTGTTGTTGCATAGCCTGTAACACAAAGGACGACTCCTCCCTTCCTTCTTTGCTTGATGTGTCACCCCTGGAAGACATTTTTTTTGAAACTATAGAGAAATGTTAGAAATAATTCCTAACCACACTACCTCACGTGTTTGCACTCAAATTATGTCACTCACGCTCGTGTTTCACTTTTAAATTGGCTTTTTTTCGATATTATTCTCACACTCGCTTGCCTTTTTTCACTTGTAGCTTCCCCTTTTCAGTTCTTTATTAAACTAATAAACCGGATCAAGAAATTCAACTTGTAGTATTTAAACCAATACCAACGGCAAGAAAATATTATAGAAACAATGAATCAAAGGAAAAGGATAATAATCATATTTTTTTTTTGAGAGAGAGAGAGAACTGAAACTACAAAAGTCACAATTCAAGAAAAAAATTAACTTTGATAAGTACGGTGAATGATAGTATTCGTCGCTTCAGTATCGCCCTTTTTTTTTTTTCTTTTTGTCTTTTTTTCACATTTTTTTTAACTGGGTGCACAACTCAAAAACAAGAACAAGAAGAAAAAAAATGAACACAAACGGAACAAGATAGGATGATAACAAGAAACGAAAGATAAAAGGATAGTAAACCTGATCTTTAGAAGCTGGCTCTGATACCAAATGATGCGAACCTCAACCGACACGCTTTGAGACCCAACAAATAATATTGGAATACTTGCCCAAGAAAACTAAAATTTATATTTTTGATAGAAAATCCCGACCCAACATTTATAATAAAACGCAAACCGAAGGTATAAAGTAACAAACCTCGACCCAATGATTATAACTGAATCATGAACTGAAGGTATAAAGTAACAAACCTCGACCCAATGATTATAACTGAATCACGAACCGAAGGTATAAAATTTGAATGCCACAAAGAAGAATCCTCGATAAATTCATAAATTCTCTGAAGAACCAATAGAGGAAGCAAACCTCACATTTTTTCTAATTTCTATTCTAATCTCTTCATTACAATGAGTTTATGCTATTTATAACCCTTTCAGCCCTACACCCCACTAAAAAGAAACTAACTTGGTTACAAAATAAGAAAGTAGATAAAGAAAGAACTACAAAAAATATGCTTTAGGAAAGTCTGAGATAGGCAAGTCAATCAGCCAATTAATTGGTATGGAACTGGAAAGTCAATCAGCCAATTAATTGGTATGCAGTTAGAAAGTAATCAGCCACTTTATCCTTCTAATTCCACGCCCCTCAAGCCATAATCAACCATTAATCCACGCCATTGCTAAGGAAATTATGCCCAATTAAGGGAGATCAGCCCCATCAATAGCTTGGATTAAATTTATTACGCCTTCATCTCCCTTTGGGCCAAGCTTGGAATGCCCCGTTTTAGAATTAGCCCAAATCTCTTGAATCAGCCCATTAAGTGCTTCTTTGATCTTGCTCTAGTAATAGGCCCAACTGGAACATATAATTGATCCTTTAATGGTGCTTGTTGATTCTCATCATTCCCACTCTCTTCAAAGGATTCGACCTTGAATCTCATTGAACACCAAGTTCATGCGTTCAAATTGTTGTTGCATAGCCTGTAACACGAAAGACGACTCCTCCCTTCCTTCTTTCCTTGATGTGTCATCCCTAGAAGACATTTTTTTTGAAACTATAGAGAAATGTTAGAAATAATTCCTAACCACACTGCCTCACGTGTTTGCACTCAAATTATTTCACTCACACTTGTGTTTCAATCTTAAATTGGCTTTTTTCCGATATTATTCTCACACTCTCTTGCCTTTTTTCACTCGTAGCTTCCCCTTTCAGTTCTTTATTAAACTAATAAACTCGATCAAGAAATCCAACTTGTAGTATTTAAACCAACACCGACGGCAAGAAAATATTATAGAAATAAGAATCAAAGGAAAAGGATAAGAATCAGATTTTTTTTTAGAGAGAGAACTGAAACTACAAAGTCACTATTCAAGAAAAATGATAAGTACGGTGAATGATAGTATTCGTTGCTTCAGTATCACCCATTTTTTGTCTTTTTGTCTTTTTTTCACGTTTTTTTTTAACTGGGTGCACAACACAAAAACAAGAACAAGAAAAATAAAATGAACACAAATGGAACAAGATAGGATGTTAACAAGAAACGAAAGATAAAAGGATAGTAAACCTGATTTTTAGAAGCTGGATCTAATACCAAATGATGCGAACCTCAACCGACACGCTTTGAGACCCAACAAATAATATTTGAATACTTGCCCAAGAAAGCTAAAATTCCTTACCCAACGTTTATAATGAAATCTGAACCAAAGGTATAAAGTAACAAACCTCGACCCAATGATTATAACTGAATCATGAACCAAAGGTATAAAATTTGAACGCTACAAGGAAGAATCCTCGATAAATTCATAAGTTCTCTGAAGAACCAATAGAGGAAGCAAACCTCACATTTTTTCTAATTTCTATTATAATCTCTTCATTACAATGATTGCATGCTATTTATAACCCTTTCATCCCTACACCACACTAAAAAGGAAACTAACTTGGTTACAAAATAAGAAAGTAGATAAAGAAAGAATTAAAAAAAATACACTTTAGGAAAGTCTGAGATAGGCAAGTCAATCAGCCAATTAATTAGTATGGAACTGGAAAGTCAATCAGCCAATTAATTAGTCTGAAATTAGAAAGTAATCAACCACTTTCTCCTTCTAATTCCACGCCCCTCAAGCCATAATCAGCCATTAATCCACACCATTGCTAAGGAATTTATGCCCAATTAAGCAAGATCAGCCGCTTGGATTAAATTTATTACGCCTTTATCTCCCTTTGGGCTAAGCTTGGAATGCCCCGTTTTAGAATCAGCCAAAATCTCTTGAATCAGCCCATTAAGTGCATCTTTGATCTTCTTGGATCTTGCTCTAGTAATAGGCCCAACTGGAACATGCAATTGATCCTTTAATGGTGCTTGTTTATTCTCATCACAACATGTGTTGATGTTGCTATCCTCCTGACTCATTGATTGCAACATGTTTAAGTCAAATTCAAAGTTAATAAAAAAAAATGAAAAAAGTCAAAGTCTTGTTGATCCGGCATTCTTGAATCTTGGCTGGACTTAGCTGTTTGTCGTGGGTGTGGAGCTTGACATGTTCTCTTGGGTTAATGTAATTTATGGGTTTAGATTTATTTATTTCATATTGGATCAGATTTGTTATTGTTATGGTTTTATTTGTAATAAGTTGATGCATATGTATGCTCTTGCACTAACTTGAAGGGGAGTGCTAGTTTCCTAATTAGATATGTATTAGGTTTCCTAATCTTTCTTAGTTTATATTTCCTATTCCTATTAGGATTTATGTCCTTACGTTTATATAGAGGGTTGTTGGTTTGTTCACAATGCACATCAACAATAATCACTCTATAATATTTCTTCTAAATTTCTCATCTCCTTCTCTCTCGGTCCCTAACCTAAATTTCAACACAAGTACTGAAACAGTTTATAGGCAATTAGTTTCAAACTAAAGCTCTAAGGCAACCGAGGTACTTTTGGGCATTGAAGTCGCTAGATCTAGCCATGGTATTTCTCTATCTCACCAAATATACGTCATTGACTTATTAAGTGTCATAGGAATGTTGGGATGTAAGCCTATACATAATCCTACGGATCCTAACACAACTTATGAGTTAGTTTGGCAGAACTTGGGTTTGAGCATTCATGCACGTCCTTTGAGTTTGGTGTGTGATAATCAAGTGTTAATAGATTTGTTTACAAAACCATTTACGTTTATTTGTAACAAGTTGAGTGCATATGAGATATATACTCTAACTTTAAGAGAGTGTTTAGGGTATATTTATACTTACGCATTTAGAGTTTAATATAAAGAGAGAAAGACCAGATAGAAGAGCCTTTCATTCACACATTATTCTAATCCCAAGTTAAAAGTAATCAAATTGCTACTAAAGAAACATGGAAAGAGTAACATTGTAGTTCCTCATTTGGCAACTTCTAATCACTTTCAGCGCTCAATTTGAACCTGAGAAATAACATTCTGTAAGGGCCAATCTGGCCAGATTTTGGCAATCTGATAATGCTGCAATTTTTGGACCGAAAGAGAACTACCTTTCAAGAACTATTCAAAGTACTTTATCAGAGATCAGAGGTTTACAGGCTTTTGGATCTTTCTAGTGACAATCTCTCAGGAAGCATTTCCACGTCGCTAGAAGTCTTTCCTTCCTGTTGGCATTCATTGTCGCACACAATGAGCTGCATGGCATGATTCCCTCTAGAGGCAAGTTTTCAACTTCCTTGTGTTCAAGCTTTGAAGGGAACACTGGATTGTTGCTTCACCAGTCACAGAAAAAAAAAGTGCAAGAATAGGAGGTAGAGGCAACAATGGAAGAGAATAGGATCCTATAATTCTATATTCTAATTAGGAAGCTAAATCTCTCCAAAATAATGACTACTTTGTGCAACGTAAGTTAACAATGGTACTTTAAAAAAGAAGTTAAAAATGGAGTTTTCACAACATTCCTATTTATGTTGTTTGATTGTACAGCCAGGGAAAAAGAGAGCAGAGAAAAAGAACTTAATTTGCTACTTTAGATATTTTGTTTGCCAAAGTCAATGCTCATTTATGAAGCATATTGCATCCTCAATAACTTAACGGAAAAAGTTGCAATCTACAACACTGTTAAAAATCAAATTTTAGCAGAAAAGGAGTGACAATATCCAAGGATATGCAAGAGTTTGTTTAGCACTTGAGTCTGCAATGTGTCACCAACTCCCAACTGCATGATTACAAAAGAACTGAACATTTTATCTAAGAAAAAAATTTAATTAAACATTCTTTTACAACTGTTTCTCTTTTTCAATACTCGGATAAGTAACAATTCATTCAACGACTGCATGTAAAAATGTAGAGTCAACTGAAACGAACAAGGCTGAGCAAATGAAAGTAATATCTATAGCGAGAGGACTAACGCCTTTAAGAGACCTCAGAAATGTATAGGATGGCCAACACTTCAGAAAACCTTGCTATTCCTTTCCATCAAAGTACACCATATCAAACAGCCTAAGTGCAGAGCTCCTCTTCTTCCCAGATTTCCAACTCCAATCTGCCAAACCTCTAACACGGACCAATGATAACTTACCTCCACAAACAAATAAAGAATAAACAATTTCCTCCTCATGAGTTCTCAGCTAAAGCAATACTACAAAGAGCCACTATTTACAAGAATCATACATTTGCAGATAAATTGCATTGCCTTATCCAACATATGTTAATTAAACTAAAACCAAAGCTGACAGGTATTACATTTTTGACACTTAATTTGTTCTTGGACCTGCTAGAGTAACCTTAGTACAGGCCTGCAAGTACCTTGGAATACAATTATCATTACCAACTGCAGCCTTCCCCCTCCCTGCCCGACGTAAATTAATCTAGCATTTGGCTGAAATTCTAGAACTTCTACACAAGTTAAGCACTGCTATAGGTCAAAGTGAGACGTCACCATCGAAGAATATTACTTGAAATGATGAAACTGGCATGACCCAGAAATAACATAGTATCATAAGTAATCTACAGAAGTTCTAAAAGTATCATAAGTAATCTACGGAAGTTATACTTTTAAATACATACATGTACACACACGTGTCCTTGTCTACCTCCTCCCTTACCGATAAACAGTGTTTTACAAGAGAACCAGTGTTTCACGGATAACCTAAATAAAACCATTGTATAATGACTTATAGAAAGCATCACATCCAATAATTGATATCATTGAGGGTTGCACAGCCATTCAAAACTATCTCTGGTCTTAAGTACATCCGATAATAACATCAAGACACCATCTTGATATTATGACAGAAAAATGCTTCTATAGCATGTATTAATTCAATCAAACGTCACTTAATCAATAGCTATATAAACCTACGTATCAAGAGAGACAATTCATAAAAATTATAATATTCAATTAAGTTCACAGAGATGGGCAAAGATCAAGCATAATATTGAATTTGATTGTCCACCTTCAGTAATTGGTCAACCAATCTTGAAACCAGTAAGGAAGATCATTAGAATAATCTTATTGTATCACAGTTAAATAAAAATCAACCTTGCACCACCAAATATTTACATAATCAACATGACTAGCAATATATATAGCAAAGGGAAAGAAAGAACCCAACAGCAACAGTTAAAGAAACAAGCTTACTTTGAGTTTCTTGGGACTCGTGGATCGAACAAAAGAATAGATTAGGCGAAGGAAGTAAAAAATGTCTTAAGTTTATCAAAACACTTCAAAATTTAAGCAACTTTTTTGGCATAACATTTCTGCTGCTAATACCAAACATTTCCCGTCTCATCCTGTCAAACTTTTGGGTTGTATTTTCAGTCTCAAAGACCACATTTGGCTGTGCAGCTATAAACACTGTTAAAATATATATGAGCTTAATATATATTGTTGGCCCATTTCCTTTTAGTTTAAGCTTTCGAGATTAATAGTAGTTGACATAGTATCAGAGTTAAAAATCTTGTGTTCGAATCTCGATAATTCCTGCTTGTCTTTTTTTATGATAAAGACTTAGTTTGCTCTCTGTTTCTGTTTCGGGTTTCACATGCTAGGCCTATATCGTCTATGAGGCTAGGCTTATATCGTCTATGGGACTATGCACGTAAGAGAGAGTGTTAAAAAATATATAAGCTTGATATGTGCATTATTAGCCCATTTTCTATCAGCTTTCTTTGCTAGCACCCTAAAGTAAGACCACAATGAATTTATATCCTCAACTCAATTTTCTAGCACTCAAACATGACATAACTTAAAATAATTTCATTTATAGGTCATAAGATAAACCTTACAACGGAATCTGCATCTTAGACCACAAGATTTTCATTGATCAAACCACATAGGCTTTTGGTCCATTTCTAGCACCGCAGGTCATTTGTAAGACCATGGGTCCATCACCCAAAAGTTCTATCTTAAGTAGCTTTTCTGACCATTAGATTTCACATTACATTATCGATGTGAGATGCGGCTCATCACAAACTCTCTTGTTTAAACCCTTATGTCCTCGCAAGGAGAGGAGACAAATTGCATGGATCACAAATCAAACCAACGGTTACATCCCATTGACAGATTCATAATTTTGATGCTAAGAAAAGATCTCCGAAAGTAGACTTAAAATAAACAGAGAGACAAACAAATGAAAGATAAATAAAATTAGAATAGCTATAATTTTGTATGTCGACTAACAAACATAAAGTGCTATACTACAGTATCAGGTAAGAGTGGAGTTCATCTTTTGTCATTATAGATGCAGAGTTTGATAAGGGTGGTTCAAAATAAGATTACCCTTTTCTTGAACAATGTCCATTCACTTGTAACCGCTTTGAAGCCATTATCACTAGCATTGTTGAACCAATATTGAACCAATCAAATGAAAGTTCATGATTTAAATTTAATTTGAGAAAACATCATATTTAAATGTCACTTGTGAAAGAGAGAATTCTTGCTTCAAATGAACATGAGTAAAGTTGTGCCTATATCACACGAGCTGTTTTTCACCAGCTTTCTTACTGTAGCTCCACTGCTATCCAAAAGTGTAAATGTAAGCAAAATCCGGAGAAGGAGGTTTTCACCATAGATTAAACTGATAGTTTCTTCTCCTTCACTTTGCTCTCAGGAAAATCCATTACAGCCACTCTGTAATTGGCCACAAGTTTATGCTGAACTTCTGAATGAAAAGCTGAATTATGGTTTATCCAGGTCCCGCAAATCATGGCTGCCAGATGCATATCCAATAAAGATGTCTAAGTACTTCCTCATGTTCACCAGTAATTATTTGGTACTCCCTCATTTTCACTATGTTAGGGATGCTTATGTCTTCTTCGGACTAATATTTGCCTGCCTAGCACTTCATACTAAAACTTAATTTGCAAAACCGCCAAAAATTGCACCAGGAACAACACCCATTCCAGCAATGGCAAAACCGCAGTGAGTCTCTTACTATGATCTGCACATAAACAATCTTAGACATGAACTTAATGATTCCCCATTCAAATTCAGTATTCCAGAAGCAGCAGCAATCTTGGTGCTGTAGTTATGAAGTGTGTCATCCTTCTCCTCTTGATCCACATCTTGCATAACAAACTCAGTTTAGAACCCATCCAATCTCATCCTCTTACCAAAATCACCAAGAAACCAGTAGATGTTTTTTCTCTGCTTGTTCCTCTTGTATTCAGCAACAGAAGTGCAAACTCTATTTCTGAACTAAACCCAACTAAACCAGTTTTCTTCGCGGTTCCTCTAACTCTCATCACATTTTTCTAGTTTCAGCAGCTTCACCACATAGCTTGGCAGAAACAATATGTTGGATAACAAAACAGAATTTCCAAAGTTATCTGGTACATCTAAAACAGCTTGGTTACAGCAACGCTCTCTACACTTTTAAAACTTTGCATGTAGCACACAATACATTTTTATAACTTTGTTCAATCTGATATTTGCCAGTTTAGCACATCATTTAGTGGAATAAATTTGCAAAATCACCAGAAATCACGGCAGGAACAATAGCCATCCCTGAAATGGTGAAACCGCAGTGAATCTCTTACTATGATCTCTATACCAACAATCTTGGCCATGAACTTGATGGCATTATGACAGTCCCCACAAATTCTCAAATTCTTAAAGACCCTAATTGGTGATTGCCCATTCAAATTAAGTATCCCAAAAGCAATAGCTAGCTTCTCACTGTGGTTGCAAAGGATCCCCTCTTTCTCCTCTTGATCCATATCTTGCAGAACAAAGTCAGCGTTAGGCGTATAGCCAGCCAATTTCATCTTCTCGACCAAACCATCCAGAAACCGACAGATCTCATCACTCTGTTTATAACTCTTATCACCAACAACAAAAGTATAAACTCTATTTCTCACCTGAACCCAGCTGCATCCAGGTGTCTTCATAATTCCTCTGTCTCTCATCATTTTTCTAGTTTCAGAAGCTTTATCCCATAGCTTAGCAGTAACAAATATGTTGGATAACAATACATAGTTTCCAGGATTATTGGGTTCAATCTCAAACAACCTGTTTGCAGCACTTCTTCCCAACTCTACATTTTTATATACTCTGCATGCAGCAAGCAATGCTCCCCAAGCACCAGCGGTTGGTTCTGTAGGCATTCTCTGTATAAATTCATATGCCTCTTTCAGGAAACCAGCACGACTAAGTACATCAACCATGCACGAGTAGTGGTCCACATCAGGTTCAATTGAGTGATCCTTTCTCATTGAATTGAATATTAAGAGGCCTTCATCAACAAGCCGTGAGTGGCTACAGCCAGACAAAACAGCAGTGAAAGTAACAGAATTGGGTTTGACCCCTAAAGCCAACATTCTGCGGAAGAGTGACAAGGCTTCCTCCCCATTCCCATGCATTGAGTTTGCAATGATCGTTGTGTTCCACGCAACTGTGTCCTTTTTTTCTATCATATTAAAGACTCTCGTTGAATGTTCCAAGTCACCACATTTCGCATACAAGAAAACCAGAGCTGTTGTGGCAGTTAAGTCCCCAATAAATCCATGCCTAGAGATATAACCATGAATCTCCTTGCCTCCTCTTAAGTTTTCTATATTTGTACAAGCAGGTAGGACACTAGTAATCGTGATTTGATTGGGTTTGAACCCCTCATTTAGCATTTCAGCAAGTATCCTTAGAGCTAGTTCATGTTGCCCATTCTGCACACACCCACCAATAACAGCATTCCATGAAGCATGATGCAATTCAACACCTTCATCTTTCATTCTATAAAATAAATTAAGACCCTTCTCACATTCTTTATTCCCAAAGTATGCCGTTAAAAGTACATTCCAGGACACAGTGTCTCGTTGAGACATGCTTTCAAATACCAACTGAGCCTGTTTTATGCTTAAGCAACTAGCATACATGTTCACAAGTGCACTACTCACGAACACATTTCTTCCCTGTCCACTCCTAATAACAAACCCATGAATCTCTTTCCCCGACTTTACAGCTTTCATCTCTGCACACGCAGGTAAAATAGAAGACACTGTTACCGGATTGGGTCTCACCCCATTTAACCCCATCTCACTGAAAGCTCTTAAACCTTGCCTAGGTAACCCACAATTAACATAACAAGAAGCCATCGACGTCCAAGAAACGACATCCTTAACCAACATACCATCAAAAATCAACCTCGCCCCATCAAGGCATCTACACTTGGCATACATATCAATCAATGCATTACCCAGCAGAGTATCCGAAACATATCTAAACCGAATGGCATCGTCATGGATCTCTTTGGCTTTGGAAAGATTACCTGATGTAGCACAAGCCTTAGCAACGGATAGGAGTACAAATTTATCAGGGTTTATTTTACGAGCTCGCAATGTGGCATACAATTGGATAGCTTCTCTTGGGAATCCATGTTGTGTGTGAGCAGAAATCAAGAGAGTCCATGTGCAGAGATCTGGTTCGGTAATTTTGTCGAACAAGTGACGTGCAGTATGCAAGTCACCGGAATTCAAGTAGGTTCTAATGAATTTGAAGGCCAGGTGAGAAGGCAGATTTGTTGGTACCTTCGAAACCATGAGAGCATGAAATATTTAATACGGAGTATCAAAATTACAAGAAGCTACATAACTTCTGTCACGAAAAAGAATTTTTTTGTTTTAAAAAAGGGCAATATTTTAAGAAGCTAAAATTGTTTGTTTCACTGTCAAATTCGAGGTAGCCAGTGAAGGAAATAAAACAATTCCATAAAGAGCCGTAAAGGATATTTCAGGGAAGGTAAAAGAAAGAGGGAAAGAAACAGAGACTGAGAGCACGTCTTCTATAATTTTCCCAAAGCATTTCCTATTTGCTAATAGTACGTTTTTGCCGCATCATCGCACGGAGCGACGCTTTGCGATGCTACATCTTTTTGGCTGTCCAAAAATATAAACTGATTTTGCTCTCCAAGAAATAAAAATGCTTTCAATAAAATTAAATTACGTGAAATATATTACAAATTAAAATTTTACAGTGATATATTTTTGAAAATTCAAAATAATATAATAAAATTAATCAGATTTAAATATTTTTATATTCAATTTTATCATTTTTAAAATATATGATCAAAATATAATTAAACTTTCACTTAAATTATGTAAAATACTTACCATTTGGTAATTCTTATAATCAAACTATTTACTTATAACTTAATTATTTTTATCTTTAGCTTTTAACTTCCTTTGAGGGAGGAATTAACTTTCATTCTTTTAATTTTCAAACTTCTCATTTTAATTCTTTCTTTTGTTGGTAAGTTGATTGGTATTTAGTTGAATCTTTGAGTCATAACATATATTTTCATGAAATAAAAAATATTAAGTTGATTATTAATCATCTTATCTATATTTTGCAATAATTATATGAACAACCTTTTAAATATTATTATTTACTCTCTATAGCACCACGAGTTTATCCTTTAAAAGTACTAATCGAAATTACTTTTAAAATCATAATACTTTACATAAATACTAAGCTCTTCTATATTGCAGTACCGATATGGAATATGAGTACAATGTTTGCTATTTTCACCTAGGACATTCTGTCTCTATTCCTTACAAACAAAAAAAATAATAATTCATAAAAGAAATACAAAATAAAATTAACTAAAGCCAACTCCATTAAACAAATACTTTTACCAGTTGTCAAGCGAAACACTTGTACGAAAACAAATATTTAAGACCTACTCGGCAACTCGAACATCCCATATATAAAATGCTTGAAATAAAATAATTTTTATATTTATATAAAATATAAAATTGAATAAAGTTCTCATTTTATTTTTCTTTGAATACCATGTACCAAATAGACACGATATATGTGTTAGAGAATTAGTAGCGATAGTCGATTGGCACATTCAAACCATCCATACAAAACACTTATGTAGTCACGTACTTGTGCATCTGGATGAACGATTGCAACACGTTGACTAAAACAATATCATGATTAAAAGTTTCAATGAAATTGATGGAGCCCACAAAACCCTCGTCCAATGAAACACCAACACCTGGACCTTGGCGACACCAATGGGGGGACGACGCGTGTCTAGCCCCCACGGCACGGCAAAGCACACGTGGAGCGGCCAGATCACATGACTGCCACGTCAAAGCGAGATTAGCGGGCCTAACTCCCACTGAAGCACGCAACCCCCGACACACGTAACTTACTGATCACGCGATTAAAATCTAACTCCCCTGAGCAGGGATGACAAGGGCGAGGCCATCCCTCCCCCACGTGGGCAACCTCCACTCAGAAGAGTATAAATAGACTAAAGGTATATGAGTCCAAGGTAAGACTTTTTGTTTTCTAGTATTACTCTACTTTAAAATTAATCCTCGGCCTCGGCCTGACAGGAGCTTTGGAGTGCCCTCGGAGGTCTCTCATTCTCCTCATTTCGAGGGTCCCTTAGTTCACTCCTACCACTTGTGCAGATCCTTAGAGGATAAACATAGGCCACGTCAGCAACCATCTTGCAGTATCAACAGATTGGCACTGTCCGTGGGAAACCACAATCTTTCGCTGAACAGTAGAAGCGAAGAAGTCTAGGGAACTTGATGAGAGTCATAAAATGCATCTTAACAGTACTTAATTGTTGGCATTTTAGGGTTAATCTAGGTTTTAATTACACTTTTATACCTTAATAACTCTAAAGTGATATTCTTGAATCATTGACTTATTTAGGTGTATTTTCAGGTAGTTGGTGTTTAAAAGAGATGGAAAAACTATCATTACTTGAAGCACTAAGATTCCATACATATCAAGGTGAAAGAGTGGTTGCGGAAGGATAAAACGAAGAGAACCTCCACCAACCAATGAGAGCCGCGGCCTGGACTAGTGAGGGACACGGCCTCCAGAAGCTAATCTAAAAGAGCTAAGAAGACCATTTGCCAAAGCTGCGGCCTAGATTAGGCAGGGCCGCGGCGCCTAGAAGGTCCTCTAACCAAAAATCAGGAAGGGCCGCAGCTCAAGAAAGTGAGAACCGCGGCGCCCACACGATCCCTTTCTCCGAGTTATGACCTAATTAGGACTTTAATGATTATTTAAACCCTAAAACACCTTTGGACCTTTTGTATTATAAATAGATCACTTATGGTTTAAGAGAAAACATCTGGGAAGTCTGGAAAACTCAAGAAAGCTACCACACTTTCCTCCATCAAAGTGTTCAACCATGAACTTCATGGCGAACAAATCTTCAAACAAGGCGAAGGGATGAATCCCTAGGTGTAGTTGTTCTTATTTTCCTTTATTGATTCAGTTGTAGTTGGGATTTATTGTCAAAACATTGTTATATGTTACTCTTTTATCTAATTAAAGGATTTTCTCTTAATCTGGTGATTGTATCTTTATCTTTGATATAAGTTTAGTCATGCTCTTCTTATGTCAAGATTATTGGATGTGATTGAGTCCGGTAGATTTATCTTTTTAGGTTTGTCCATTACTGCGATATTGTCGTTAAGATATATTATCGTTTCTTGATAAACCTATAGGATAGGTCATGTGTGCTTAAATCGAAAGTAAGAGTAATTCATATTAATTACATTAGAATTTATATGTGCTTTAGTTGAATATTTGCCGATTGCGTGTTTGGGACGTGAAACTTGCAATCGAGAGAAAACAATTGAATCAAGATTGGAATAAGACAACGAACTTAGGGAGGATTCCCGAAACCTTGTTGTTTATTTTTCATATACTTCAATCTATTTACACAATTACTTCATCATATCTTCTCACTTGATTATTATTGTTCGTGTTAAGGTTTGCACTTTTCCTTTGTAAATCGCTTTTCCCTATGGAATCGACACCCCAAAGCTGTGCTACAACTACTGCGTTACACTTTGGGCATAATCAAAACTCATATGTTGCGATGCCGCCAAGAAACACCACAAAAAGAATCGGTAAAAGAGACTCAATGGTGTGCTCTGCTCCCATTCGGGGCAGCGCCCAGAGCCAGCAATCTAGGCTTAGATTCCCTGTGATCCCAGAACATGCAACCCCTGGGTCAAGTAGACGGCCCCCCATCAGAGAGCAGCGCCCTCATCTCTCCGGAACCGACTCTCTCGGCTACGAGGAAGTGGCCGCGCATCCTCAGGTTGCCCCGTGACCCAAGCTTAATTCCAAAAGCTCTCCCGATTGATAGCCGACTTGGCAGCCTAAGTCCGAGGAAGGGGCCAACAACCCTCATTTTCTCCCCACCAAGCTCCCGAGCAAGCAAAATCTTCTGATAACGAAGATCCGATCTACAACCAATCCATTGCCGAGCCCTCGCTGCGCTGCAGCCAGTCCAAGGAAAGCTCCTCCAAGAGCAACTTCAACCTGGACAGACGATTTGAGGAGATGGAAGAAAAAATAGACTGGGCTCTCAAGCATAGAAGCCTTAATACCCTTGATGAGCTTAGTATCCAAGACCCTTCGTTCACAAAGGACGTCCTCAAGACCCTACTCACGCCTAACTTTAGAATGCCGCAAGTTACGATGTATGACGGTTCGACGGACCCCCTAGACCATTTACAACATTATAAGACGACCATGATGCTGCATCGACATTCCGACCCTATCATGTGTCGTGCCTTCCCCTTGACTCTTAAGAAGGCCACAGGTACATGGTACTCACGTTTAAGGCCGGGGAGCATTGGCAACTTTAGAGAGCTCAGCTATGCCTTTACTCCTCACTTCCTCAGCAGCAAAGGGCCGAAGAAGACCTCAGAGAGCCTGTTTAATATTATTCAATATCGAGGAGAGAGGCTTAGAGCCTACATTTCTAGGTTCAATACAGTTGCATGGGAAATCCCTGACCTCGACCCAAATATCCAAATGCTGGCCTTCAAAAATGGGTTGAGGTCTGGGATCTTCAGCTCCAAGCTCACTCGGCGCCCTCCTAAGAACATGAACGAAGTTTTAGCTCAAGTAGAGAAGTATATGTTGGCAGAAGACGATCAAGCATTTAGGAGAGAGAGAGAAGGGGAAACAGAGAAGAAGAGAAAATACATCAACCCTCGGAGAGGAGCTTTCAAAAGGCCTTACCAAGAAAGCAAGTATAAACCCCATCCCCGGCTCGACGGCTCACCCCCCTTAATTCTTCTAGGACTAATGTCCTAATGCAACTTTAAGACAGGTCAGTCCTCCAGTGGCCACCTAAGACGCCACACCTCAGTAAAGACCAAAGAAAGTGGTGTCGATTCCACAAGAACTACGGCTACGATACTGAGGAGTGTCACAGCTTGAAGGAACAAATTGAGGCCCTCATCAGCCGAGGGCACCTAAAGGAGTTCACAAGACCTCGAGAGAGAGAGGTACCTACCCAACCAAGGGGGGACTCCGGACGCCCCCGTCCTCCTCGGCAAGAGTAGTAGGACCTTCGTAATAACCTTAGGACCAGGCAAGAGGGGCTCAATCAGAAGGACCAAGAGGTGATGACTACCACCAGAATCATCAAGATAATCTGTGGAGGCCCGACGACCGAGGGAGGTTCAGGGCAAAGCAGCAAGGCGTATATTAGAGCCGTGGCTTCCATCAGCGACCGCCATAAGCGAAGAAAGTCATGTCTGGTGATCTCTTTTACGGAAGATGACTTAGAAGGTGTGCAGACTCCTCATGACAACGCTGTGGTGGTCTCTCTTCTAGTGGCCAACCATGAAGTAAAGTGGGTCTTGATTGATAACGGGAGCTCAGCAGACATCCTATTTTATGACGCTTTCCAAAGCATGGAGTTGAAAGACGAGCGTTTAGAGCCAACCCCGGCCCCCTTTTATGGATTCAATGGATCCCCAGTATTCGCGGAGGGAAGTATAGTCCTCTCTGTTATTACAGGAACAACACCATAAACAACCACTGTGCAAACCACCTTCTTGGTAGTTAAGCAGCCCTCCTTTTACAACATGATCCTCGGTCGACCTACCCTCAACAAGCTAAAGGTTGTTGTCTCCACTTATTATCTAAAAGTCAAATTCCCCACTAGTAAAGGGGTGGGGGTAGTCAGAGGAGATTAGTGAGATTCTTGGTCCTGCTATTTGAGTGCCATTAAGGAAGGGAAGAAGACCGAAGCCCTGCCTCTCGAAGTGGAAGACCTAAAAGATGAGATGAAGACTCTAAGGGGGCGGCCCGTAGAAGATCTAACCTCGATGCCCCTCAGAGAAGACCCCTCCCGAACCATCCAGATCAGATCAAATCTCCTCAAAAGTCATAAAGAAGAGCTCATCTCCCTCCTCAAGAAGAACCAGGACTTGTTTGCCTGATCAGCATCAGACATGCCTGGAATCGACCCCAGAACTATCGAGCACCGCCTGAACGTAGATCCAAAACATAAGCCAGTCATTCAGAAAAAAAGAACTTTCACCTCGGATCCGAGGTGGATAAATTGCTTGAAGCCGGCTTCGTCGGAGAGGCAAAGTACCCCAAGTGGGTGTCCAACGTGGTGATGGTCCGAAAAGCCAGTGACAAGTGGCGGATCTGCATCGACTTCACTAATATGAACAAAGTCGGTCCTAAGGATAGCTTTCCCCTCCCTCGGGTCGATCAGCTGGTGGACGCTACCTCAGGGCACAAACTTCTCTCCTTCATGGGCGCATACTCTGACTACAACCAAATCTTTATATACAGACCTGACCAAGATAAGATCGCTTTTGTCACCGATCGGGGATTGTATTGCTATAAGGTTATGCTCAAGAACACCGGTGCAACCTATCAGAGATTAGTGAACAAGATCTTCAAAGAGCAAGTCAGGCGAAACATGGAAGTCTATGTGGACGATATGTTAGTCAAAAGTACGGAGCTGCGGAACCACGGCTCCGACTTAGAAGAGGCGTTTGAAGTACTGCACAAGCATAAGATGAGGTTGAACCCAGTGAAATGTGCATTCGGAGTAACATGAGGGAAGTTATTGGGATTCACGGTTACCCAAAGAGGAATAGAAGCCAATACAAAAAAGATAAAAGCCATCTTTGATATGGCTCCTCCTAAGTCTATAAAAGAAGTGCAGCGGCTCACCGGGAGAATAGCAACCCTGAATCGCTTTATATCAAAATCCGCGGAAAGATACTTGCTTTTCTTTAAGGCCATCAGGAATGCGAAATACTTTTCTTGGACAGAGAATTACCAAGAAGCATTTGAAGAATTAAAGATATATTTAAGCTCGCCCCCGCTCTTAAACAAGCTGCTCCTGGGTGAAGAATTGTTCTCGTACTTATGAGCTTGGCAAAGCACCATGGCCTTCGTCCTGATCCGAGAAGAGGAAGGCATTCAAAAACCCATTTACTATGTTAGTAGGATCCTCCATGAAGCAGAGGTGAGGTATCCTCCTATAGAGAAGGTAGCTTATGCCCTCATAGTAGCCGCATGAAAGCTCCAACCATATTTCTAAGCACACACAATCGTCCTTCTGACTGACCCGCCTTTAAGGCAAGTCCTGCACAACCCGAGCATTTTCGAAAGAATGATAAAATGGTCAGTGGAAATAGAGAAATTCGATATCTGGTACCATCCTTGAAAGGCAAACAAAGGTCAGGCCTTGGCCGACTTCATCGTCGAAACAACCCTTTTCCATGGACCCAAGCGAGGAAGCAGGGCCGACGTCTGATGAATCACCTCTAGGAAGGACCCTCTATGTAGACGGATCTTCGAATACCACAGGAAACGGAACAAGACTCGTGCTCTGCAGCCTTGACGGCTTCATGGTCGAATATGCCTAAAGATTTGAATTCAATACCTCCAACAACGAGGCGGAATACAAAGCCATACTGGCCGGCCTGAGATTAGCTAAAGTATTGACCGCCGAAGTTCTAGACGTGTACAATGACTCACAGCTGGTGGTAAGTCAGGTGACTAGGAAATTCGAAGCCCGGTGAGAAAAGCTTGTCTGGTATCTCGAAAAGGCAAAAGAACTAGCCATAAAATTCAAGACATTCTGAAAAACTCAGGTCCCACGAGCAGAGAACTCCAAGGCGGACGCCTTGGCACGCCTAGCCTCGTCTCGGTACCTCAAGCCAACTCAAGCCGTCTACCTAGAGACTCTTTCTTCCCCAAGCATAAACGAAGCCCCTGTCCTACCGATGGCAGGGGAAGAAACATGGATGGACCCAATCCTCAAGTACCTGAAAAATGGGGAAGTCCCCGAACAGAAGAATGAAGCCTGAAAGCTAATCTCTTGTGCCTCCCGGTACACAGTCATAGATGGGCAGTTATATAAGAGAGCTTTGACTATGCCCTACCTGAGGTGTCTCAGTTCGCTTGAAGCCGATTATTCTCTCCGAAAGGTCCACGAGGGGATATGTGGAAATCACGTAGGGGCCCGAGCTTTAGCCTTTAAGGTTCTTCAGCAAGGGTATTACTGGCCCAAAATGAAGGAGGATGCAGCAGATTTGGTCAAAAAATGCAAGAATTGCCAACGGTGCTCTCCAATACTGCATCAACCTGCTAATCCCCTCACCTCGATTACTAGTCCATTTCCCTTCGCCATATGGGGAATGGACATTCTTGGCCCATTCACCATGACCTCAGGACAGCAAAGATATCTCATCGTGGCCATCGATTACTTCACCAAGTGGGTCAAAGCAGAACTACTGGCCAGTATCACATATCATCAAACCAAAAACTTCATTTGTAAATCAATCATATGTCAATTCGGAATACCTCAGGTGTTGGTCACCGACAACAGAAAGTTGTTCAATAGCTCTCGGTTTAAAACGTTCTGTGAAGACCTCCGCATCGAACATCGATTCTCGTCCGTAGGATATTTGCAAGCTAATGGCTAGGCCGAAGTAACCAACAGAACACTTCTCCAAGGGATCAAGAAAAAACTCGACGAAGCGAATAAGCAATGGGCCGATCAACTCTCAAATTTTCACTAAGCTTATCGGACAACTGTATGCACTCCAACAGGAGAAACCCCATTCTTCATGACGTACGGATCGAAAGCCGTCATTCCCTTCGAAGTCAGAATACCATCAATGCATGTGCAACACTTCGAACCAAGTAACAACAAGGACGAGTTACGAATGAATGCCGACTTAGTTGATAAAGCCCGAGACAAAGCTCAAATCCGTTTAGCTGCATACCAACAGAGGACTGCCCGATATTACAATTCTTGAGTTTGAAATAGAAACTTCAAACTGCATGATCTCATCCTTTAGAAAAGTGAAGTATCTCATCCTCGGCACACGGAAAAGCTTGTTCCGAATTGGGAAGGCCCTTATAGGATCTGAAAAGTCTGTCGGGTTGGCACCTTCGAACTTGAGGAGTTAGATGGTAAACCCGTTCCACGTATTTGGAATGCAGAAAACCTCCTCAAATTCTATCAGTAATTCAATATATAAAAGCTAAAAATAATAAAGTGCGAATTTAGAAAAAGTTCGAAGTTTCATTAAAGTTTGCAATACAAGGGTAGGTGTTATCAGCCTTGAATACAAAAAACAAAAACAAAAAAAACTATCCTAAGGGGCCCCGCTTTTGGGGGCCTCCTGAGGCTCGGCCTCAGTCGTATCCTCTGCATCTTCTACCTCCTGAGGCTCGACCCTGGTCGCATCCTCTGCATCTCCTGTCTCCTAAGGCTTGACCCCGGTAGTATCCCTGACATCCCCTCCTCCAGTAGCCACAAGAGCTTCCCCTGAGGAGGATCCCGACTCCAAGCCAGAGAAGTCAACCTCCGGGAAGAGGGATGCGGCCTTCTTCCTAGCTTCATTGAAGCCCTCGAGGAACTAAGTGCCGCCCTCTTCCAGCAAAGCCTCATTCCTCTCTGCAGCTTTACACCATGTCTCCTTCATCTCTGCCCTGATCAGGTCCTTCTCCTTCCTTAGGGCTTTCTCAGCTCAACACTAGTGGTCTCTCTCCAAGACAGCATCTTCCTTGGCCCTTTTGGCCGCCTCAAAAGAAGAGGACAAGGCCAGGACGAGATCTTGGGTCTCCTCCAGCTTCTACTCGGCCTTCGCCAAGTGCTCGACCATGTCAGTGCTGCACTGAGCAAGTATCCCCACAAGGACTCCAGTCTGAAACAAACAAAGAGCATTATAAAAAAAAGTTGGAAAATTATGAAGTAAGAAACATAAGGAAAAATGTTGGTCATACCTGGGAGGATATGGCCTCCACTGCCGAGCATAACCCCTCAAATGGCTTCCTGGAGAGCTCCATCATGTCATCGGGAGGGATCCCCATGATAAGATGCTCTAGGGCGCGCAAACATCGAGTCGTCCACCTTCAATGCCTACTTAGGCATGAAGGGAGCAGCAACTCCGGATCCCTCCCTGGGTAAAGACGACCCCAGAGGAGGGTTGGGCGCGTCTGAAACTGGCTGTAACTCCGATATAGGAGGCCTCGGAAGGCTCTCCACCAAAATGGGCACCGAGGTTGAAGCCAGGGCTTTCTTCTTCCTAGGTTCAAAAATCGAGCCACTGTCTTCCACGGCTTGCTTCTCCTCCTTGGCCATGTACTTGGCCCTCTCGCTTGCTTGGGCAGCCATCTCAATATTTGCACAAAGGACGAGCATTAGTAACTTGAAAACAAAACAAATTGCAAATAAATAAAATGCTTAAAGGTTACCGTGCTTGAGGTTTGTTGGAAGGCTGGGAGGGTAAAGGTCGTGCCTGTGGAGCTCTTCATTATCTCCAAAGACCTTGATATCTAGAGGCACGACCAGTATAGCCTTCAACGTCTCCTGCTCTCGGTGCAGGAGGTGAGACTTCTTGCACTTGCCGGCACGATCCAAACTCCAACCAAGGGGGACGTTGAAGCTTTTAGCGCTCCTTACGAAGAAGAATTACCTCTTCAACCTCTTTATGGAAGACAAATTCTTCTTCAGTACGCTCTTCCGAGCCCTCGAGCTCACTACCACCCACCCAGTTTGCCCGTGCCTGACTATCTGGAAGTGAGGTTCGAAAACATTGAGGTTCATGACCCTGCCCACTTCCTAACACACGACTATAAAAGCCATAATTAGCCGCACCGAGTTAGGCACCAGCTGACTCAATGCGATACCGAAGTACCTGAGCACCGAGAAGAAAAACGGGTGGAGAGGGAACCGTAGCCCGACCTTCATGTGTGGTTCATAAACGCACAGCTCATAAGGCACGTGGCTCGGAAGGGCATCGCAAGCCCTTTCTTCACCCTCTAGTGCCCATAGGGCATACTTCATAGGGATTCTGTACATCATCCTAATCCCTAGGAGCTCCACCTCCCCCACTACACTCAAGATAGAGTTCGCCTCAAACATCCACTCCTCCTTCTCAGCCACCGTGGTATCCTGCTTGATGCTCACCAATGCCTGGTTAACCTCCTCCTCTTCTCCCTCTCCTCAATTATCCTCCCTCGAGGATGAAGGGCATAAGAGCCAGAGCAGCCTCCTGAGGAACAGCCTCCAAGGAGAAGGCATCCTTGCTGGAGGAAGCACCCATTGCTTCTTCCAATTCCCTTGATAGATCCCTGCTAACCTCACTCTCATCAGACATTGTAAAAGTGACGCACCAAGAAAATCCAAGTTTGGATATGGCTTCTAACTCTCACTATACCGAGCATTTTTAACTGTTTCTCTCAAACTCTGAGTGCTCTCAAGACCTCTCAAAAATTGTAAGCGAGGAAAAATGAGGAAGACTCTCTTTATATAGAGGTGGTGGCAACAGGAAACGAGGAACATTAAATCACCTTCCAACTGAAAGGACGTGACTCCTGATATCATCCATACGCCATCCACTCTTCCCTAGGTGCCAGCTATCATAAAAGTGTAACCCTTTCAATGCCCCATGTTTCGTCATATGAAAAGCAACAGCCATCCCAATTTAATGCATATTTAAAAGGCCCATGGGCCAAAGAAAGAAAACCCTTAGGCCTAAGGAAAGAAGAGCACATAGGCACAAAGAAAAGAAGCCTATAAATGAAGAATCTCTAAGTCCAAAAATATGAGCTACTTGTCATATGCTCGGTAAAAAATCTCCAAGACCGAGTGTATGAGCTGCTTATCATACGCTCGGTAAAAAATATCCAAATTCGAGCGTATGAGCTGCTTATCATACACTCGGCCTAGAATCTCCAAGTCCGAGCTTAAAAGATGCTTGTCATACGCTCGGCCTAGAATCTCCAAGTCCGAGTGTATGAGCTATTTGTCATACACTCGGCCTAGAATCTCCAAGTCCGAGTGTATGACCTCATTGTCATACATTTGGCCTAAAATCTCCAAGTCTAAGTGTATGAGCTGCTTATCATACGCTCGATAAAAAATCTCCAAGTCCGAGTGTATGAGCTGCATGTCATACGCTCAACCTAGAATCTCCAAGTCCGAGCGTATGAGCTGCTTGTCACACGCTCGGCCTAGAATCTCCAAGTCCGAGGGTATTAGCTGCTTATCATACCTTCAGCCTAGAATCTCTAAGTCCGAGCGTATGAGTAGCTTGTCATAGGCTCGGCTTAGAATCTCCAAGTTCGAGCGTATGAGTCACTTGTCATACACTCGGCTTAGAATCTCCAAGACCGAGTGTATGAACTGCTTGTCATACACTCAGCCTAGAATCTCCAAGTCCGAGTGTATGGTAAGCAGCTCATACGCTCGGCCTAAAATCTCCAAGTCCGAACATATGAGTTGCTTGTCATACGCTCGGCCTAGAATCTCCAAGTCCGAGCATATGAGTTGCTTGTCATACGCTCGACCTAGAATCTCCAAAACCAAGCGTAGGAGTTGCTTGTCATACGCTCGGCCTAGAATCTCCAAGTCCGAGCATACGAGTTGCTTGTCATACACTCGACTTAGAATCTCCAAATCCAAGCATATGAGCTGCTTATCATACACCTGACCCAAAATCTTCAAGTCCGAGCGTAAAAGATGCTTGTCATACGCTCGACCTAGAATCTCCAAGTCTGAGCGTAAAAGATGCTTGTCATACACTCGGCCTAGAATCTCCAAGTCCGAGTGTATGAGCTGTTTGTCATACACTCGGCCTAGATTCTCCAAGTCTGAGCGTATGACCTCATTATCATACATTTGGCCTAAAATCTCCAAGTCTGAATGTATGAGCTGCTTATCATAAGCTCGGTAAAAAATCTCCAAGTCTGAGTGTATGAGCTGCATGTCATACACTCAGCCTAGAATCTTCAAGTCCGAGCGTATGAGCTGCTTGTCATACGCTCAGCCTAGAATCTCCAAGTCCGAGGGTATTAGCTGTTTATCATACCTTCAGCCTAGAATCTCTAAGTCCGAGCGTATGAGTAACTTGTTAAACGCTCGGCTTAGAATCTCCAAGTTCGAGCGTATGAGTTGCTTGTCATACACTCGGCTTAGAATCTCCAAGACCGAATGTATGAACTGTTTGTCATACATACACTCAGCCTAGAATCTCCAAATCCGAGCGTATGGCAAGCAGCTCATACACTCGGCCTAAAATCTCTAAGTCCGAACATATGAGTTACTTGTCATACGCTCGGCCTAGAATCTCCAAGTCCGAGCATATGAGTTGCTTGTCATACGCTCGACCTAGAATCTCCAAAACCGAGCGTAAGAGCTGCTTGTCATACGCTCGGCCTAGAATCTCCAAGTCCGAGCATACGAGTTGCTTGTCATACACTCGACTTAGAATCTCCAAGTCTAAGCATATGAGCTGCTTATCATACACCTGACCTAAAATCTTCAAGTCCGAGCGTAAAAGATGCTTGTCATACGCTCGACCTAGAATCTCCAAGTCCGAGTGTATGAGCTACTTGTCATACACTCGGCCTAGAATCTCCAAGTCCGAGCGTAAAAGATGCTTGTCATACACTCGGCCTAGAATCTCCAAGTCCGAGTGTATGAGCTGCTTGTCATACACTCGGCCTAGAATCTCCAAGTCCGAGCGTATGACCTCATTATCATACATTTGGCCTAAAATCTCCAAGTCTGAATGTATGAGCTGCTTATCATAAGCTCGGTAAAAAATCTCCAAGTCTGAGTGTATGAGCTGCATGTCATACGCTCAGCCTAGAATCTTCAAGTCCGAGCGTATGAGCTGCTTGTCATACGCTCAGTCTAGAATCTCCAAGTCCGAGGGTATTAGCTGTTTATCATACCTTCAGCCTAGAATCTCTAAGTCCGAGCGTATGAGTAACTTGTTATATGCTCGGCTTAGCATCTCCAAGTTCGAGCGTATGAGTTGCTTGTCATACACTCGGCTTAGAATCTCCAAGACCGAGTGTATGAACTGCTTGTCATACATACACTCAGCCTAGAATCTCCAAGTCCGAGCGTATGGCAAGCAGCTCATACGCTCGGCCTAAAATCTCCAAGTCCGAACATATGAGTTGCTTGTCATACACTCGGCCTAGAATCTCCAAGTCCGAGCGTATGAGTTGCTTGTGATACGCTCGACCTAGAATCTCCAAAACCAAGCGTAGGAGCTGCTTGTCATACGCTCGGCCTAGAATCTCTAAGTCCGAGCGTACGAGTTTCTTGTCATATACTCGACTTAGAATCTCCAAGTCCGAGCATATGAGCTGCTTATCATACACCTGACCTAAAATCTTCAAGTCCGAGCGTATGAGCTGCTAGTCATACGCTAGACTTAGAATCTCTAAGTTCGAGCGTATGAGCTGCTTGTCATACACTCGGCCTAGAATCTCCAAGTCCAAGCATATGAGCTACTTGTCATATGCTCGGTCAAGATCTGCCAAGACCGAGCGTTTGAACTGTTTCTCAAACATTCGACCTAGATTTGCTAAGACCGAGCATTTGAACTGCTTCTCAAAAGCTCCGCCCAGATTCGCCAAGACTGAGTGTTTGAACTGCTCTCAAACGCTCGGCCCAGATTCATCAAGACCGAGCATTTGAATTGCTTCTCAAACCTTAGCCTAGATTCTCCAAGACCGAGCGTTTGAACTACTTCTCAAATGCTCGGCTCAGATTCGCCAAGACCGAGCATTCTTAAATGCTCAACCCAGATTCTCCAAGACCGAGCGTTTGAATTGTTTCTCAAACGCTCAGTCCAGATTTACTAGGACCGAGCGTTTGAACTCCTTCTTAAACGCTCGGCCCAAATTCGCCAAGACCGAGCATTTGAACTGCTTCACAAAGGCTTGGGCCAGATTTACGAAAACCGAGCGTTTGAATTACTTCTCAAACGCTCGACCCAGATTCGCCAAGGCCGAGCGTTTGAACTGTTTCTCAAACGCTCGACCCGGATTCGCCAAAGTACGAGTATTTGAACCATACCTCAAATGCCCGGCCCAGGTTATCCAAAAACTAGAAAGCACACTCACACTCGTTCCAAGATCTCCCTAGTCGAGGCCCCAAAACTTCTTGTTTCTTAAAAATCTCAATTATAAACGATCGGCCATGGCATGAACATCGCATTTTACTTCCTCGAGGCACGAGTACCTGAAGAAGTGGGGGGCCTGTGATGGAGCTGATGAGTGCCAAATATTGCATATTTTTGCCCCTTAATTTACATTTGTTAGCTTAGGAATTTGTTACTTTAAGTTGTTTTTTCGTTGTTTTACAGGTTTACAAGCACTTGGAAAGGAGTTCACTAAATTTCTAGAATTGCCCGGACAGATCAGTCATTTTTACGGATTAAACTGTATTGATTCTGAAAGAACCAGGAGATGAGCCATATATGCTTGGAAAGATCCAGAGGTCTATTTTCTGTGAAATTTTATGGCTCATAAATATGATATATTTAGAGAAAGTTATGGCAATTTAAGTAGACAAAGGTCAGGCTGTGCGTGATTTCAGCGTGGCAGAAGTGATTTTTGCGGATTTAAAATGTAATAATTCAAGAAAAACCAGGAGATGAGCCATATATTCTTGGAAAGATCTAGATGTCTATTTTTTGGAGAATTTTGCTACTCATAAAAATGATTTTTTTAGAGAAAGTTATGACAGTTTTAGTAGACAAAGGTCAGTTTGTGCGAGATTTCGACGTGAGTAGAAGTTTTGAAGGGCATGTGAAGGCTTAAATCCCACATCCCACATCGGTTGGAAACATATTTCTATATCCCACATCCCACATCGGATTGGAAACACATTGCACTCATGGAGTTCCCCTATAAAAGTCCCATTTCACTTAACCAAATAGTATGCAATCTCCAAGGCTTTGCTACCAAACAGTGTGCAGTTTGGAGGACTTTGCTACCAATCGGAGCAATTTGGAGGGCTTTTGGGAGCAATATGGGGAATCTCCACTACCAAGCGGGGATGCTCACAAAAAGTTCAAATTTTCCTTTGAGATTTTTGTTGTCCATTATGTTTATGGGTAACTAAATTTTCAAGTGGGGCTAGGGATGAACTTGCACACTAGAAGGTATTTTTGTTTATTTTTAATTTATGTATTTGATCTTTAATTATTAAAACCCTTTTGTTTTATTATTCACAATTTATTAGTGATGTTTTCTTTTCTGAATAGTCAAAGAGTTTATTTTGTTTATAGATTCAGTCATGCTTTTTTTTATTGAATGGATTAGCTCTTTGATTATGCTGAGATCAATTATTTATCTATATTGATTTATTTCTTTGCTGCAATATCACTTCCATAGTATATTATCGTCATTGAATTTTTTCAATAGTGATAATAATTTACGTATTTTAAAAGTGGTGAATGATATTTCAAAGGGTTACATTTGGTTTAATCTTGGTTCATAAATCTACACTGTCCAACTGAGAATTTTGGAATTGAGTTCCCAATTGAGTTATCCAATGAATTAAGAATAATTAAAATACTATATTTGTGCAAGGGATTCCCGATGCGTTACTGTTTCACTTACTTTGTTTTAAATTTGCATTTACAATCAATCTTTGTTCTCCATTAATCACTTGATATTTTTCTTTAGTTTCTTTGTACCTTCTACTATTCTTTTAATTTGTCTCCTTGTGGAATCGACACCCCAAAGCTGTGCTACAACTATCATATTATTTTTTGGGCGCAATCAAATTTTGGTGCCGTTGCCAGGGAGACGGTAGAAGAATTGCTAGATAGTTTTTTTTTTTTTTCATTTGTTTGTAAAAGCGGTAAATTCGTTCCTTCTTTTAGCTTGCTGCATTATTTAATATTTCTTTTCTCTCTTCTTTCTTTTTATAGTATTTTTATTATTATTTTGTGACCTTGCATGCCCATATATAGAGATGCTTTGGGTAGATTTGCTTGTAAGCCTGTGCTAGAGTCAGAATCAAATTTTTTTAAGTTCTTTATTTGATAATCCATCTAGTCCTGAAGAAATGAGTGAACATGAAGATCAACCCACTAGGACTTTTCAGGATTACCTCCACCCTACACGCATAGCCACACCATCATGCATCATGTTTCTAGCTAATACTCGCCAACTGGATTTTAAAACAGGGATTATACAGTTACTCCTTACGTTTCATGGCTTGGAAAATGAAAATCCATATGTGCACATTAGGGAGTTTGAGGAAGTAGTTGCGACTTTTCATAGTCAAAATGCAACTGAGAACATTGTGAGACTTAAGTTCTTTCCCTTCTCTTTGAAGGATAGAGCTAAGAGTTAGCTATACTCATTGAGACCACGATCTATTGGGTCATGGAATGAGATGACTTAGGTTTTCTTTATTAAATACTTTCTCTAACATAAGACCAACGTTTTAAAAAGGTAAATCTCCACCTTTGCACAAAAGGACAGTGAGACTTTGTATCAGTCATGGGAGAGATTTAAGGAGTTATTAAGTATGTGTCCTTACCATAGTTATGAGAATTGGCACTTAGTGAGCTATTTTTATAAGGGACTTACACCTAGAGAGCGCCAATTTGTGGAGATGATGTGTAATGGTGAGTTCTTACAGAAAGATTCTGATGAGGCCATAGAATACCTCAATGAGCTTGCTGAAAAAGCTCACACTTGGACTGGACCTAGTGCTACTGAAAGCAAAAATAGGTCACGACCTGTAGGGAACCCAAATGGTGGTGGAATTTACCATCTTAGGGAAGAGGGTAACCGAAAGGCTAAGGTCGAGATGCTCACTAGGGAGCTAGATATGTTAAAGACTAAGGGCTTAAAGCTAACACACGTGGCTAATCATGCAGAGTCTTTTGGACCATGTTTTATGTGTGGTGGGGTAGATCATCTCGCCCAAGAGTGTCCCACATTTGCTGAGATGAGCGGGATATAGGAGGAAAAATGTAATGCCTTAGGTATGTACAAGAAGCCTTCTTCACCTTTCTCTAATACTTATAATCTGGGGTGGCGCAATCACCCAAATTTTAGCTGGTAGCCTGAAAACCAGCCACCTGCACAACCCCCTAAATCTTATCTTGAACCATATCATGCACCTGCTACTTCTAGGAGTCATTTAGAAGACATTTTGCATGCTTTTATTAAGGCACAAGGTAAGACGAACCAAATATGTGAAGCATTGATTATGTAAGTTGTTGAAGAAAATAAGGAGATAAGGAGCCAAGTGTCCAAATTGATGAGCTCCTTGAGTGTGAATGAGCGAGGTAAGTTCCTTTTTCAAGCTCAGCCCACACCCCATGGTCAACACATGGCACAAGAGAATTTGAAGGATGTGAATGCTATGGTGACACGAAGTGGTAAGTCATTACACATCCCAACAATGAACAAATCAAAGGATGTGGAAAAGGGTCAAGATAGTAGTGATGCCGAGCTACCCAACGAACCTGAGGTGACAAAGAGTCCTGTTAAGGTACCATTCCCTCAAGCCTTAAAATCAAGCAAACGAACTATGGATCCAAACAATGAAATCCTAGAGAATCTAAGGCAAGTAAAAATCAATCTTCCTTTTTTGCATGTGATTAAACAAGTTCCTACTTATGAAAAAGTTCTTAAGGATTTGTGTACAGTGAAGAGGAAGCACTATGTGAAGAAGACAACATTCCTGATAGAGCAAATTAGTGCTCTAATTGAGCAGCGGATTCCTCCCAAGTACAAGGATCCTGGTTGTCTAACCATTGCGTGCAGCATTGGAAATCATGAGGTTGGGTAAGCTTTGCTAGATTTAGGAGCTAGCATGAATCTAATGCCATATTCTATTTATGTGCAGTTGGGCTTGGGAGAAATCAAACCAACCGCTGTGGTATTGCAATTGGCTGATCATTCAGTCAAAGTACCCCGGGGTGTGGTAGAGGATGTTCTAATTCAAATTGACAAATTTTATTATCCTGTTGATTTCCTAATCCTTGACACTAGCTCGACGGTTGATACTACTTCTAAAATTCCTTTGATTTTAGGTAGGCCTTTCGTTGCCACTGCTCATGCTCTTATTAATTGTCGGAATGGGCTCATGAAGCTGTCTTTTGGAAACATGACCCTCGAGGTGAACATCTTCCATGTTGTAAAATAGCCAGAAAATGATGACAAGAGCCACCAGATATACATGATTGACTCACTCATGGATAGGGGAGTTTTTATAGCTCATGATTTTGATCTCCTTGAGTACTTTCTTGTTAATTCTGAGTTTGATTCTCTTAGTGATCCATTTGATGTAGTTGATATTTGTGCTATTTTTGATAGAACTCAGGATTATGGCACTCGGGCATGGCAACCGAAGTTTGAGGAACTGCCTGAGAGAAGTGTAAAACAAATTCTTTCAAGTGTGGAAGCACCCAAAGTTGAATTGAAACCTATGCCTAAGGGTTTAAAGCATGTTTTCCTTGGTCCAAGTGATATTTTTCTTGTTATTATCTCATCTGAATTATCTGAGTCTCAAAGTGAGAAATTAATTCGGACCCTAAGTGAGCATAAGTCAGCCTTAGGTTGGAGCATTACCAATATAAAAGGTGTTAGTTCTCTGGTTTGTTCTCATAAAATTAATTTGGAGGAAGGAACTAGCCCTTGTAGAAACCTCCAGTGTAGGCTTAATCCCACAATGAAAGAAGTGGTGAAAAATGAAGTGTTGAATCTATTAGATGCGGGAATCATATATCTTATTGCTAATAGTAAATGGGTAAGTCCTATACAGGTTGTGCCTAAAAAGTCAGGTGTTACTGTGGTGAAGAATGACTTGGGAGAGTTAGTCCCTACAAAACTTGTGACTGGGTGGCGCATGTGCATTGATTACAGAAAATTGAATGCTGCCAGCTGGAAAGACCATTTTCCCCTCCCTTTTATTGATCAAATTCTTGAGTGTGTTGCTGGTTATTCTTTCTATTGTTTCTTGGATGGTTATTCTGGTTATTATCAAATTGAAATTGCATTAGAAGACTAAGATAAAACCACTTTTCACTTGTCCTTTTGGTACTTATGCTTTTCGTAGAATGCCATTTGGATTGTGTAATGCACCTGCTACTTTTCAACGTTGCATGATGAGCATTTTTCGCGACATGGTTGAAAATTGCATGGAAGTTTTTATGGATGACTTGACTGTTTTTGGATCCTCTTTTGATACATGCTTATTGAATTTAGAGAGAGTATTGACTCATTGTGAGGAGAAGGAATTGGTTTTGAATTGAGAAAAATGTTACTTTATGGTACCTTTAGATATTGTCTTAGGGCATATCATGATATGATCCACACCAAGAACTAAGAAATTGATGGATCAAGGAGACTTCCAAGATCGTCTAGAAGCAGATTTATGTGAGACCGCGACCCGTTGCTTATATTGAAGCAAGAACCTTAGTATAATGAAGACTGAGACCGCGACCCGTTGTTTATATGGAAGCAAGAACCATGGTATAATGAAGACACCACAATCAATTATGGAAGGATTGATTGATAAGTCAAAGATGAACGCCACGGAAACTCCGATAAGTTCAGAAGTTCTAAAAGAACTAAAGAGAAATTTCTCTCCAAAAGTATGAATCAAATCTGAATTGTGATATTCCAAAAGCCAATGGCTATTTAAATATATGAGAATTCATAACCAATTAGAAAAAGGAAAACTAAGAAATATGAAATAAACCTAAACAGAATTCTGGTAGGAATAGGAAACTACGAAATAGGAAATAAACCTAAATAGAATTATGGTAACCTAAAATCCAAATAAAGAAAGTACTTAACTTGGCATGCAAGCCTTATAATGCAACAATTAAATTCAGAAGGAAACAATTAAGAAAAGGTGCAAGGTGCAAGCCCAAAGTGGAAGAAGATTCGGATGCAACAGCCTGCTGAATTTAGGCCCATCATAACAGGCCCAAACAATATCCTTTTTGAAACTTTCTTAGGTCTAAATTGAAGTTCAAGACGTCATCTTTCCATCCCAACAAGTTTTAGCCCATTTAGAGTTCGGGCAAGAAGATATGACCATTTTAATTCTGGTCATTGGGTCCTCCCAAAATTCCGAAGTGGAAGATCCCTTGGATCATGGAAACCCATCCTTGTGGATCATGTCTAGCATCATCCTTGGGCCCCCAAAGATGGTTCTTAGCCAAAATGTGTTGAATAAGCCAATTGAGAGTTTTCTTGAATCGTTTAGCTCGGGCCCTTATAACTGGACCAATTGGAACTTGAATAAACCGTTTAGCTCGGGCCCTTGTAACTTGACCAATTGGAACTTGAATAAGATCCATCTCCCATTCGTTAGTCGTGTCCTCATCATTTCCTTCCTCTTGAAAAGGATTTGTCCTCAAATCATCACCTACATCAAAAGGGCATAAATAAGAAACATTAAAAGTGGTATTAACATTGTTCTCACTTGGTAAATCCAATTTGTATGCATTGTTATTGATGTGCTCAAGGACTTGAAAAGAAGTATTAGTTAATTTTTCTTCGATCAATTGGAAACCCTTCTCTTGCTCGTCTCCCCATTTGAATCCAATGTTCTTCTTGATGACTTCGCTAAGCAGTGCAGCAATACTGCTAAAGTTTTTCATGAACCTCTTATAAAAACTAGCAAGTCCATGAAAACTATGAACTTGACCTACACTCGTGGGACTTGGCCATGGTAAGCCATGTGGAATCTCCTCGGGAAAGATATCATCAAACTCCTATAAAAGAGAAACAATAGAACTAGGCAAAGATGAGTCAAATTGGTTAGTGTTTAACCCCTCTTTGTACAAAGTACAATCACTGGCTGATTTAAAATCATCACTATTTTTATTTCACTCGTTCTTGCATAGAAATTTATTTTTCTCTCAATGACCGAATCAGCTCTCTTATTTTCTATCTCAATTTTTTCGACCTCTCTCATTTTCTCTTTTTGGTTTGCATTCGTTCTCTTTTTCTCACTCTCTTTCGTTTGCTCACTCTTTTTTTGTAACCTCACTTGATCTTCATAAACCTGCTTTGGTGTTAAAGGAACTAGAGTGATTGTTCTTTGATTTCTTACAAACGAATATTTGTTGGTGAAGCCATCATGCTTAACACACCGATCAAATTGCCATGGCCGGCCTAGTAATAAGTGTCCAGCTTGCATCGGAACTACATCACACAAAACTTCATCTTCATATTTTCCAATACGGAAAGAAACTAACACCTGTTTGTTCACCCTTAGTTCACCACTATTATTGAGCCATTGTAACTTGTAAGGCTGAGGATGTTTAAGCGTTGACAGCCCTATTTTCTCAACCATTGTAGTGCTAGCAACGTTAGTACAACTACCTCCATCAATAATCATACTACATACCTTGTTTTGCACGTGGCATCTAGTATGAAAGATATTTTCTCGCTGCACTTCGTCATCTTCCTTGATTTGCACACTTAGAGCTCTCCTTGCAACCAACAATTCTCCTTGGGTAGCATATTCCTCATCACTTGCATCCTTCAATGGAGGCATAGATTCGATATCTTCTTCGCCCTCGGTTTCAATTTCACCATTATCTCGCAATACCATAACTCTTTTGTTCGGACATTGGCTTGCTATGTGACCCCTGCCTTGGCATTTAAAACACTTAATATCACGATTTCTAGTGGTGGAAGAGTCAGTTTTACCTTAATTTCCATGGCTGGTACTTTTTTGCTTTTGCTCGGTTTTGGGCTTGGCCGTGGCTTGCTTAACAAAATTCGACCTCCAAGATGAACTCGAGTTAGGGTTTTGTCATGTATTGTTGCCCCTCCTCTTAAGTTGGTTCTCAATTTTGACAGCCATATGCACCATATCTTCCAAGTCCACCGAATTAGAAATTTTCAGGTTCAAACCAGCCAAGAACCTAGCCATAGTATCCTCTCGATCCTCTTCTACATTTGCTCGGATCATAGCTACTTCCATCTCTTTATAATAATCCTCCACACTCTGACTACCGTGTGTAAGACTTTGCAATTTTTGGTACAACTCACGGCAGTAATGGCTTGGAACAAACCATTTCCTCATCACGGTTTTCATCTCCTCCCAAGTCTCTATTGGACGCTCTCTATTTCTCCTCCTGTTCAACACTAGTTGATCCCACCAAACAATCGCATAGTCAAAAAATCCAATGGCCGCAAGTTTAACCTTTTTAAGCTCGGAAAAATTATGACAATCAGACACTAATTCTATCTTCTTCTCCCACTCAAGGTAAGCTTCAGGATCGTTTTTGCCTTGAAACGATGGAATCTTCATCTTAATACTACCCAAGTTATTGTCTTCCCGATTCCTAGCTTATTTACCTCGACCACCAAATCTCCTATGGCTAACAACTGATTCCCGATCATCTTCTTCATCAAATTCGTTCCCATAATACTCTTCATCTTCAACTCTCTCTCCCCTAGGTTGAACTCTCTCCCTCCTACGCACATTAGAAGTGTTTTGTTGCTACCCCACACATGCATTCTCTACCCGATCTATCCGCTCATGAACCTATTCCATCTCCATTCTCAACACTCTTCTCATCTCACCCATTAAAGCCTCCATTAGGAACTTCGGATCACCCTCTCCCGACGTATCTCCGGAATTATTTTTGTTCTTGTCGACTGACATGTTTGCTGCAAAAAAAAAGTTAGAAAAACAAAAGGACCTCACACACTCTCTCATGTGTTTCACTCAAAGAATGAGTCACTCAATTTCACTCGTGTTTTCACACAAAAATTAGATTGGCTTTTCCCCTCTTATGTGCTCACCACTCTTGCCTTTTTCCACTTGTAATAATCCTCTATAGGTTCTTATCAAACCAACCGAACAAGTATCAAAGTTTCCAGCAAAAATTCACCAATAACTCACAAAGAAATTCATATTTAAAGGCTAATTTAAAGGCTATAATACAAAGAAACAAAGATGAGAAATTGAAATAAGAATTGAAAGGATTGAATCTAAATATTACGCACTTTTTTTAACCTTTTTTTTTCTAAACTGAAAATTTGTTCTTCTTTTATTTTGTTTTTGTTTTTCTAGTTTTTTTTTTCACTTTTTTTCACGTTTTTTTTATTATTTTTATTTTTATTTTTATGAATCAAAATAAAAGATAAGCAAATCTGCAACTAGAAGGCTCTGATACCAACTGATATGATCCACACCAAGAACTAAGAAATTAATGGATCAAGGAGACTTCCAAGATCGTCTAGAAGCAGATTTATGTGAGACCGCGACCCGTTGCTTATATTGAAGCAAAAACCTTGGTATAATGAAGACTGAGACCGTGACCCGTTGCTTATATTGAAGCAAAAACTTTGGTATAATGAAGATGCCACAATCAATTATGGAAGGATTGATTGATAAGTCGAAGATGAACGCCACGGAAACTCCGATAAGTTCAGAAGTTCTAAAAGAACCAAAGAGAAATTTCTCTCCAAAAGTATGAATCAAATCTGAATTGTGTTATTGCAAAAGCCAATGGCTATTTAAATACATGAGAATTCGTAACCAATTAGAAAAAGGAAAACTAAGAAATATGAAATAAACCTAAATAGAATTCTGGTAGGAATAGGAAACTACGAAATAGGAAATTAACCTAAATAGAATTCTGGTAACCTTAAATCCAAATAAAGAAAGTACTTAACTTGGCATGCAAGCTTTATAATGCAACAATTAAATTCAGAAGGAAACAATTAAGAAAAAGTGCAAGGTGCAAGCCCAAAGTGGAAGAAGATTCAGATGCAACAGCCTGCTGAATTTAGGCTCATCATAACAGGCCCAAACGATATCCTTTTTGAAACTTTCTTAGGTCTAAATTGAAGTTCAAGACGTCATCTTTCCATCCCAACAAGTTTCAGCCCATTTAGAGTTGCAAGCATGAAGATATGACCATTTTAATTTTGGTCATTGGGTCCTACCGAAATTCCAAAGTGGAAGTTCCCTTGGATCATGGAAACCCATCCTTGTGGATCATGTATAGCATCATCCTTGGGCCCCCAAAGATAGTTCTTAGCCAAAATGTGTTGAGTAAGCCAATTGAGAGTTTTCTTGAACCGTTTAGCTCGGGCCCTTATAACTGGACCAATTGGAACTTGAATAAACTGTTTAGCTCGGGCCCTTGTAACTTGACCAATTGGAACTTGAATAGGATCCGCTCGCATTTGTTACCCGTGTCCTCATCATATCGTTTCTCCTAGGGGGATAGAGGTTGATCAATCTAAGATTGAATTAATCTCTAAGTTGCCTACACCTAGGATAATAAAGGATGTGAGATCCTTTCTTGGTCATGTGGATTTTTATAGGAGGTTCATACAGAATTTTTCTACCATATCTAGACCATTATGTGACCTCCTAGCTAAAAATGCTCCATTTGAGTGGACACAAGCTTGTCAAGAGGCCTTTAAAATACTAATTGGCAAGCTTACCTCAGCACCCATAATGCAGTCACCTGATTGGACTTTACCTTTTGAGATCATGTGTGATGCTAGTGACTTTGCTGTAGGTGCTGTTCTAAGACAGCGAATGGAGGGGAAGCCTTTTGTCATTTACTATGCTTGTAGAACTCTAAATAGTGCTCAGATGAATTACTCCACCACTAAAAAAGAGTTACTAGTTGTAGTCTTTGCTTTGGATAAGTTTCGTGCTTAATCGATTGGTTCTCCTATTATTATTTTCACAGATTATGCAGCCCTTAAGTACCTTCTTACAAAGAAGGATGCTAAGACATGACTAATACGGTGGATCTTACTTTTGCAAGAATTTGAGATCACCATCAAAGACAAGAAAGGAGTAGAGAACATAGTGGCTGACCATCTCTCGAGGCTCACATTTGAGGACACCTCTGACCACTTTCCAATCAGGGATGATTTTCTCGATGAGCGTTTACTTTCTATTACTTCTCTACCATGGTTTGCTCATATCGTGAATTATTTGGTTGCCGGTGAGATACCGGTGGATTGGAGAGCTCAGGACAAGAGGAAGTTCATGATTGAGGTATGTAATTTTTATTGGGATGACCTTTGTCTTTTCAAATACTGCCTCGACCAAATTTTAAGACGTTGCATCCCTGATGAAGAGATTGCCAATGTCTTGGAATTTTGTCACTCCCAAGCTTGTGGGGGCCACTTGTCAATGAAGAAAACCACTGCAAAAATTCTACAATGTGGATTTTATTGGCCCACCTTGTTTAAGGATGTAAACATCTATTGTCACTCATGTGAAAAGTGTCAGAAGTTAGGAGCTATGTCCTGTCGTAATATGATGCCCTTAAACCCAATTTTAGTGATTGAAATCTTTGATTGTTGGGGCATTGATTTTATGGGACCATTTCCTCATTCTTTTGGATATCAATATATCATTGTGGCAATAGATTTTTTGTCAAAATGGGTAGAGGCATGCAGGAGCAATGATAATAGGACGGTAATTAAATTTCTCAAAGAAAATGTGTTATCTCGATTTGGTACACCACATGCTATTATTAGTGACCGGGGTACGCATTTTTGCAACCGTTCTTTTGAAACTTTGATGAAAAAATATGGTGTGGTACAGCTTTCAATACTCCCTTAGGTATGTCACCTTATAGGCTTGTTTTTGGAAAGCCTTGCCACTTACTTGTGGAGCTCTAGCATCGAGCTTATTGGGCCATCAAGTATTTCAATTTTGACATGGGAGAAGCAGGTAAGCTTAGGAAATTTCAGTTGACCGAGTTAGAGGAGTTGAGAAATGATGCTTATAAGAACTCTAGAATCTATAAGGCTAAAATGAAAGTGTTTCATGATAAAAATGTTTTGAGGAAAAAATTTAAGCCTAATGATCGGGTGTTCTTAAATGATTCTACACTCTATAAGCACCCAGAAAAACTTCGGTCGAGGTGGACCAACCCTTTTGTAGTGAAGAATGTTTTTGCAAATGGGGTGGTAGAAATAGTGGATCCTAAGGATGGTCAAATCTTTAAAGTAAATGGTCAACGCCTTAAAGTATTAATTGACAGGTAAGGTCTGAAAGTGGAAGACATTTCACTTATGGATCCGGTCTATCATCCTTGACCACATCACGCAGGTATGTTTTTATTTATTTGTTTCATTTGTTTTGTTTTATTTTTGTTTTCTCTTATTTCCTTTCTGTCCTTTTTGTTTGCTATTTTTTTCTTGGTTTTTGTTTGCAGGTTAGTTTCATTTTGTCATTTCAGGTTACCATCTTTGGTGCTTAGCAAGCTACCTACATCACTCATCAGGTGTATTCTACCCTTTTTAGTTACTCCCCTTTTTAGTTACTCTCCATTCAAATTTGATTCTTAAACATTGAGGACAATGTTTCATTTAAGTTCGGGGGTGGTGGTGCAAATTCGGTATTTAAAATGCCGATTTTTGTTTCTTCGTATCAAAGAAAAGATAAATGCATGCTCATGTTATTTTGAAATTTTGGTTAATCTAAACAAGTATTGTGATGTAATGTCATTGGTGAGCTTAAAATCTTGAACACATGATTTAATGATAGAGTTTTAAATTTTTTTACTTACTTTAGGCATTTGAGAATTCACATGTTTGATCTAATCTGACATGAGCACATTAGCACAAAATAGTGTGAGGTATGACATGTGAGTTTAATGTGTATGTTTGCATGACTCAACTGAAACTGGATGACTTGCTGGATAAACACTTTGAGAAAAAAAATTTGCACAAAAAGAGAAAAATGCTTGTGATGATCATTAATAAAATTTTCGCTGAGTAACTGTACCTCTTGCCTCAGTAAGAAATGAGTGTTCATGTCAAAAGGTGAAAATTTTATTCATAATGATCATTGAGAAAATTTTCGCTGACTAACTGGACCTCTTGCCTCAGTAAGCAGTGAGCGTTCACGTCAAAAGGTGGGAATTTTACTTGGTAGCATTAAGGTGAGTTTAGTTTCGTAGCCTTTTTTACTCGAGTTAGTAAGTCCTTAGGGGTGTCTTTATACCTAATGCCTTAAAACCATCTGGTTTGGGAGTCATTGACTCAACACTCGCTACATGGGTCAATTAGAAAGCTTAAGGGAACTAAACATAACAGAGCCTTATAATAAAAGAGATAAGCAAATAAAACTATGCCATCGTTGTTCATTATGATGAGAAATTCTGTGAATATTGAGACATGGAAACATTGTACATTGAAGTTATTTGAAAGCTTTATCTTTATATGCTAATTCATTTTACACTGAATCAGACTTGTGATGCCTTAGCCTGCCTTTTGTAAGTAATTAAATTTTAAAATTCCTATTCATTGTGAAGATGGGTTTACATTTTAAGCTTCCTCATGAATGAATATCATGGTTTTGTGCCATGCTTAAATTTTAGGATACCATGAATGATGAACTTATCTTTATGTTCTTTGTTTTTCATTCAGTTTTTTATTTTATTTTATTTTATTTTGCTAAGAGACTAGCAAAATGTAAGTTCGGGGGTATTTGATGAGTGCCAAATATTGCATATTTTTGCCCCTTAATTTACATTTGTTAGCTTAAGAATTTGTTACTTTGAGTTGTTTTTTCCTTGTTTTATAGGTTTACAAGCACTTGAAAATGAGTTTCACTAAATTGCCAGAATTGCCCGTACAGATCAGTTATTTTTACAGATTAAACTGTATTGATTAAGAAAGAACCAGAAGATGGGCCATATATGCTTGGAAAGATCCAGAGGTCTATTTTCTGTGAAATTTTATGGCTCATAAACATTATTTTTCTAAAGAAAGTTTTGGCAGTTTAAGTAGAAAAAGGTCATGCTGTGCGTGATTTCAGCGTGGCAGAAGTGATTTTTACGGATTTAAACTGTAATGATTCAGGAAGAACCAGAAGATAAGCCATATATTCTTGGAAATATCCGGATGTCTATTTTCTGGGGAATTTTACGGCTTGTAAATATGATTTTTCTAAAGAAATTTATGGCAGTTTTAGTAGATAAAGGTCAGGTTGTTCAGGATTTCAGCGTGGGCAGAAGTTTTGAAGGGCATGTGAAGGCTTAAATCCCACATCCCACATCGGTTGGAAACACATTTCTATATCCTACATCCCACATCGGATTGGAAACACATTGTACTCATGGTGTTCCCCTATAAAAGCCCTATTTCACTTCACCAAACGGTGTGCAATCTCCAAGGCTTTGCTACCAGTGTGCAGTCTGGAGGACTTTGCTACTAATCGGAGCAATCCGGAGGGCTTTTGGGAGCAATATGGGGAATCTCCACTACCAAGCAAGGATGCTCACAAAGAGTTCAAATTTTCCCTTGCAATTTTTGTTGTCCATTATATTTATGGGTAACTAAATTCTCAAGTGGGGCTAGGGATGAACTTGCATAGTTGACGATATTTTTGTTTATTTTTAATTCATGTATTTGATCCTTAATTATTAAAACTTTTTTTTTATTATTCGCAATTTATTAGTGATGTTTTCTTTTCTGAATAGTCATAGAGTTTATTCTATTTATAGATTCAGTCATGCTTTTTTTTATTGAATGGATTAGCTCTTTGATTGTGCTGGGATCAATTATTTATCTATATTGATTTAGTTCTTTGCTGCAATATCGCTTCCATAGTATATTGTCGTCGTTGGATTTTCTCAATAGTGATAATAATTTACGTATTTTAAAAGTGGTGAATGATATTTCAAAGGTTTACATTTGGTTTAATCTTGGTTCATAAATCTACACCTTCCGATTGAGAATTTTGGAATTGAGTTATCAAATGAATTAAGAATAATTAAAATACTAGATTTGTGCAAGGGATTCCCGACACTTTACTGTTTCACTTTACTTTGTTTTAAATTTGCATTTACAATCAATCTTTGTTCTCCATTAATCACTTGATATTTTTATTTAGTTTCTTTGTACCTTCTATTATTCTTTTAATTTGTCTCTATGTGGAATCGACGCCCCAAAGCTGTGTTACAACTACCGCATTATTCTTTGGGCGTAATCAGGAGCCCAGAAAATCCTCATCCAATGAAACACCAACATGTGGACCCTGGCAACACCAATGGGGGGACGATGCGTGTCTAGCCCCGCGGCATGACAAAGCACACGTGGAGTGGCTAGATCACATGACCGCCACGTCAAAGCAGGATTAGCGGGCCTAACTCCCACTGAAGCACGCGACCCCTGACACATGCAACTTACTGATCACGTAATTAAGATCTAACTCCCCTGAGTAGGGATGACAGGGACGAGGCCATCCCTCCCCCATGTGGGCAACCTCCACTCAGAAGAGTATAAATAGCCTAAAGGTATGTGAGTCCAGGGCAAGACTTTTTGTTTTCTAGTATTACTCTACTTTAAAATTAATCCTCAGCCTCGGCCTGACAAGAGCTTCGGAGTGCCCTCGGAGGTCTCCCCCTCTCCTCCTTTCGAGGGTCCCTTAGTTCACCCCTCCCACTTGTGCAGATCCCTAGAGGACAATTGTAGGCTATGTCAGCACCAATGCCACGTCAGCAACCATTTTGTGGCATCAACAGTAATTCTTTTCTAACGTTAAAAAAAAAGTTTCAATGTAAGGGTGAGGCCAACTCCCCATTTATTCATTCTCTAACCAAGTTTGCTCTTAGTGTTGAGGATGATGTGATCTGGTTAGGGAAAGTCCTACCTATGGTCAAGTCCTTTGTATTGTTGGATGCTCCTTTTCCTTGACTTTTACAAACTTCTATATTTTTCCTTTTTTTCTAAAAAAATACCAAACCAAAGCCTACTACTTTATTCGATTCAAATAATTAAAACCATAACCATATTATTTTCATCAAGCTTTGTTTTTTTTTATAAAAAAAATCAATCTTAATAAAGACCATACTAACCCATGTAGAAGATAACCCTAAATACAACATTCTACTCCTTAGTCCTATATGTTATTTGTAGGAAATTTGGGCCAAGTTAGGCACAAGTCCACTCATACTCTTGCCATCAATCTCTACCACTTCCCCTGCACGATTATTCAGAAAGATTAGTTTTACTTCTCGGATTGTGTTATGTGGACAAGTATTATCATGATCTCGAAATATGTGTATCAAACTCCATAGGCCTATTTTTCAGAAATACTCTCCACTAATGTAGGATTGTCACACCACTTGGGATCAAAAGGACTTTATCAAGCTTATAATGTTAGGGTAGGGTAATGGCTACAAACGAAGGATAAGATTCAAACAAAGTAAGAAGATCTTATATGAAGCACAACCTTAAAGCACTAGGAGCCTCTATTCCTAAACATTAACTTCCCTTGATCATTGAACTCATATTTTCAGCCAAACCCTTTTTTCTTCTCCTTTCAACCATCCCCATTTTCTTGCAAACCATGTATTTTCGTTCATATATTTTCATTTTTTTTTGGAATCTACTCCTTGATAACTTGTCATAACCCCTAACCTATCATCTTTCATAACTTGGGTTGGGGTAGTATTCAAAATTATCTCATTTCTTAACTCGCTTTATGCTTTATTTTAATGTGTGCATTTGGGTCCTCTTAAAAGGTAAGGATATAGTTTTTAAGTTTAAAAAGGGCTAGGTTATAATGGGCTAAAAAAAAAAAGAAGAAGAAAAACATGGTCTCTTATTATGGCTCAAAGGGGTGACTAGTAGTCAAAATGAAAAATGGTAGGCTAGAAAGGCTCAAACGATCCAACAATGGCCTAAACCATCTCCCTAATGGTGTGAATCCTAGGATTTTGCCTCGAGCAATCATCAAATATGTTCTAGAGTCTGTTGAGATCAATCATAAAATCAAAATCCACATAAAGCTTCTCTAAGCATGCAAAGACTATTAATCCTCACAATCATATTTAGGAATTGCATAAATCTTAGACAATTGCAGACTAGACAGGCAACCCACTCTTAAACTCATGCAAAATCCAACTGAATTGAAAACTACATACAAATGTCACCTGATATACCATCATTGACCATATGAATCAACTTAAACATCAAACTTAGTCTTTTTTTTCTTTTTATTTAATTTTAATTTAATTTTTTTAAAATAGAATTCTAAGGAAAATGAAACTAAAAACTCTTAAAATCCTAAAAAAAATAAAACAAAAAACAAAAATAAAATAAAAAGCTTAAAAAATGAAAATATAGCAATACATCATCCACCCCCAACCTAAATTGGGCAATGTCCTCGTTGCTATGAAAAATAAAGTAAACTGAACCAAACTAAAAACTAAAAACTAAATGAAATAAATGAAAAATAAAAGTAAAAATATAAAAAAAAAACAAAAAAAAAATGGGTTGCCTCCCAATTAGCGCTTGGTTTAGTGTCGTCAGCCTGACATGTACCCATTTTTCACTTATCAATATATGCTGGTTCGTAGAGTGATACATCTTCTACATCATGCATCTCAAACGACTCATAGTAAGGCTTCAGTCTATGCCCGTTCACCTTAAAGACCTTGTCAGTTTTCAAACTGTAGGAAAATCACCTTTGCAAGAATCCCAAGTTATGATCTTTCCAAACCCCCAAATCCAGAATGATTTGTACTAGAACAAGAATCAAACCATAAAAGAGAAAACACAAGCAATTGTTATCGAGGTTCGACAATTTGCCTATGTCCTCGTGAGCTCCTCCGAGCTCTCTGCACTAAATCAATGGAGTTATTACAATTACAGCAACACCTCCTCAAGAACCTTCTTTGTTCTTCATGAATGAAAGACGAGAAAAGAAAGAGATAAGAACTAATTGTTTCTTGGAATTTTCCCCAAGAAAATTCCAATTACAAAGCCCTTGAACCCCTAATCTTGTATACTCTCTCACACTAGAAACACCTCTAAAGATTTGAGAGCTTATCTCTCTCAACACCAGCCACTCTTGGAATGAGACCCCTTCTTGTGTTTCTTTTTAACACTTGTGACTTTGCAATCTTGTGTCTTGCACTTGGTGTTATCATTGCTCATCGATGACCCTTTATATAGAGCAATACCTTCTTTAACCAATCTTGGAATCAATCTCAACCCTTATATCTCAAGAACCAAAGACTCATGGCTCTCTAAGAGTCTAAGTGAACCTGTGCATTTTAATCATGTTCTACGCACTAGCTGAAGAGTGTTGTTAATTGGTGTCAGGTGTGCTTGGCACCGCGGCCTAGAACAGGGCAGGACGTGGCGCACACTGGGGCAGAAACTTCCTCCATGCTGGTAGCTGCGGCGCACAAGGCCTGGGCCGCAGTGTACAGCCCTGTGCTGTGGCGCACACCAGCCTGTACCACGGTGCATACCTTGTGGGGGAAGTTTCTGACTTGCTGGAGGCCGCGACACCTAATCCTGTGCGCCGGCTCAAAGACTGCTAAAGCTTCAATCTTTAACCATTTAATTCTTAGACAAATTCCAACAATCTCTACCTTTGTCTAAGCAATCAAAACTCGAACCCATTGTGCAGAGAACTCAGGATCCAAACTCAACATGAGTCACCATATCATCCGACTCCAATCCTAAGAAGTCCAAGGCAATGATTGAACTTACTTAGAGGTAGAACTTTAGTGCTTAAATCTGCAGGATTTTCTTCCGTGGCCACTTTGTCCACATGAATGCATCATTCTATAGCATTTTCCCGAATGAAATGATACCGGACATCTATATGCTTTGTCCTTTCATGGATCACCAGATTCTTACACAAATGCAATGCACTTTAGCTATCCGAATACACCACCACCTGCTCTTTTAGGACCTTTAACTCTTCCAACAGCCCTTTGCACCATATAGCCTCCTTAATGGCTTCCGTTGCTGCTATGTACTCTGCCTCGGTTGTTGAGAGTGCTACCACCGACTGCAATTGAGCCTTCCAACTTATACAACATCCGTTTAAGTTGAAGAAGTATGAGGTAATCAATCTTCTCTTATCCCAGTCTACTCCATAGTCCGAATCAGCATAACCTTCTAACCAGATGAACTTACCCCTCTTCTCGTATACAAGCCCCACATCTGAGCTTCCCTTCAAATACCTCAGCAACCACTTCATCCCAAGCCAATGCTCCTTTTCGGGATTACTCATAAACCTGCTGAGAACACTAATTGCATGAGCAATGTCAGGTCTAGTGCTTACCATCATGAACATGACTGATCCAACCGCACTAGAGTAAAATACCTTTTCCATTTCCTTCTCCTCCTCATCTGATCTCAGACATTGATCGTTGGAGAACTTGAAATGACCAGCAAGGGGAATCTTTACTGGTTTGCTATCTTCCATAGAAAACTTAGATATAATTTTTTCTATGTAGGCAGTCTGAGAAATCTTCAACCGATTTCTCTCCATTTCCCAAATTATACTCATCCCAAGGATCTTTTGTGCATGACTAAGATCCTTCATCTCAAACTCTGAACTGAGTTGAGATTTCAACTTTTCTATCCTCTCCCTGTTGTTACCAACCAACAACATATCATCAGCATCAATGAGGATAATCACCATTTGCTCCACCTTGTGACCTTTGTAGTACAAGCACGAATCATAGTAGCTCCTCATGAAACCCAAGCTAGTTACAAAGGAATCGAACCTCTTATTCCATTGCCAAGGTGATTGCTTCAGGCCATAGAGAGATTTCTTCAATGGGCACACCAAATCTCCCTGCTTTCCTTCCTCATAGCTTTCGGGTTACCTCATGTAGATGGTCTCATCAAGCTCTCCATGTAATAACGTTGTCTTCACATCCATTTGCTCGATCTCCCAATTAAATTGGACCACCATAGCTAACACTATCCTTATCGTCTTGTATTTCATAACCGGTGAGAATATTTTGGTGAAATCTATGCCTTCTCTTTATGTGAACCCCTTCGCCACCAGCCTAGCCTTGTACCAGACTTTATTCCTTGGAGAGTTCCCTTATTTGATATTGTAAATCCACTTACAATCCATAACTCTCTGTTTTTCTGGTTTGAGCACAAATTCCCAAGAGTTGTTCTTCCTTAAAGAATGCATTTCTTTCTCCATAGCTAGCTTCCACCTTAACGAATCCTTACATCCCATGGCATCAATGTAAGTTTCTGGTTCACTCCCTCCTTCTGAATAAAGAGCTGCTATGTTAGCATTCGCAAAAACCATATCTCAAAGGTGATCTGACCAGCCTCCTTTCCCAGTCTCTTGTGAGCTGATAATCATTCTAATTTGCTGCATCATCCCCTTATAGTTCAGACTCCTCTTGAGTGTCTTGAGCTTGGCCTTCATCAATGGGCTCTACCTGGTTCGAACCCTCTTACCTTCCTTGCTCTGCCTGAACTGAATTTTCTTTGATGCTATGCTCCACATAAACGGGGCTGGTTTGCCCACTATCCCCTGTAGGATTAGTTTTCTCCAAATAGGGAAATAATTACTCATTAAAAATGGTATCCCTATTTATTATGAGTTTAGTTCTTTTTGGCTCTGATGACCAAAACCTATACCCCTTAACCCCTTCCCCATATCCTGGAAACACACATTTTCTAGACCTTGGGCTAAGTTTATCATCTTTTTGATGTGCAAACACAGCACATCCAAAAGTCCTAAGGTTGTTCAACTCAGGGGGTTTACCACTCCAAATCTCCTCGGGAGTCTTAAGATCAAAAGCTCTAAAGGGTGATCTATTAACCAAATACGCAGCAGTAGACACAGCTTCCCCCCAAAAACATTTGGGTAATCTGGAACCAATTAACATGCACCTAACCTTTTCCATAAGGGTCCTATTCAGCCTCTCAGCAACTCTATTTTGTTGAGGGATTTTCACAACCGTTCTATGTCTTAGAATCCCATTTAACTCACAAAATTTGTCAAAATCCTGATTGCAAAATTCTAAGCCATTATCGGTTCGTAAAACCTTAACTACCTTACCCGTTTGAGTTTCCAGCAACTTTTTCCACACCACAAACTTATTCAAAGTATCTGATTTATTTTTAAACAAATAAACCCAAACCTTTCTTGAATAATCATCAATTAAAGAAAGAAAGTAAAGATTACCTCCTTATGTTGGTGTTCTTGCTGGTACCCAAAGATCCGCATGAATGTAGTTAAGAATACCCTTAAATTTGTGCACTCCGGTGTTGAAGTTGACCCGATGTTGCTTCCCAAGAACACAACTCTCGTAGAAATTAAGTTTCTTTACCTTGTCACCATCAAGTAAACCATTCTTGCTGAGAACTTGCAGCCCCTTTTCACTCATGTGTCCCAAGCGATTATGCCAAAGAACCACCTTATCCATCTCATCCATCAAGCTTGCTGCTTGATCCTTGATGTCCGTCTCTCTTATCATCTCATAGAGACCATCATTTATTGCTGCTTTGATCACTACCAAAGATCCCTTGGTTACCTTAATCTTTCCTCCCCCTACTTTGTATGTGTACCCCATGGAATCTAGCTGCCTTAGTGAGATCAAATTTCTTCTCAAATCCAGAAGATATCTCACATTCCGTAGGAACCTTGTAATTTCATCAAACATCCTTAATTGGATGTCTGCTATCCCCCTCACTTGCCAAGAAGTATCGTTCCCTAAGAAAATCTTCCCATCATTGGTTTCCTTAAATTCTTGAACCAATCCCAGTGAGGGCATATGTGATAAGTGCACCCAAAATCCAATATCCATTTCTCGCTGCCTTGCCTCTTGCTCACATTTGAGCAAACAACAAGAACATCATCATCTTGCTGTTCTCCCTTGGCAATTGAAGCCTCTCCATTGTTGGTATGGCTTCTTCCTTTCTCATCCCTTATCATCTTCTTACAATCTTTCTTGAAATGACCCTCCTTAGTGCAGTAGTAGCATCGCCTTCCTCCAAACTTCAGTTTGGAATGTGATCTTTCCATGGCCTTGACCTCAACCCTTTGATTTTTCCTGGTAGTTGCCATGGATGCTGCTGACATTTCGAGTTACTGGCCTTCCTCTAATGAACAACCCTTCCCCACTTGATGCTTCCCTCATCTTGGCTTTGAAATTATGAGCCCTTATAGCATTAATCACAATTTCTTTGGTTAGTGTATCTCTTCCATATTCAATAGTATTAATCAAGCTTTCAAAACAATCGGGAAGAGAATTTAACAAAATAACAGCCAATTGTTCATCCGGGAATGTTATACTACAACTAGTCAAATCTTGAACTAGTTTATTAAACATATCAAGATTATCTTGCAACTCTTTATTAGGATTCATTTTAAAAGCAAAGATACGTTTCAGAAGATAAATCTTATTAGGGAGAGTCTTGGTAAGAAATAACTCATCTAGTTTCTTCCAAATGACAGTTGGATCTTTCGAGTCTCCACACTCCCTTGTCACACTATCCAACATGTGCAGGAAGATGGTGTTGTATGCCATTTTCTTCATCTCATTATGCTGAAGCTTCGTGATACTTTCTAAAAAATCGTCATCTTCTCCAATCGCCAAGTCCACCTTTTGTTGCATAAGAACTGCCTTGATTTTCCACTTCCAAAGGGAAAAGTCTCATTTTCCATCAAACTTCTCAACAATGAAGTTTGAACCTATCTTGCGGAGAAAATCTGAAGATTTATGCAGCATCCACAATTGCTTTCTAACTGTCTTCTCTCCAACTTCTAAACTTCAAGAACCCGATCAAATCTTGATCCCAAAACCATTCTTGAGCCTCAAGAACCTGATCAGATCTTGATCTCAGCACCGTTCTTGAATCACCTAAGAAGTTTCCTTTGATTCTTGGAGCCTTGCTCTTGATATCCGCTGTTCTAGCTTTGATACCACTGTTGGAAAATCACCTTTGCAAGAATCCTAGGTTGTGATCTTTCCAAACCCCCAAATCTAGAATGATTTGTACCAGAACAAGAATCAAACCATAAAAGAGAAAACACAAGCAATTGTTATCGAGGTTTGACAATTTGCTTATGTCCCTATGAGCTCCTCTGAGCTCTCTACACTAAACCAATGGAGTTCTTACAATTACAGCAATGCCTTCTTAAGAACCCTCTTTGTTCTTGATGAATGAAAGACGAGAAAAGAAAGAGATAAGAACTAAGTGTTTCCCTGGAATTTTCCCCAAGAAAATTCAAATTACAAAGCCCTTGAACCCCTAATCTTGTATACTCTCTCTCTCACTAGAAACACCTTTGAAGATTTGAGAGTCTATCTCTCTTAACACCAGCCACTCTTGGAATGAGACCCCTTCTTGCGTTTCTTCTTGACACTTGTGACTTTGCACTCTTGTGTCTTGCACTTGGTGTTATCATTACTCCTAGATGACCCTTTATATAGAGTAATACCTTTTTTAACCAATCTTGGAATCAATCTCAACCCTTAAATCTCAAGAACCAAAGACTCATGGCTCTCTAAGAGTCTAAGTGAACCCGTGCATTTTAATCATGTTCCACGCACCAGCTAAATAGTGTTGTTAATTGGTGTCAGGTGTACTTGGCGCCGCAGCCCAGAACAGGGCAGGCTGCGGTGCACACTAGGGCAAAAACCTCCTCCATGCTGGTGGCCGTGGTGCAGAAGGCCTGGGCCGCGGCGCACAGCCCTGTGCTGTGATGCACACTAGCCTATGCCACTGCGCACACCTGGTGGGGGAAGTTTCTGACTTGTTGGAGGCCACGGTGCCCAATTGTGTATCGCAGCTCAAAGACTGCTGAAGCTTCAATCTTTAACCATTTAATTTTTAGACAAATTCCAACACAAACTCTTGATTGCAAATGCATTATGAGGAAAAACATTAGTAACAATAAAAGGTCTAACCCAACGGGAACGTAACTTACCGGGAAATAACTTCAGGCGTGAGTGGAATAAAAAGACTTTTTGCCCGACACTAAAGTTTTTCTGCACAATCATCCTATCGTGGAACGCCTTAGTTTTTTCCTTGTAAGTTCTTGCACTCTTATAGGCATCATTTCGTATCTCCTCAAGTTCTTGCAGTTGGAGTTTCATTTGCTCACCCACGGCATCCATCTCTATGTTGCATTGCTTTACCTGAAAAAGAAGAAGAAAACCAAACTAAGAAAACAAAAAGCAAAAACCAAAAAAAAAATAAAAATAAACAAATAAGAAATTTAACAATCCCCAGCAACGGTGCCAAAATTTGGTACGCCAAAAAACAGATGTGTAAATTAATTCTTTGCTCTAAAAATTATCATATGAAATATAGTGGAAAGCAAATGTCATTTCCCATAGAGGATTGTAAATTAATTCAATTAAACACTTAATTGTTAAAAGAAAAAAAATAATTAAACTAAATAATTTCTAAACTAAATTAAATTCAAAACAACCTAATAAACTAATGGGGTTTTTTTAATGATTAATTAAAAATTACAAATAATGAAATACAACTAAAATGTAATTCAAAATTGAGTAACCTTTGTAACAATAATAAGAAAATTGGTCAAATGATCATTCTCCACCACTAGACATGAAATGATGAATCAATATCAGAGTTATCCCCAATTCCTAATAAAATTGCAAACTATAGATAATAATAAGCTCTATTACCCCAATTTTTCTTTAGCTTGTCATTAAGTAAAACAAACTCTTTACTTAATCTATATCTACTAAATAACCTAGAATAAGCTCTCTAAATTTAATTTAATAGAAGCATTAGGTTAAGAGAGATAGGTTGGTCCAAGAAACAAATGTATAAACTTGGTTCATTTATCTTGAGTAATGTTCCATATAATAATCACATGAAAATATCCCATCATTAGTGATTACTAATTGCTACCATTGATTAGAAATTCAAGACAATTACGGATCAAGATTCCTAACCTAGTAATAGATAATTACCCTATTTCATTTGGTTGGCTACCCTGAATAAAATTAATAATAATCATAAACAAATCTTATGGAAGAATATAAACAATTTTATTAGAATATATGGATAATAATCTCTGAATATTCAAGCACAAAATCATGTCTAGGGCTTTAAAATCACCCTTGACTCGAACTAAAATTAGCTAGACATAATCCTAAAATTAAAAACAAAATAAATATTCGAAGACATGAAAGATGGGAAGAATGAAGAATGAAAGCGAACAACAGTAATCTTGAAGAGTCTTCTATGCAGATGAATCTCCTTGATCATCAATAGCAGCTACGTTCTTCCCAATTTTCTCTTCTCTTTCTTTTTTGTCTAGGAAAAATCTATTTTTCTCTTAC